>CAEMYA010000073.1:2748257-2766910 GCA_903131615.1 Diplodus sargus
AAAAAAAAAAAAAAAACAGGCGTGGGAAATATTATCTCTCTCCGACGTGCGGCAGGAAAAATATTCTTTAAATTTACTTGTTTGTTCTTTTCTCACAACAAGATGCACTCTGTGAGGAACAAAGCTAAATCATATCACACACAGCTGGTTTGCTTTTCCATTACGGAGCGGCTCTATTTTCTTATTGCTTTGAAGTTTAGCTGGACGGCAGCCAGTAAGAGACATATTCACTGCTGGTCCGTGACAGCTATAAACATCAGCTCACCCATTCCACCGTCTCAAGAGAGAGAGAGAGAGGCATAAACCAGCTGAGCGTGTTGCTGTATTTATGGGTAAACGAGTGGAAAAGCCATTGCTCTCTCTAATCTGTCATAAAGGGGATTTATGGGTGTGTGATGTGAGGACCTTGTTCAGACTGTGTATTGACTCATCTCGTGCAGGCGGACGCCGTGAGGCCCGAAGCTAGCCACATTCCACATCGGCGGACACGGAGATCGAACACAGAAACAGTCGTGCAGCAAAAATTTTATATTCTGTTTTCATTTAGAGGGAAAGAATCTAGTTCGTGCTCAGGGACCGGCTGTGCTTTGAGCTAATGCTAACATGATCACAATGACAACGCTAACATGCCGATGTTTAGCAGGTAACATGTTTACTATATTCACTATCTTTGCGAACTGTTTTAGCATGCTAACATTTGCTAATTAGCACTAATCACACCTCCTAAATTGTGATATTTCTTCGATACGTCCACAAATGAAGTGAAACAAAAATAACAATTCAGTCTGATTATGAGTTGAGATAGAATGTAACAAAGCACTTTTACTCGCAGTCCAGTTTTGTGGTACTTTTTCTTCATTTTGTTTTACTCCTACTCACTATTCACTACATTTTGGAAGCAATTATTGTACTTTTCACTCCACTATATGTATTTATAACCTTAGTTACTGGTATAGCTGATCCAATAATCAAACGTTTTTCAAGGAATAAAAAAACACCAACACTTGCAGCTCGTCTGGCACAATCTAAGTCTGTGGAAGTCACAAGATGTAAAGTTGATTTGAAGAGACATGAGCTGATAATGACTGAATTTTAATTTGTTGGGTGAGCTTTCCTTTAAGTACATATGACTTTAACTGAAGTTTTATTGATGGGTGACTTCCTCCTACACCAAAGTCATATTTCACCACGTAATCTTAACTTTTACTCGACTTTTTTTTAGTCCTTTTTACAACACTGATTATCAGGATACTGCGATTAGTATCAAAGTTGATGGATGTTTGCATGGTTGTCAAATGAATCTTCCTTTAAGGCAAAAAAACTGTTATTTAGCAACCTGTCGATTTGTTATTTCAGTCATTTCAACATTTACGTTCACCTCAAACAGCCTGTCATATTACCAACAGAATTATGGCCTGAAACGTTGAGAAGGAACAAAGAGAAGAAGAAGAAAAATCACAAGCAACGGTTAGAAAAAAAACGAAAAGAGCAAGACGGAGAGGGAGAGAGAGCACTCCTGGGTCCGTCTTTCAGTTCCACATCTGGCCCTGATATTTCAGAGTTAATTAGTCATGCAGGGGTTGTGTGTAGATAAATCTATCATCCCGCAGTGCACAAACCATTTGAGAAATGAAAGGAAGTGAGGAGATATACACAGTCGGAGCTCCTTCATAAATCACTGGCCCAGATTAAAAACAGGCACTGCCGTGATGAGAGGGTGGGATCAGGACGAGGCTGGCCCTGGACTTTCTCACACAAAAGCACACTTTCATGCACGCACATCAGCCTACAGTCACAGGATATGCTGTACAGTATGATGCACAGGCCTATGTATAGACTCTTTACTGCAGTTTTTAATAACTAGGGGTACTTGTACACCAGGAGTTTACTAATGTGGTTGCCAGTAGGAAGATTAAAGTTAATTTTCTCATGTAATTTAAAAATAAATGAATAAAAAATAGAAGATATGATTTGATTTCTAAGAAAAAATCCACATATAAACCTCACACCACCTGTTGCAGTTGTGAAACTGGTTAGCAAGCAAGCAAGCACAGAAGTTGAAACAGCTTCAAGTGATAAACAGTCAAACAGTAATACAGTTTCTAACAAGTTAGCAATTAAGTAAGCACGTTTTTAGCGGTTGAAATTGTTAGTGAAAGTAGAATAAACAGCTCAAATAGTTAGCTAAATATGATTACAGCTAGCCAAAATATGTGTTCGACGACACAGTTTGCTAAATGTTTAAATGAGCTACCGAAATGAAAGCTATTGATAAACAGTTAGCCGCGTAAGTCATGAATAAATGGTTGAAATAGATACATGTTGGCTACTAAGCTAAAAGCGAATTAATTATTTAAAGGTTTTCATGAATTTTAGCTAAAACATAGCTGAAATAATTAGCTAAAAGTGATTATAGTTAGGAACAAGCAGTGTATAAACAGTAACCTATTTTGCTTAATATTTATATGAGCTAACAAAAAGAAGGCTAATGACAAACAGTTGAAATAGTTACCTGAAAGTGGGATACACAGCTCAAATTGTTAGCTAATAGTAATTGGCTGAAATAGATAAATGATTATATACTAGAGCTAACAGTAATTAATCACTATTGGAGGAAAAGCTAATTGTAGCTGTGAAAGCTACAGCTACAAATAACAGTTACACATAACAGTTAGCTAAAAGGGATTATAGCTAGGCTAACCACAGCCAGTTACATAGTTTGATAAATGTTTGAATGAGTCAGCAGAAAATAGGCTATTAGCTAAGAAACAGCCTAAATAGTTAGCTCACACTGAGATAAACAGCTGTAATGTTAGCTTAAGGTAATGAATAAATAGCTGAAAGCAAACAATGTAAACAATGACATTCAATTCCTTGAATTTTCTACATTAAAAAACATCCACTTTATCCAAATTAACTCTCTGGGAACATGACAGGTGATTTCAGTAAAAGCTTACTGGGTCTTCAACAATAAGAAACACTGTAACGTGGACTCCTCTCTCAGCTATTCTTTGGTGGGTTTTCTCTTCCACTGACACCATCATTAGTTGGAGGAGCTGTTGAGTGTTTACACAGTAAAACAAACGTACCCAACAGCAGCAGACCGCCTCATAAACGTATGGCGGCCGCGCCATCTGCTCCCCGTCCCTACAGTATCTCACTCAGCAGAGGAAGCAGTGGGAGGAGAGGGCTGACAACAGGGGAGGACAAGGAGCTGAGAGACCGACAACAAGGACATGTGCGAGAAGAAACGAGTGAAAAGGGGGGAAAAAATAGAGCGGTAGGTCACGAGGAAAGGGAAGAGGATTTGGAGTGAGAAGAAAAGCCACTCGAGCTGTCAGTCGTTGTGGGACAGAAGCCCGAGGGCACACTTTGGTCTTATTTTGACAGGGCTTCATTAAGAGCTGTCCACCCGAGCCTCAGTGAAAGGCGTGGGCATGTTTGCATATACTCACAAATAGGGCGGACAACATGGTCAAAATACTTCATCTTGATTTATGTCCAAGCAGCTCTGGAGCTGAAAAGTAAAAAACGATGTGCCCAAAAAAACCTGCAGTTCTTTGAATGGCCACTTGAGGCGACTCAGTCCCCATAAGAGCCCATTTTACAGCAGAAATAAACATTTTTACAGCCTGGTACAACAAACTGTTCTGTTTTGCAAGCTCTAAAAGGTTTCAATTTGAATTTGAGTTCTTTGTTTAGGATATATCAAAGCTTAAAAGTCATGCATAATTAAGGGTGCAGCCACTTTGACTACAAGCTAGCTGCTAGCTGTCAGCGACCACACTCTATTTGGCCTGACTCAGGATAAACAGGGACTTAAAGGTGCAATATATAACATAACTAGATGAAAACATGAATAAAATTAACAAAAAGTATCAACAGAATGTGCAGAAATAGCAGTTTTGACATTGTGACTGATCTTTGTATTGTGTTGCAGAGATATCTACAGAGGTTAGCAAGCTAACTAGCCCAGCTGTCCTGGTCCAAACTATGCCAGCCCCATAAACACCAACACATTTTATGTTCTATTATTCATCCTTTCTCCGTATGCTCGAGTTCAGTGTTTTACTCTGCTAACCGTCTATCAGCTGACTGACACAGAGAGAAATCAGAGTCTGTCTCCTCCAGGAAATGATGTCTGAACAGCGTGTTGCCTTACAGATGTTACTGTCAATTACTTTACATCTTAATTAAGGCCTTTTAGCTGTCGTGTTAATATCAAGACCAAAACAAGCATCTGTACAACAACAACAACAAAAAAACCTAATGCTGTTTACACCACAACACTGGAAACGACATGACAGGTGAACTTTAAATCACCTCAACCTCTAATTTAAGGTTTAGGATTTATAGGTTTGGAGGATTTACGGCCAGGTCGAGGTCGGGGAGGAGGTGAAGGTCAGGAGAGGGCTGAGGTCAGAGGTCAATGCAGGGAAAGTGCTGAGTGTTAACAGGAACGTGTGTCAGGGAATGTGTGTCAGAGAGGGTTCAGGAGGAACTTCAAAAAGTCCTGGAATAATGAGAAATTCTGTTTGAAGTATCACACACACACCAATCCCCAGTCATTTATTTCAATATTTAAAAAAGGGAGAAATTCGCCTCAGACCGCGTTACATAATTCAACATTGCTGTGATTCTTCGCAGATCAGTTTAGATTTCTGAGTGTGAAACAAGCGAAGCAACAGCTTTCATCATCCTGATTCAATTAGCTGGATGTGACGGAGAAGAGGAGAAACTGACTCTGTGGACGCTTTTGTTTTATGATTCATGGCTGATGATTCAAATAATCGGAGAGAACAAAGACGTCTTCAAAATCAAATCATTCATACGGCTTTTACTGGCACGGCAGAATAGAGAATTCTCTGGTTCAGCTTTGAAAAGTTGTTGTTCATAATACAGATATGACATTTGATTACGGGTGATAGAAAGTTACACAGCGGGCTAATTAAGTACTGTGCCAGAGTATTTCCATTTGCAGCTACTCAGTGCTGCAAAAAAGTACCCAAATGTCATACTTGAGTAAGAGTAAAGAAATCAGAATCAGCGAGACTTTGCTGAGGAAATAAATTAATTTAAAAGTTGAGATACTTTGGCCATGAAGTAACCAGTAACTAAAGGTTGTGAAATGGATGTCGTGGAGAAAAAAGTATTTCCATTTTCTGCTACGTTTTACTTCCACTCTACCACATTTTTAGAGGTAAATATTGTACTTTTATTTGACTTTATTTCTTTGGTAACTTAAGTTACTAGGTACCAGTAGTCAGAGCAAACGTAGTGCATTTTAAGAAGCCGCTACAAAAAAAAGACATTTTCTCATCTCCAAACTTCTCAGATTATTTCGTTTTAATAATCGTTTGAGGCCAAAAGAGGTTAAACTATTCACTACTTGACAAACAGCAAAAATTGGAGAAATGTCAAAAAAATGAATGGAGTTTAGTGCAGCAGATCTTTTCCTCTCCAATTAATCAGCTCAGAAACTGGGCTCAATTACAAGTACTTTACTTTTAATAAATACATTTACTGATGATAATTTTACTGCAGTAAAGGATCTTGATATCCGCTGATGAAACCCTACATGAGTTTTGGTTGTTTTTTTAATAGTTATTGTTTTATAGATCTGTTCGAAATGCCGGAACACAAAGTCGTGATCGCGGCCCGACGCTCTTGTGCGTTATTTGTTTCCACGTTCTGTCCTGCAGGACCAGAGCGGACATGTAGGCAGCTGATAGCCATCTGACCGGGAAACACTAAATCACAGATGAAACAGCAGGGGGGGGAAGCTGTAAATCACACATTACAAAGAGCCCGTTGAAAGCACAGGAACATTGCTCCGCCATGACAACGTCCCTCGTAGCCTGCCTTCAAAGCCGGCACAGGCAGGAAGCAGTCATTCCCATTTCCTGTCTGCGTCACTCCCCGGGGGACGACGGCACAACGGAGGTGTGAAGGGAAAATCTCATATATGTATTTTCTTTTTTTTCATGTTTGGAATCATTCTTTCTCCCAAGGACGTCGCAAAAAATCCATTGTGATTGTGCCCGCGAGCGTTTCGCCCGAGCTGATGAAAAGAGATTACAATGGCACAGGAATCACATTTGTACCAATGTGAACTCTGACCATGACAAAGCTGTTGTCGTGGAAACACTGATGATGGGTTTGTTGGTGTCAGGGTTGGTTTGGTTGAAAGTCAAACAAAGGAAGACAAAAGGGACGTTTCCAAACTATAAACACCCGTCTTATCATCAGGGCGTGGGCTTGTTTTTGTATATTTTGTACATAATCGGTGTTTAAAGCGCCAAAAATCACTCACTTTTCTTGCGTGTCTGACTTTTGCGAACATTCCTGCAGAGATATTTAACTAAAACTCACACGACAGCACATTCCTGAAGATGCAAAAACACTTCCGAGCTGTAGATGATTTACCTCAAAACGGTACAGGAGTACGCGGGTTGAGTTAATGTGCCTCTGTGACACAAACTCCAAATAAATCATGCCGTAGTATTCATGTTCGCATGAGCACAGTAGAGTATGTGAGCAGACTTACTGTACTCTCCTAGAAACCCTCCTGTCCTGAAAACCTGCATATATGAAACATGCCCACGGTAAAAATCTCCAGCTCCCTTCCTCTCTCCTCCTCCTCCTCCTCCTCCTCCTCCGCCAGCATCTTCCACCCAAACACAATTTGTACAGAAAACAAAGTGTTTCCCGGCGCTGACAGGCAGAATGGATTACTTCCATTACGCTCTACAAGAAACACATTCTGTTGAGATGAAAGGGTTGTAAATTATTGCAGAAGGTGCTGCCGCTAACAAGTCTGGTGATCCGGGGCTAATGGGGTTCACATTCACTAACTGCGTCCCGGCAATGTGACAAATCAAACGCACCCTAAATGAGCATCATCATCATCATCACCGCGGCCACAGGATCTGCAGCAATCCCCCACGAAATCCTCAACACAACGTAATTGAATCAAGCAAAAATACTTAAAGAAGAGAAAAGTAACAAGAGCTTTATTTTATTTTTTTATTTTATTTTATGTTAATTTGTTCCCTTTTTCTTTAACCGTCAGAGGAGGAAGACTGAATGATTGACAAGACAAATCGCTGCGGTTGAACTTAGCAGCACGACGCCGGCGGTTTCACATCGCCGTGTCGGGATGTGTCAGCTAGCTCGTCATGGCAACCGCTGAGTGACAGACAGCAGGTGAGACTGAGCTGCACGTCAGCTCCTCCACCGCTCTCACATATGTGTAATGAGCAGGTTGCTGCAGGAGAAATAACAGCCCACTGGGACTCAGACGACCCGCGTGAACTGTAACGATCCAGGTGCTCAGGCGCTACATTCTATTTTCCGAATAAAATCACAAAACATCACTTTCCCGATCGATCTCCAGCATCAAGCTGGTCAAAAACACCCGGGGTGGACAGGACTTGGATGTGCACAGCCAAAAGCTTTCATCTGTTCTCGCTCCAACATAATCCCCCAAATTGTGGAATAAATCCAGTCATATCTGTTTTTGGGAGCAACCCAACTCTGAAGCCACTCGCACTAAATCTTCCTCGAATCCAAGATGAGCTTTGTTACATTTTCAAACATCTGTGAGTGATGTTCTTTTTCCAGATTTCGACACCAGTAAGACTAAATGTCTGTTTCTAACTAGACAAAGTATTAATTGAGAAACTGAGTTATTAATCAAAGAAAATAATAGAACATGTGTAGATCTGGGTAACAATGCTTTCTATTCTAACTGTTGATAAGTGAGAGCTCTGGATTCTACTGTAAACACAACAACTGTGCAGCACTTATCAAAGTAAAGACTGCAACCAACTTCACCTTTCTCGACCACAGCGCCACCTTTAGTTTAGGAAACGAACAGCAGATCAGACATGATGTGAGTTGCAGTCTCCCCAGTAAACAAACCGACTTCTTCAGAGATCTCCATCTTTAGGTCCGTCCTAAAGACGTGTGTGTGGATCTTAATGTACGAAATCTGGTGTATTTAGGTGTCTGGTGTCTGTACTGTTGGGTGTTGGCGGAGATATACGCTCACTACGAACAACTCCCTTTACAGGACACAGTCATTTCATCCATCCACATAAAAGCATTGATTGGTGCAGCTTAAAGTACATCGGGTTGGTCCCATTTCTGTAAGAATGCTGGTATAAATTGTGCTGTAGCAACTTTTATTGAAGTCAAAGCGCCGATAACTTCTCCAGGCTACATAAATAAAATCTTCTGGCGGTGGTGTAGTTAACTCTGACTCTATTAAACTGCCCGCTGCGTGCGTTAATTGATATCTGTGAACATTTTCATCTAGATCAGTGAGTCCAGAGCAGGTATAGTAAAAACGCAGTGTTAGCAAAGACTATATTTCAGCTTTCAACTTGATTTATAATCTCACAATTAAACTGTGTTTGTTTACAAGAGGAACATGTGATTCGCAGTCTCCGCTTCTTTTTCCGGCGAAACTTTATTTTTATCCCAACTTTCAAACAGAAGCGCACCCCAAAAAACAACAATCCATCTTTCACCCTCACCTATATATCTGCACACCCTCCTCCTCCTCCTCCTCCTCCTCCTCTTCCTCACTCTCCCCCTCATTCCTCTCCCTCTGTATCTCCCTCAGCCCCCGCAGTCCCCTCCATAAATCCTGGGACAGCAGCGCTTTAATGGATAATTAATTGATGCCGCTGCAGCACTGTAATAAGACAATAAATTACGACACAGGCCGGTGTGCTGTGTCAGTGTGTGTTGCTAATGGCCCTTCAGGGCTGGGGCAGGAGGCTAATAAATTAGACAGGTATTAACTGTTGTGTGCTAAGTAGCCCTCCACCGCTGACTGCCTGGAGAGGAGAGGTGGAAATAGAAAGACGACAAGGGGGAGGATGAGGAGAGAGGCAGGAGGGGGAGGGAGGTGATCACATTATTTAATTTAGTGTAAAGTAGGGCTGAGCAATTTATTTATATTATATCGTTATCAGGATATGAGGATATATATCCTCCTGGATCTTGGATGTCATTGTCTCATGATGTGACATAAGCGTTTTCTCTTCGTGGTTTGAAGGCTGTGATGTTGAACGTGAAGAGACAGAAAGTCTTTAATCGCTAACAGCACATAAACAACGCTGGCATTTTGAAAAATGGGAAATAGGGTCCACATGAGGCTCTACGGGGATCTCAGTGAAATGCTAACTTCAGTATGCTAACATGCTCTCTGTGGCAGTGTCCCAATTCGGAGGCAGCCTCCTTCTAGTGCTCGACAAACGGCCTGACAAGGACGTCCCATTTCGAAGGCTCCTTCAAATGGGGCTCTCCCAAGACTATTTGTGTGTTTTTTTCAAAATAACCTTCATAATTTTTTCATTAAGACGGGGGTCTGGTCTTGTTAGCCCCAAAAAACAGCCAAGGGTTGCTGAAAAGATGGCTGCCGAGTGGCAAGACTTGCCTAAACGGACTTTGGCGGTCACAATAACTAAAGCGTGTGTTTGTGGTTTTCACCGCAAACCTAGATCTTCATGAATAACTAAGACGTTGTCGCGATCGCTCTAAGAAAGAGGATTAGCGTCTTGTTACCGTGGAACATGCCAGATCCAGTTCAGTTACGCGATGCGATGGTCAAGCCCATAATTGCAGCAAGGCATCATAGAAGGCGAGGAAAAAGGTGCAAATATTGACCTGTTGCTGGCACAAAATAAAAAGTAAAAGGGACAATTCATCCTGAGGGGAACATGAACGATTGCACCAAATTGAATGGCAATGAATGTGATAGTTGTTGAGATATTTATCAAAATGGTGTTAAACCCCAAACAGCATCTTTTCCCCTCTTGTGATCTATAAATTATTATCTTGTCTTCTTGACAAATCTGTCAAAAAGCAGTTTTATCCTCTTTTGAAAAATGGAAATTAATATGCACAATAGTCAGAGTATGATTATAGTGCATATATCACACATAAAATAAAGGAATATTACAATACTAACTGAACTGGAGACACAGATTGATAGCTTTATAGTACGACACCTTCACCATTAGTGAAACTCACGGCGGTCTCAAGCTCTCATCATGTCGAGTTTAAGGGATTGTGTCGCTTTCCAAAGAGGAAAATCGCAGATTAGTAAACAAGGAGAACATCTCTCGCTTGAGAACGTGGAATTTCAGCAGATACAGTCTCTAATCCCATTTTAATGGTTGTCTGATTAAGAGGTGAGAAGGATTAGGGTGCGAGCGTGAGCACGCATGCACACATCCTCATGTAAAACGCCGCCACATGTGCCTGTTGGAACGGCGGCTGGTGGAAAAGAAATTTATTAATACAGGAAACAAAGAGAAAAGAAATCGCAGAGATTAAAAGTGAGCAGGAGAAGAAGAAGAATGTCGGATCGGTGACGTCGTTCCAATTAAAAACGCTGCAAATCTCTCATCCGCTAATGTTAGCGCTAACGAGCGCGGCTTAGTGGCAGTTATGTAGATAAAAACTCTTTCTGATTGATTCCAATGGCCCATTGAAATTTGTTTCACTCCACCTTATTGATCACAGCCCGCCGGTTGAAAACTGCTAATTAATAATGATAATAAAACTGCCACAGCTCATTAAAATCAGCCGCACGAGGCTGAACCGCGGCGCCTTCAACCCTCCGCACCGCTCTCACTTCATCTGGCCCTTTTTTATTATGTTCCCATCTTCAGCTGACATCTGACACATCAAATGTCATAAATATTAACACTCCACTTGCTATTGCACTTAATGTTATTGTCTTTATTAATTCGCTCTGGTGCTGACACATAAATGTCCTCCCTCATCACGTTTTGGGTTTCTATGCGTGACATTCTCCGCTCTCTGCCTCGACTTTGAAGGGCAAATTACGATTTTGCTTACATAACTTTCAGAGTTGTTTAACTCCACAGGGAGAAACAATCCTTATGACAACATATTTTATGGTTTGAATGTAGTTTTTCCTTGTTATTTGAGTGGAAGCGATGTGGATAAAAGCTAGAAGACTGAGCCAAAACAGTGAAGTTGAGGGCCAGAATCCAAAACAATGAGCTTAAAGACAGTATAATGCCCCTTCAACCAAAGTAACTCTGGTTCTTGAACTGGTTCTGTTCAGGATTAGGTGAATTTTGGTGAAACAGCGTAGTTTCCACTGGTTTAGAGCGGATCCACTGCAATCAAGGACGTCCCATTGAGCTAAAAGCAAGTGTCATATTTGCTTTGCAGTCTCACGCACTCGCAGACTTAACGTGATGACAGCGAACACATCACCGTACATAAACTAAAGTCAAGGAGGGCTCAGTCCCTCAAAACCAGAGGGTGGGTGGAGATCTGGATTCTCCACCACCTCGGCCTCCACACCATTACTTTCCACCCTTCTGCTTAAAGGGACCATAACATTCTGCGGTGACACTGAATGTTGGCTTCTGAGGAATCATACAAAATTGGTTTTAATACCTGGAGACGCTGTGCCATGTAACCTTCAACACGTATCTGAGGTGAGAGAGGGTGTAGATGCCTGGATTGAGGTGGAGGCAGCAGCAGCAGCAGCAGCAGCAGTAAAGCGGCGCTAACAACGACTGTGGATGATGATAAAGCTGTTTGAGTGTGTCACAGGCAGCCCTGCGACTACACCCGCTCTGCAGAGAAGTGGAGCGCTTAATATATTATCAGTGGACACGACTGACACCGCCAAAGACAGAGTGCCCTGCGCAGCGCTCTCGCAGCCCGGGACCTGAAACATTCCACCATATTTTTCGCCGGCTGTCAGGTCGTCTAATAAAGCGGGACAAAATGGAGGGACGGTGCAGGAGCTGAGGGTGGATGAAGTATCTCGCACTGATGTAATATGGCTTATAAATCTAATTTAATTACCCAGTGTGGGGACAGGCTGTAGAAGCCATGACTGGATTTATTGTGTCTTAACTTGGCATCTTAACGACTTTGTGCTTTTAATATCATTACCCTGTAATTTATTCTTCCTCATGCTCGCGCGCACACACACACACGCAATGCATAACCACAGCGGCCCGACACCCACGGTGCAGTCATAATCTTTTTAAGCAGGCTTTACAGATCGTAGGACTCCTGAGCAGCGACAGCTATTGATCCATAAACTCCCACTTTGACTGCCGTCCCTGCTGTATGTCAGCGAGGTGACATCACTGATACAAGCTTCATTTAAGACTTACACTTTAATTTAATCACAGATAAGTTCGATAAGCTCTACACGCTGAGGGCAGACCGTTAGAACGCCACCGTTAGCATCTACTGTAATACCAGATTTTTTACACATAAAAGCTTCCACGTGTGTAAAATGTCAAGATTATTTCGTGGAGATTTACACTCATACTGCAGGTTAAAATGTGGAGGAAGCAATTCCCATGTGATTTCACACAGGGAGCCGAAGTCACGCCCCTTCCAGTGGACCTCATGGGGCCTTACTTCATAAGGAAATACTGTACAGTAGTCAACAGGCAGAGAAATACATATTTAATCACGTCTGAATTGTGCCAAGAATCACACATGATGATGTTTAACTCAATAAAGTCGCAGTTTGTCGTCAGTTTGGTGTTAAACCGCTCGGTGATCTTCATCGTCTCACTAAACAAATGTCACTAACAACAACATGGCCGCCAACTCGGCACATGAAAGGTACTAAAAAAGATTAAAATCCCAATAAATCCGGTCATACTGACAACTGCAGTTATTATATATATGTGACAATGAGAGTTGGTCAGTGTTGTGAGCTGCTAACACACAGGAGCAGCTCTACGATGTTTAAGTTACTGGCTTTGGTGACCTTTCAATAAGATGATGTCACTCACGCAACTGTTGGCTGTGAAGTCTTTACGGTCTTACATTTCATTAGTTTTCTGACAAAACGTGACTTATTTGAGAATTAATCTTTTAAATTGACAAACACATGTAGTTCACACCATGACGCCTGCGGGTGGAAACTGTCTGAAAGTTTGCAACGTCCTTGTTCACCTCTAAAGATAAAAGCAGAAGGCGTAGAGTGTTTAGAGAGACGTCAGGGAGGCAGCGAGATGACGAGGCCCTGGTGGCAATTCAGTGAACCTAGGTAGCATTTTAACTCTCACCTTAACCGTCCTCCAGGTTACGTCGCATGTGGAAATCGACACTTCTCGGCCGCCATGACGGCAGCTAGCGGAACAAGCTACTGCTAACGTGAGTTGTTCAAAAACCTTCTTCTTAGTAAACTCTGTGTACACAAACAATGTTCTCAATGCTCGTGTTCATGTGTAGAGACCCTGGTGATACGAGCAAAGTTTCATGTTGTGTCGAGCCTTCTTAGTGTTTTAAAAGTAGCGATTTTGATGCTATCATAAAAGTGCCCATAGCACTCCCATTGAAAATGAGTTTGACCCGAAAACAAAAATACGGTAAATCTTAAAAGTGCGTCTTTCGTCATAATTATGCTTTTACACGAAGGTTTGACTCGGGTACGTTCACAAAAAAAACCTAGGTTGCATTGTGGCGTGAAAACTTTATTCACACTTGTTCCACTATAAATCATGATCCTGACAATGTTGAGTACGCTAGAGAAGCCACTCCGACATCACAAAGGCCTTCATCTGTACACAGACACAGATGATTGACTAAAAAGAGCTCCGTACTTTTCACTTAGCACTGTTCTCCTCTTTGTTTCCTCTCCTCCTCCACGTCCTCTTTCCTTTCATTGCCGCTCACCATGCTGCTCGTCTTTATCTCATTTCATCTGTCTCCTCCCTTCTTACACTGTTCTCTCATCCTCATTCCCACCGGCCGTCCCACGCCCTCCAGTTCAGCCTGTCGGCTTAAATAAAACAGACAAAAGGTGGAAAATAGACAGAAAGAATTAAGAAGAGATAGAAAAATGAGGGATGAGAGAATGAAGCAGCTTCACTCCTCCACACTGCCTCCCCCTCCGCCTCCCACCACGGCACACAGTTCCCAGAGGCCCCTGTTCCACATTAGCTTAGCTTGCAGCTGAGCCATCGACTTAATGCAATCCCCTAAATGCCTGCTGTATGGCCTCACCGACAGTGACATATTTGTTTTGCAGGCTTCCGCAATCTGATGTCTGCCACCGTACTAAAGATCTGATTAATGCCTCCTCTTTTGAGTCCTGTAATTGGCTCCAACTCCACTGGCAAACAGTCACAGCGTCTTTCCTGTCGGCTGGCGAGGTGCGAGCCAGAAGTTTGATTAAACCGCGCTCACAAACAAGTGACACAGCGTGACAAACAGCTAATCAGTCAAAGATCTCTTGTCGCACATTCAACTGACCGGTTGGAGTCTGACCCCAAACCATTTTTTTTTTTTTAGATCTGTCCACGAGCTGAAACGTGAGCTGCGGGTCTCAACACGGTAAATACCTCAGCTACAAATTACTAGTTCAGTGCTGTTGTGAAGACACGAACCTGCTTTTCTCTTCCCAGTTTTACTCTTTTATTACAAGATCTCAAAAACATATATGTGAAACTATCCCTTGTGAATGTTCGTGCCTTGTTTCATTAGCTTGCAGTCCGTTCTGTTTGCCGCTGCCTGTCACTGAAGCAATTTCAAGGCTTTAAAGCTGCACTGTGACTTTTATTTTCTCGTCTTAAGCCTCTTCTATTTTAGCCTACCTTCCTATTTCTTAACTCGTTTTAATGTTTGGTTTCTTGATGTCTTCCTACTTTGTTTTTAATACCCATGTAAAACGTTGTGGCACTTTGGATCGAGGTTTAAAAGACGTCGGTGTGGTGAAACCATGTGCATGCTCAGTAGAAGTATAACCTGTGAGGAAAAAGGCATTTCAAACCTTATTTTGAGGAGAAGTCACCAATCTTTTAAATGACTCTTAAATCAGCTTTGACTGGCCTGTCCAGACGACCATTACAAGTGAAGTTCTGGCTCCCTCCCTGTTCTGTTAAGTAGGAGTATGGTCTTGTTAACCTGGAATAACTGCCCCGGGTTGCTGTCGAGATGGCTGCAAGACTCGCCTAAAAGGAGTTGATCTAACAATTCAGATCTGGATACAGCTTCAGCAGCGGAGCCCGGTTCATTCCTGCAGTATGAAAGCTGCTCAGTCGCACATGAAGCCAACAAAGCTCGACTTCCTGGCTGTGAAATTATCCGGATCTTCCGTGTTGTGTCGCCCAAAGAGACTTTCACTAATTTGAACAGAGATAAATTGGTTTAATCTTGCAACTCTTCTAGACTTTCAAAATATTAACTAACCGAACGGCTCAAATTCTGACAGTGAAACAGTTCGCAGGGGTGTCATGGTGGAGTTCTGCTGCACTGAGCTTCTTCCTCTTCCCCTTCGAGACGAGAGGAGATCAGTACATCTTTCTCTCTGGCTGCATCCTGAAGGGTGAAGGAGGCGAGCTGGAAAGACTACTCTCTGCAGATTTGAACTCGCGGCCTGTGACCCGGCCCGACTGGTTCACATGTGTTTGATGGCAAATGGAGGAGAAGGTCAAGAAGGGAACGGCTGACCCAGATTAAAAGAAGGAGAGACGAGCAAACAAGGAGCAGGAGAGGAGAAACTGAAAGTGACGCCCGGTTCAAAATCATTTCATTTGTCCTCATTTTAAAAGCTTTTTATTTATTGGATGCGCTTCATCTCAGTTAAATGGTTCTCATATTTCTTTGGTGTGTTTAAAAAAGAAAACAAACACTCCCCTCACGCGCACATGTAGCTGAAAAGCAAAGATGGATCACATGCAACTCGATTTACGAGGCTCTATCTTAAGACCCCTCGGCCGTAATGGGATTTATTCATTCTCTACTTTGTTCTTTAGTCTCTCGAGATGCTGCTTGTTTGTTTTTTAATCCGAGAGAAATATATCTCAGCCGCGCGGTTTCTCCAACTTCTGCCTCGCCGTTTTCTCGTTTATTACTCTCACACATACACAATACATGTGACACTTCGGCGGCACAATGCCCTCGACTGTCTGCAGCTTCGCTAATGTGAGTCACATTCGCTCCCCTCGCCGCTGCCTATAGGGCTGTTGTGTTAAGGTTAAATATGACCCCGGCCACACTAATTTTTTATATCCTGTGCTTGCTGTAAACACAATGAATGAGAGCCAGCACACTGATCACATTAAGGCCCGTCATATAGCTGCAGTTACAGCACTCTTTACATTCATTACACATAACCGGAGCATTCACAGAAGCTAATGCAGGGTACACACGATTTGCAGCAAATTAAACGTACTATTATTTATGGTTTTACACATTTCACAGTAGACTACCAGAAAAAACTGACTATTTTTTAATAAACAATGTATGAAATGATTTGTGAGAGGTGCTTCTTGTAGTGACCGAGATTTCCTGCAGCTCTACAGAGCATTTTAGCATCCTTCAGCTCTTTGTTTTGGTTTTCAGACATAGCAGGCGGCTGTTTTCAGCTAAAAACAATCAAAATAAAAATCTAATGAACTCATTGTACACTAGCTCAGCACCTACGACAAAGAAAGACAAAGTCAGCAACAAGCTAGTTAACATTGTGAGGCTTTTAGCGGTTAAGAATCAGGATGTTTCTCCCCTGGAGGTGGGTGGAGACCAAAAACAGAGCTAAAAGGATATGTGGACATTGGACTCACACACATTGGGTGTCAAGAAACATGAATCCAAATGCGCCATATCTGCTGGTGGTAACGGTTAATACATTTGCCCTGATAACTTCATGTGGTCACAATATGTATACAGCTCGAAACAACTCAAATAAATGTACTTCAAGAACTTTAGAGTGGTCACAAAACAGAATCAGTGTACTGATGAGAAAGAAGACTGATTATTTCTGAATAGCTATATAGAACAACCGGCTTGCTACATAACATTTAATTTAGCTTTTTTCACTGTTGGCTTGCTGTTGTGAAAACATAACATTTAAAGGAAATGTTGATAACTTTAGATCCACAAAATTACAGAGCAACCAAATCTGTAAGATGAATACATGCAACCCAGGTTTACGAACGCTTATGTTTACGTTGTTTCACCGTCATAAAATTACATTTATTTATCTTTAAAGATAAGAAAAGAAAAGAAAGAAAAAATGACAAATTTCTTTCACTCGCTTTGAAAACAAAATCAACAAACCGAACAAACAATATAAGGAAACTTCGACAGTTAGTTTGGTGAGTACAATAATCAAATATACTACGTTGAAAATACACATATTTTTGTCTCTTACTGAGGGATGTTTGATGAGCTCAGATGTAATTTTATAATAGTTTTCGACATAATGATTGTCACTTTATGAAAACACATCATCAATAGCATGGAGATCTCTCAAGAGGAGCAACAAGCCTTAAAGTTTAGAAAGTTGTTCACAGGAAATTAACACTTGTAGGGTATTCTGGCACGTATAGTCTCGGGCGTACGGCTCCTGCAGACGTGGAACGATATAAAACAATCACAAGGATATTATGCTGTACTTTTCCTGATCATTTCTCCTCATATTCAGATGTTTGTCATTACGAATATATGTTTTTTTTTGCTGCAGAACAAAGAATGCTCATTATGTGTAATGTTGTGGATTATAGGTAATATTCGACTAAAGAGCGCTCTGGGTAACAGATGTGTTGCAGATGAGTTTTCTGATTGTTGTTGAGCTCCGCTGTGTCGTAGGGAAGGCAGATATCTTTACGGCCAACGTGTTAACTGCCTTCTAATGGTTGTTTGTGTATTAAAAGAAAAAAAACCCTCTTTAAAGTTTTCTTTTCTTGGACGAGTACATACGAAAACAGGAATAGTTTGTACAGTACTGTGTGCTTGTATTCTGTGTGGTTAAATTCGGCCAAGTCTCCCAGGATTCAGTATAAATCTTGGCAGGACTGAAAAGCCTGAACCAGCACTAAACGTCTCCATTAATATCCATCTCAGTTAAAATAATTTGAGGTGTATATTAGCAGTGAGGTATCTTGTGTGCCACGGACGAAAGCCGTTGAGTCGTTTAATTAATCGTTTCTGACCTTAATAATCACTGAAACAACAATAGAAAAGAAAAAAAAAAGGACGTCCTCCAGTGAAAACACGGCTGCAGACACTCCCCGACCTGCCCGGCAGCCGTGGTCAGCGCGTGGCTCGCTGTCAAAACACGGCGTGCATGTCGGCGCAGAGGTCAGGGCCGGCGAGGAGGAACTGGCACTCCTCACCCTCTCTGGGTGGGGGAGGGAGGGAGGGAGGGAAGCGGGAGGTTTGGGACTGACGGAGCCCACAGGGAGGGTGTCGATTGGCCTTGGCCGCGGCGAGAGGGGAGGAACAACCCGGCAGCAAAGTTTTACTGGACTGCGAGAGGAAAAATCCAAAGGTTACGGGAATATTTGGTCCTCATTTTCCCTTCAACACACACTCTGTGTTTTAACTATGTTGATGCATGTGGACAGAACAAGTGAGCAAGGCAGCGGAGGAAGACGTGTTTAGATCTTATAGGAAGATGCAACAAGAAAGTATTTAAGTTTAACCACATAAGTATGATGCAGAGACTTTTCCTGAACCAAACTGCATGCCAAAACATGTGAAACGGACGCTTTATTTTGAAAATCTAACATCTGCGGTTGCATACTTTTTATTGTGAAATTGACCTTGCAACCCTAAGCGTGCAAAATTAACTTAAAAGCGGTAAGTAGAGCGTCAAAGTTTGAATTTCCTGATTTATA
>CAEMYA010000073.1:2767494-2782825 GCA_903131615.1 Diplodus sargus
TTTAGATCTTATAGAAAGATGCAACAAGAAAGTATGTAAGTTTAACCACCTACGTATGATGCAGAGACTTTTCCTAAACCAAACTGCATGCCAAAACATGTGAAACGGACGCTTTATTTTGAAAATCTAACATCTGCGGTTGCATACTTTTTATTGTGAAATTGACCTAGCAACCCTAAGCGTGTAAAATTAACTTAAAAGCGGTAAGTAGAGCGTCAAAGTTTGAATTTCCTGATTTATATGCTAATCAATTTAATCGGATGTAACACGTAACTGTATCTGTTATATAAATGTTGTGATATAATAAGCAAAATTATGTAACTCTGATATAAAGTGGAGACGAGGCAGAAAAGGGAGAAACTCGAGTATAATTACTCTAAAATCTTACAATACTCGAGTAAATGTCGCCAGATGTTCAGAGATAAAAAAAAAAGGAGACAGACATTTTTAAAACAAGCTGTAGGAGACGTGTGTTTTCTGTCCACATGTGGATTTCTGTGTGTGTGTGTGAGTGTGTGTGTGTGTGTGTGTGTGCAGCGGGTGATTTATGGCCGCTGTCTTCCTCTGCCAGCAGTTTGTCTCTTGTAGCATGGAGGATGAATGGCCCGCTGTCAGCCCTGCCTCAACCCCTTCCACTGGTCTCTCTCTCTCTCTCTCAAATTACCTCCCTTCTTCTCCTCCGTCCTCCCCTCTCTTTACTATCTTATCTCCCCACATGCTCTTCCTCTGCGTGCACCTTGTCATCCTCACTTCCTCTTACCCGTCCTCTCTCCTCCGCTCACTTCGTTGATTTCATCCTTTCTCCCCCCCCTGCCGGTGTTTCGGTGACCCCGCCCAGCTCCATCTGTCACCGTGGATCTGAGGAGAGCTGCGACCAAATCATGACCTCTAATCTGCGCTCAGATTTCAGGGAACACTTCGTTCGAACACAGGACAGATAGTCCGCGTCCGATTCTCCTTCTCGTAAACCACCTGACGTCTCACTGACTGGATGTTGAGTTTGCTTTAAGACGAGGGAGAAAAGTGACGCCTGACTCTGAATGTCAGTCGATGGTGTAGAAAGCATTCAGATCATTAACTTAGACGCTCCACAGTGAGTTTAACTGATTATGAAACAGTCTCATTTTCAGACTGATGCCTCTGTATGACCGAGACCATCAACAAGAAGATTGGCTATTTCTGTATATTTAGTATAAGCTCATCACCTTGTATACATTTAACAGCTGCGCCAAAAAGTAAAGGTAAGTATCGCGTTTTTCTTTCACTCGCCTCAAAAACAAGATCTTTACTTGTGGTGCTCATACCGATTTTATCCACAGGGGGCGCCATAACTCATGAACTTTTAGTCCTGCATTTAAATTTTTACTTATGTCAGCGTGTGAGTATAATCAGGAAAATGTAAAAGTCCTAAAGCAGTAAAATGTCCCCTGTTGCATTAATGTAAAATCAGCATTTGACTGTTTTGTTTGGTTGAGTTGGAAGTTATTTTTAATTATGTTGCACAAAAAGGCAACTAACGATAATTTTCATTATTGGTGATTATTTTTAGGGAAGCACAATCGGTTGACATGTGTATTATCTGTATCGACCAATAATTCAGTTAAATAAAGCTAATAGTCTGAGGCCAAAGCACCCGGTGCAGCAGACGGCGGTTCACAGCTTTAAAGTTGGTTTGTGATCCGCCTGTTAACACAAAGAAGAGCCCGACATGTCGATGCCGGTGTGGATGATTTTTACAGTTTGAGAGGAGGACGACATATTTGCAACACATGTTCCACAGAGGTTCAAGGAGGAGAGAAGACCTCTGACAAGTTCTAACACAACATTTCTTATTAGAGCTGTGAAGCCTTTCTTCCCCTCAGGAATGCTGGCAAGCCAGTGACTGCTGTTCAAGACTCAGTTTTTAATATTTGCACGTGTGAGACCACTGGATATTTGTAATGAGGAAACACGTCTGACACCAGCGGAACAATTTCTAGCAGTGTTTTATGCCCATCTAGCTTTGTGGAAGCCGAACCAGGTATTTTAAGCCAAAATGTGAATTTTTGTGCCTAAACCTAAACAGACAATCAGCAGAGCATTGTCACAACACATCCCTGGTTTTCAGAAATGTTCATTACCAACATTTATTCTGGTCTCTGGCTATAGGAGTTACCTTAAACAGCATCAAGACACTGTACATCTTCGGCACCACTAACAGCTGTGATATGCCAAAACCTGAAGAATAATGTCTCCCGGTGTCATTAATTGTGCTGTCATTATCATAATTTAACATCCTGCTCACCCCTCTCCATCTTTATCACCGCTTGTGCTGTTCGGTCATTAATCAGGCTGGAAGAAGAGCGAGGCGGGCGGCCAGACAAATGAAATTTTGAAAAAAATGACCTCTCTATCAATCCCATTTCCAACACATTAGAAAGGAAGCACTTTTTCTTCCTCTCCTCCAGCACTCAGCCTTTCCCGGGCTAATGGTAGATATACAGTGACATGGTAATGATCTGGCCACGGCTGCAGAGCACAGGCCGTATTGATCAGCGGCTGATTTATTGCAGGTTACGGCTGATTATTGGGCCATTAATCAGTCTAGGATTACCCTATCAATAAACTGCTTACGTTTGTTTGTAAAGTGCTTGCCAGGCCGCAGGGAAGGGCAGTGCATGTCCGAGCCCCAATGACACACACACAGCTACTATTTCAGCTCAAAGATTAGCTATTTAAAGAGAGATATTCTTTACCATATGGGCTGAAAGCTCTGCTGTAGAAGTAAAGAGATGAATCACTTTATTCATACATGTTTCTGCCATTTGTAAAGATTTATCTACGGTCCATTTTTGAAAAACTAGGCCAGCAGTACTTATAGTTGACTGAATAAAACCTTTATCATCACTTGCCAAATCCACGTGGGACCGTTTTTGATCTGGTGATCCAACCAGAAGGAAAATACTTATTTCCATTACCAAAACAATTAAAAGGAGCATTTTCAAGACGGCCGCCTTTATGGTTAGGGGATAGGAACAAAATAACAATTTTAACCGGAAATAGCCAGATGAAGAGTCCAATTGTGGCTCTTTTAGCTCTGTTTTTGGTCTCCACCACCTCCTGAGGGAAATATTTGTCTCTGTAGCCAGACATTATAAGAGCAAGACAGATCACTGAAGGCATTTTAAAGAGTCCAAAATAGATAAAATATTAGCCAAACACAACACCATGAGCGGTGAGAGTAAACCAAAACAACAAAGTTGTCCTGTACGTCTTGTACCATCAAACTTTGTTGCAGCAAAGCTGCCGCCATCTTCCCGGATCGCCGTCTGTTGAGTACGTCACCATCACCAGTGACAGCTAGCACAACCATGCGCGTCATAATAAACTGAAATGATCCTTTAAAGCTTCTGCACTGACGCAGTCCCGACAGCGACAACTCTGGCACTGCTCCTCATTTTTCTTCCTCCTGTGTTTGTGTGTGCACGCCTCAGTGTGGCTGATGATAAATGAGCGCAGCAGATCCTGAGAAAGCTCGCGGAGGAAAGAATAATGGGTATTTAAGCACACTTGTAAATTACCAACACATTTGTCTTAGACTGTCCCCTTAGGGACGTCTGACAGCACAGCACACAAAGTATATAAAGCTCACATACATCTGTTCCGCGTAGCCTTATTGGATCTGCTGACATCACTTAAATACAAACTGTCATGCCGTGCACCATAATTCATACTTTGACAGAGCTCATAAAGAAGTCTTTGCTGTCTTTGCACCTGCATTCATGTGTGTGTGCGTGTGTTTATGTGCCAGAGCCTGTCTCAGCAGGTGTGTGCCGGGTCACGCAGAGTGCACGCCGATGTTTATCTCTAAGTACCACAGACAGGCATGCTGGACCGCCTGGTGGGAAAGTGGGATTACAGCTATCTGTTCCTCCGCAGCCCGCTGAGCGCCAAGCCTGTGATTCTGCAGTTACATGTTTCCATCAGCCGCACACATGCTGTCTGACACTCTGTTATGCAAAGGTGTTTGACCCGGCCAAAGTACGGTGGCCCGGAGGGTTGAAACACAACAACATTTTGGAAAATCAAACAACATTTTGGTAAACACAACAACATTTTGTAAAACACAACAACATTTTGGAAAACACAACATTTAACAAAACACAACAACATCTTGGACAACACAACATTTTGGAAAACACAATAACATTTTGGAGAAAAAAACAACATTTTGGAAAACACAACAATTTGGAAACACAACAACATTTTGGAAAACACAACAACATTTTGGAGAAAACACAACATTTCACAAAACACAACAACAATTTGTACAACACAACACTTTTGAAGAAAACAACAACATTTTGGAAAACACAACAACTATTTGGAAAAAACAACATTTTGGAAAAAACAACAACAATTTGGAAAAAACAACATCATTTTGGAAAAAACAACATTTCACAAAACACAACAACAATTTGGAAAAAACAACAACATTTTGGAAAACACAACAATACAATTTCAACAACATTGATGGTTTTTATGTAAAATGTTGTGTTTTCCTAAATGCTGTTCTGTTTTGACCCTCCGAGCCACCGTACAATCCAGCTGATCATATGAGCGCATGAGAGAAGGTGACAGTGATGATGAAATGTTTGGCGTGTCGAGTCGGTGTGTTTTTCAATATTTAGACGGTGAGATTAGCGAGAACGATCTTTATTATCATTAATTGCAGACTGAAAGATAAATCAGATAACTGCTCGGCTTTGAACTTGATGACTTTGCTTTGACTTTTCGTTGGACTGCATCCTGCGAAGCACAGAGCTGTTTTGAGTCGCCTGCCAAAGTTTGGATCATAACACGGCTTTGTGATTCTCCAGCCGCAACCTGCTGAACGGCCTCCAGAAAAGGCCTCCAATTCATCATCCGCCTTCATAAACAGTCATTAATGTTTATGGCAGGTGTCGTGACATGTTTACGACAGCATTATGTCTGCTTTACGAGACCACTGTCAAGTCAGGTTTTACGACTGCGGCACTCGGAGGCGGCGAGGGGACTGCTGGCAGCCCGTCCGCGAGCTTTCTGGTATGTTTAATCAGTTACTTGAACACCGACACAAATAAAAAGAGAGAACAGCGTTTGGCAGGGAAGTCGGCCTGTTTGACGGGGAGAGCCATCAACCCTTCTCATTAAACTCTCTGCATCCAGGCTCCCCTGTTCTTGAGGGCTTTTATAGGAAAATCACTATTCTCAATTTGCTAGCTGTTGTAAAAGTTGTGTTCCAGGTTGTGGTTGTGGGATCTGGTGGGGGTTGAACAACGCCACAGAATCCCCCCGCCGGAGCGCTTTATGGCGCGCTGTAAAGCTGTTGGCAGGCCGACAGAGGCAGTTTCTTTTTATCTGGCTGCTATATGTAATTTAAGGAAGGAAATTAACGTTGTAATTTACATTCATGTCAATAGCTTTTTTCGTATTTGTTGATACTGCCAGAGTGTTGTGTGTAGAAACTACAGAGCTACTCTACCTTGTTTTTCAAAATTCTTGTTAAACGCCTTACCTGAAGTTAAATAGCCAAGATTGGCTTGATTCAACGGATTATTATTAATGCTCTATAAAGCATTAGACATTATTAACAGGGACTTTCTGGGTGCCAGGTTGGAAAAAATCCCTTTTACTTTATGAAAAAAAAATCCTTGTCAAGGAACAGTTCACCCTAAAATGAAAATTCACTTAATATCGACCCTCAAGTCAGCGGAAAGGGGTGAAGTTTCGTAGCCCATAAATAATTTCTGGAGCTTCGCAGCAAAACGGCTTTGCAGCATTCTCCTAAACAACTGAAGTAGATGGAATTTTGTTTTAAAATGTTACAAGAAGAGGAAAAAAAACATACAATATACCCATACAGCACATCCTTGATAACTTTGACATCCCTAACACTAGGTAAAGTTAACATCTCTAACGCCACCTAACATTGACATCCCTAATGCTAGCTAACTTTAACATCCCCCAACAGAAGCTAACATTAGCTTCCCTAATGCTAGTTAACATTAACATCACTACGGTTGCTAACATTAACATAACTAACGCCACCTAACATTAACATCCCTAATGCTAGATAACTTTAACATCTCCAATCACTAGTTAACATTACCATTACTACGATTCCTAACGCTAACATGACTAACGCTAGCTGACATTAACATCCCTAATGCTAGCTAACGTCAACATCCCTAATCCTAGCTGATGTTAACATCCATACACTAACTAATGTAAATGACTAACACTAGTTGACGTTAACATCCCCCAACACTAGCTAACACCAACATCTCTAATGCTAGCTAACTTTAACATCTCCTATCACTAGCTAACATTAACATCCCTAATGCTAGCTAACATTAACATCACCACGGTTCCTAACATTAACATGACTAACGCTAACTGACATTAACGTCACTAATGCTAGCTAACGTCAGCATCCCTAATGCTAGCTGATGTGAACATCCCTACACTAACTAATGTAAATACCTAACACCAGTTGACGTTAACATACCAGACACTAGCTTACGTAACTACCTAACACTAGCCAACATTAACGTCTTCTAACTCTTATTTTTCAGAAACAAACAATCATTTTGTACCCCACAAACTTTATAGAATTATTTATTAACAATCATAATAATGTTTTCAAGGAAGAGAGATACTTATTCTGCACCTTTCTACAGGCTCTGTAGCTGTCTCATGTTTTTTTTTTAAATGATCTGTCTACATAAGAACATTATCAGTATGACCTTTGGATGAGGCCATGTGGCGTTGACGTCATTCAGTCATCTTTTCTTCCCTCCGCTCAGTCCTGAATACTTTTTTTGGGACTTTCACCACAGCCAAGCAAACAACCCTCCATTGTATTCAGCGCTTTTGTCATTGTGCAGTAAGCAAATTGAAATGTATGATGGCGTGACAATGTGGCGCAAAACACAAAACACTTGCTGGGCACATCAATCACTGCTGCACGGAGGGATGACACTGTTTATAGCGAGGTTACAGTAAATCACACAGTGACGGTTTAATCCCAGGGAGAGTTTTACAGGAAGAAAGGGAGGAATTCAATTTCCTAGCATGCCTGAGCAAAGGTATGCTAATACAACACAGGCGAGGATACACAGAGAGAGAGCCGCCGCAAGACTAGACGTGGGCCGGGGAGGGCGAGTGTTTTCTCTGGGGTCTCACACCTTTCATGCTGTTCAGTGAGATTACATTTCAAAAACGCCACAGACGAGACAGACAGGATAATCAATCACGTGAGCATAAACCACACACACACGCACGCACGGACGTGGACGCTGTGCGCGTTGATGTCTGCTGGCTGTGTCTGTTTGCAGGAGTCATAAATCAATGCTGGCTTGTCAGAGAGTCTAACATGAGCCGGAGAGGGGAAACAGAGCAGGAGTACAGTCTGATCCACGCTCGGCTGACAGAGGACAGATAACGCTACGTGATCTGCTGCGTGTGTGTCCTCGCGGCCGGCAGACAGCAAACTCATTAATGTAACACAGTGGCTTCACTGCTGACCTCGTTATTCTTCCCCCCCCCCTCCCTGATAACAAAGTGCCGCCTGACCCTCTATTCAAGTGTGTTTTCACAGTCATGAATCAGCGCTAACTGACGTCACACTGTTTTGATAGCAGCTCTCCCGTTTAGCTCAGTAATTATGGCGTCTGCATCGCTCCAATAAATCCCTGATAGAAATTCCAGCCAACGAGCGTCACAGGAAAACACAGGTGAGGACGGACGAACGGCGAGAAGTTGAGGATTACTTGAATATGTCATTTGCCAATGATTTCCAAACAGTTCATGGTACCTTAATGTGTCCTCGTCTTGTCATAATCTGCTCCTCGGGTTCCCCTCGTCGACCACGTGAAGCTCAACCGTGAATCTACAGAAGTTATATCCCAGACATACTCTGAATCGAGAATGTTCGTGGCATGTCACAACGTTGGCGCCATCAAGCTATGGGATTGTGAAAGGATGGTATAGCTGCCCGTAGAAGCCACACGATACTAACCTTGTTAAGGAGGAAACATGTTTAATTTGCAGTTTCACGATCCTTAAGTGTAACAGCGACATCTTTAATCAGTGGTTACAGCCATCTTGGATTTAGAGGTTGGAGATGGCGAGGTTCCTCCGACTTCATGAGTCCGACATCCAGCTTCAGCTCCTCGCTGTCCAGCTCCTCACTGTATACTCTGAACTACCTCGTCTGTTAACAAAAATAGAGCAGAAATGAAACTTTTATAAGGACAGAAAACTTAACTAAAACGAGGAAAAGCTGTAATGAAAACAAACTTAAACATAAAACTCATGAAAACAGGAAACTGTAACTATGTTGTGTTGCTTTCACTGATGTGAATGTTTTCCCCTCGTTGCCACCAGTAAAGGAGGAAATCATTTCCTTTGTCATTTCATGCGACCCGGTCCTTTAAGAGCGTTCAGCGAAACTGCCACATGTTTTTTAATGTGAGACGTTCGAGCGCTCGCTCTCCGGAGTAAGTGCATGTTTGGGCTGTCAGGGCCGCGATGCAGACAGCTGAGAGCTGTTGTAAGAGGATCTGCTGCTGATGACGGTGATGATAGCGCGGCTTATTGGCCTGTAACTCCGCTGTCTGCTGTAATAGCAGCGCTGACAGATACAGACCACCCACTCTCCTCTGGCCAGAACACATTCATCATACTCTTAACTTTTCTCTTTTTTCTCCTCCCCCCCTCTTCCTCCTCCTCCTCCTCCTCCTCCTCCACCACAACATCTGAGCCCGAGGCAAGAAAAATATATATTCATAACAGGCGATCCACACGTTCCACTTTTGAAGCAAAGGGATGTTATAGATTTGCAGGACGGCCAGAATAATAAAGCTTCGTGATTTCGGGTATCTGGTTCGCATTGAGGAGGCGACCGCAGCGCAGCGGGCCAGAGCTGTGGTATGAAATGTGGGCAGGAGAAAAAGGAGTTACCACCTCACTTATTACCCTGTGTTCCCTTCCCTCCCTCTCTCTGAAACGTCCAACTGAAATTAAATGGCGTGCTTTACTCGTCTGCTGCAGATCATCTGCTCTGTAAATCACTTGTCTCATACTGTGACTCTCCGAGTAAAACGCTTTGGTTTTTATGATGACATTTTGGATCCGTCTGCGTCGACGTAGCTCCATGAACACGGCTTGTTGCTGCCACGGTTCTGCGACTGATGAAGATATTCAAGTCGGCTGTTTGGTAGTGATGATTTTTTTTGGGTGGGACTTTCTTTGTGGTTGGAGATAAAATGACTTTATCGTGCATCCCTTCGAGACTTTACAAATATTAGCTGACCGATAGGCGCAAATTATGACTGTCGAACAAGTCACTCCTCAGCTGGTGACAGCTGGTTCTTTCCCAATGTAAGCTTATGGGAAAAAGTCTTTTTTGGACCTCAGTGCACCACCTGACGATGTAATTACATCGTTTGACCACTAAGAAATTTAGCCTTAAGCCTGGCGCTCTTTCCGAGGGGGCTTGGTTAAACATTTTGCAGCTTTCCAAAGCTATTTTTAAGACGCTACAGAAATAACTTTTCATTTTATGATTTTAAACATTCATGTAACGTCTGCTGCTACGGTGCTCACTATGAAAACACAAGATGTTTGTGGAGTCTTGTGATCTTCTACACCCTGTTATCTACTTTCGATTTCGTATCGTGACGTACGTGACGTCAGTTACGTAATTTATGTGTGTTACTTACGACATGTAAATCAAACACAAATCACTCTTGACTCTTGATAGCAAACTAGATGTGAACCTTAGTCTCTGGAGGGAAAGTCCTGCCAAGGACCCGTCGAACCACCCGAACCATCTGCTGGCTCAGACTTCCTAGCGACACTAGAAAGGTACGAACAGCGTCGAACGCGGGCCTCTGCTGTTGGATCTGATGTGTTGGGACTAAAACAGGTTGTGAAGTTGCTCTTGAATCTCTCTGATCTGTGATTTCTGTATATGTGCATGTGAACATTGGGTCTGATAAGCTGCCTCTCCCGCTGGACTCTAAACATTTTCACGATACATAACTCTTCACGAGATATTCGGAGCCTCTGGGAGCTGCTCGACTGGCAGTAATTCAAAGCACAATCCATATGTCAGAGCGCGATGCTTTCACTTCCCCTCCCTTTTTTTTTTTTTTTTTTACAAGGACGCCCCTGCTTCAGCGACTCCGAGCACCGTCAGCGCTCCGTCTCGGGGAGGATGTGATGTCACAGCCTCATATCAGCAACAAAAGCGAAGGCTGCTGAATAGGTTGATTCATCTCATCTCTGGAGAGAGATTCCTGCCATGTCTGCTGCACTCCATCTCTCGTGTCTTTCATCCCTCTCGTCTCTCCCGCCGCCATGACAGTGATTAATGACCCTCAGCTGCCGTGTGCCTCCTCGCTGACACTCCCATCTTTCTTTCTCTTCCTCTCTGCGCTCACAAGAAAGAAGGATTAAAGTGGGAGAATCGGGCCAAAGGAAAAAAAAAAAAAACGATTGATGCCACATGTTCTCAGCGGGGGGGGAAAGGTTGGAAAATCCCTCTGACATTGGTCAACATTTTAGATTATTCGTATAAAGCGTTCATAGTGACAACACGACTAGACTCACGTGTCCGAGCTGTGTTGAGACCGTGTGAGGATCAACAGGTCGGTCTGAGCACGGCATCGCTCCTGATCCTGTGTGTCGCACAGTATCAGAAGACGTCAGGAGGGGAAAGGAAAGAAGAGGTCAACATTTTATCCAGCCTGAGTTCACTCAGTCAGGACTGCCAAGTTTATAAAAACGTTCAAGGAGGCTGACAGTCATGAGATAAGAGTAAATGGCACAAACGTGTCTTTGCAGTAAACTGTGTGACCTTGTTGTTGATAGCGGCCACGCTAGCAAGTTTGCTAACTGAATTTTAACTTCAACTTAACTCTTTTTTTGAGGAACTTATCCCAACAAGAAAACCAAGAGATAGTATACGTAAAAGTACATCAGCTAGTTGGCTAGCGAGCGTGCTACTGGAGAGTTAGCACGCTCATTAGGTAACAACTTTTACATCTACAACTGATAATTAGCACACCCATTAGCTTAAAAATCATTGTTGAAAAAATTGGTCAAAAACATTACAAACAAACAAATACAAGGATGGTTAAATGTAACAGTACAGAGAAAACTATGAGCTAGTTAGCTAGCTAGCTTGCTACTGGAGAGTTAGCACGCTCATTAGGTAGGAGAGATTTTCAATGTTAATTCAACTGTTTTTTTTAAGGAGATGATCCCGACTACAAGCCCAAGGAGGAGTTAACATCATAGTAGCCTACAGACAAGTTAGCTGGCTAACAAGCTAGAACTTGCTAAGGGCCAGTTAGCATGCGCGTTAGCTTATAGAGATTTCTCCTTCTTTAACTCAACTCTTCTTTTAAGGAAATGATCCCAACAACAGACACAAGGAGGAATAAACGTACGAGAATCAAACATCTATTCATTTTTCAATCAGTTTATTTATATAACAACTTTTACATCTACAGCTCCGGAAGGTTAATCATCTTTCTGATCAACGAAACGGATAAAGACAAAAAACACTAAAGGGATTTTTCACAATCTGGCAACCTATTAATGCCTTATTACACACATGTTAAGCCATAATAGGTACAACTAAATAAAACACATTATACCAAGCCCAGTGTCAAACTAAGAGGTGAGCCAGTGTTAGCGTCAGTAGCAGCAGGATGCTAACAGCACGTAGTTACACCTCGTTCTTCAGAGTGACAGTCTTCATTTGGATTGTTCCTCCTTCAGTGTCTGAACTGTTCACGCTCAAACGAGAGGCTTCCTCACAGGATGTGCAGGTGATGAGAGGCAGAGAAACATCTCTCACCCGCCGTGTCACTTCCTGTTTCTCTGTCACTCTGTTCCTGTATTTGTCCCGACGCGTCTCCGTCCACCTGATGCCCAGGTGTCGGAGCGGAGCGTCTCCTCCTCACTCAGCGTCCTGACAGGTGACAGACAGCCGGCCAACGAGGACGACACACAGCGCTGGTTATCCGTCTTCTTCTTCCTTTTACAGACGAGCCACAGCCTCCAATTCAGCTGAAACCATCCCTCCAAACATATTTAAAAATGCAACAAAGGGTTGGGAGGTGATGGCTCAATGAATCTGCGCCTTACAAAACAGATTTTTGTGTTTTGGCTGAGGTGGAAAAGTTCTGGGAAATTTAGTATTTTTCACATATCTTTGTTTTTAGAGACTAAACGATTAACTGATTAATCATGAAAGTAAAGTACGCAGCCTCAATACACACAGTCATGTAGTTTCACATGTGAATGTGAGCATCAGATGTTATTTATTTTCTTTTTCACAGATCTTTTCTTGATTTACGTGGGAGGAGGGTTCACTCTGGACAGATTTGAGAAACTGAATTTCTCTCTTTTGTTGTGGTATTTCTTTTGTTTTGAGAACTTCCTGCAAAAACCCACAAGGATAAAGTCGAGCTGTTGTTGCTAAATAGTGCTGTAAGTAAGCATTTAAGAAAGATTTGCACAGCCATCAGGGCTGAAAAATCAAAATCGATTCAGAGATTTGGAGAATCGTGACACCCCTCTTCATAAACACTTATAAAATGTAAAAACAGCTGCCTAGAACTACATTCAAGTGTTCAAACATTCATGAACAACATAAACCTCGAAGTCTTAAGGAGACACATACAAGCTATTTTTTAAGTTTTAAGTTTGTAAGTGTCAAGGAGAGGCTCTATGTGATTTCTGGGACGTCTCTCTTGTCGGATCAGGAGAGGCCAGAGGGAAAAGGTTTAGGACCGGACGCTGGTATCACCACCTGCCTGTAGTCCGACACACGCAGAGACAACTCATGAATAAATCATCCAGAGAGGAGATAAGACAGCTGAAACAGACCGTGACCTCGGCATTATTTCAGTTTCAAAGCTCCCAATCAGTGTGAACAAGCAGTTTTGGGGAGAGAAAGGAGTTCAGAGGAGATTAACCTCCGATCGCGGCTGCCCGTCAGCTCAGATAGCATCACGTTCGCGACATGTTGTTTCAGTGTTGCATAATACACCCGATTTATATGAAAGCTAATCTATTATTTCTGCCTCCCGCCCACTCGTCCTGGTCCTTCACTCTCTCTCAGCTGTTCAAACACAGCTCTTCTATTTATATGCATTAGCCTGAGAATATATTTACTCAGGTCTAATGAAGCAGTCCGGTATAAAAGAGCACCAGTTCAGCTTGTCAAATTACCCTGCGCCCGCTCTGCGCCGCCTGCTAATGACAGATAATTGAGCTGCTGGCAGGTTCGCCCGCCTGGTTTCTACGTCGAGTCCCTCGTCGCATCGCTGCGACTCCGAGGTCGCGTCAACACAAACATGCTGATGAGTGTGTGTCAGTCGGTGTGAGGACACGGAAATGAGCATTTGCTTCTCCGGGAGTTAAAGGAACGGTTCACCCAAAAATTAGAATTTGGAAGTAGATGGCTTTATACTCCTTAGTTTAGCATAAACCAAAGATCCCCAAAATGTTGGAAGCTTGGAAAATCTGTTTAAAATCTTTCTTTGTGCAGCTGACAAAATATTTGTCCTTTAACATGGTTAAAAGAGCCTTTGAGGATCTTGGAAATGTGCTTAGACGATGATAATAAAGATCCTCTGGGTTGTTTTTAAAGGTCACCAGGTATTGATCTGCTGATGTGTAATAATATTAGAACGTGCAGTCTGTGTATCTGTAGTTATTTCTGCACCGTTTAGATTTGCTGTGCACCTGCAGCAGTTAACCGCCGTGTTCTCAGCTCTCCACCTACACCAGCGAGGCCAGCGGAGGCCAATTTACGGTTAGTTTGCACGATACATCCACTGTAATTTAATTCATTGCCAAGAACCTGTGAAAAAGGTAAATGGTGGTAAAGAACGAAAAAGAATTAGCGATACCAGAGGAGATTAGAAAGGCATTAGGATGTGGGAGGCTCGGCCGCGCCGCTTAACGACTCCTCTGTCCCGAAACAAATCAGTTTTACTACGCAAAGCTGCTCTCAGCAGAATTACAGCCACTGTTATCCACTCTTATTGCCTGCCCCCATTAACTGGGCCCCACCTGAAGAGGGATCGCTGGAATAACACCATCAATTCAGGCCGCAAGTCGGTTTCTGGGAGTTTTCTGCGGAAAGAAAAAAACAGAAAACGGCGCCATTTGGCTTCATTTTTTGGGGGGTCGAGCTTAGAAAAAGAAGTCTTTAACAGCGTCCGATCAACCACTGAACCACCGATCAACCCCACTCCAGACTGAGGGGGGGACACGAGGGTGGTGTCAGCTGACGGGTACTTGTTCTTGTTACTTGTACTTGTTCTTTACTAAGAAAAGTGGATTTTTGAGTCTCATTCCAAACTCCTCAAAAAACTGTTCTTTTGGATTGTAGGACGGGTCGGCCGCCATCCAGAAGGTACATTTACATTTAGGGGCATTTTATCAGCTGCAACTTACAGTAATTCATACATACACTGACGGCGGTGGCTGCCATGCAAGGTGCCGACCAGCACATCAGGAGCAGTTTTGGGGTTCAGCATCTTATCCAAAGACACTTCGACATGCAGACCAGGGGAATCGAACCAGGGACTTTCCGATAACAAGACGCTGACTCTAACCCTGCGCCACAGCCGGCCACCCGTAGAGGTATTTTTATAACTAAGATCTTCCATCTTCCATAACTCTCTCATAACTGTACTTCAGGTTAATATCAGGTGACATTTAACTGCGGTCACTTTATCCCCCTGTAACAGCGGAGAGGTACAATTTCCTATAAAGTGCATATTCACCTAAAAACACATTATTTGTACGGCTTGAATTACACGTCGCTGTCGGAGGAGATAAACCATCACCATCGACGTTTCACTCTGGTCTTGTTCCGCGTTTCAGGTGCAGCTGCGCCACCTTTAAAGGGCTGACAGGCTCGGTTTCCTCCCATAAAACCTGCTGCAGAGAACCAGACGTGAAAGAAATACAGTGTGGAGTAACAGAGGAGGGAGGAGAGGAAGGAGCAAGGGAGGGGAGGAAGAGGGGAAGGGGTTGGTATTGATCATCCGCCAGGTGTGATGGATAGTGCAATAAGTGGCAGCGGCCAGCGGAGGAGAGGAGAGAGTGATTTCTGCTTTTCAAAGTCCTGATGAATGTGAGCGTCTGAGGGAGGCCGATGTCCAGAGCCCGGCACATGATGGACTGTCGTGTCAGGCGGAGAGAAATTGAAGAAGAAAGCAGAGGTGAGGGGGGAAAGGAGGGAAGACAAGAGGAGGAGGACCAGGAAGAAGAGGAG
>CAEMYA010000073.1:2784664-2802025 GCA_903131615.1 Diplodus sargus
AATCAGTAAGAGATGGAGGACGGGGCGGAAGAGTACAAGTAAAAAAAAAAGAAAAAAGAAATGTGGGTTGTTGAGAAAAACATCAGTTTACCAGACTTCTGTGACCTGATGCTCATCTCTGCTGGATGCTAATAGCTCGAGGCTACATTAGCTGCTACTTATCTCAATCTGGACTGTTGGTTGCATTGTGGGTAATGTAGGTGCCAGTGGCGTCGTTACAGCCATTTTCTAAGTTTGAAATCAACAGCATGAAAGTCAATATATTATGATTAAAAGGCTACACAAACTCACTATTGGAGAAGCTAACAGTTATGTTAGCCTGTTGGTGAAGCTACTGATATTAGCCTGTTGGTGAAACTAGCACTGATGTTAGCTTTTTGGAAAAGTTAACACTAATATAAGCCTGTTTGGGAGGCTAACACTTTTCTTAGAGGCTAACAATGATGCTAGCTTGTTGGTGAAGCTCACACTGATGGAATCCTGATGAAGAAAACTTACTTACTAACATACTTTGCAGGGCAAATCATTGTGGTAGTATGTTAAAGACAACATCCATCAAGATTTACTCATAGTCTTTAAAAAAAATGTTAAGCTCACAATCATGCCGCTGTGTCAAAAAACAGATTCTGAGGCAGGTTATGGTTAATTGAGGCTACTGACAGCAGAAACACTGTCATCAGATCGCTCATATTGGTGCAAATTGTGAAAAAAAAGAAGCTTTTTGCTTCCAAGAAACTGACAAATGTTGATGTATTTGGTAGCTTGAAATATCTCGAAATGAGCTCAAAATATCTCAATGAGACATCACTTTAGTGAAGATTAATACACCAATAAATATCAAAATGGCTCCAGGCAAAACAAGTTATATCATCAATCTGTGTTTTTTTTTTAAAGAGCATTTTAAATAGTGTCTCTAGATGAATGTTCCCCTTAAGCCTCACTCCTCTGCACTGAGAGAATCTGGCATCCTGCTCTGCCGGTCTTTATGTATCCGTATCCACAGGACATCATCCATTATAGCTCTGATTTCCAGCCTTTGATTCCCTCACATGTCTCATAAATCACTGTTTGGAAGTCGTTCTGGGCTGGAATGGCACCAATGCATAAATACAAAAAGCTGCAATCTACCAAGCACAGTTTTTAAAAGCAGTTCTGGATGAATCCTCAGCAGGTTCAACTTGCCAGTAGCTCAACTTTCCATTAAAGTGAAACTCTCGGCAAAAAGCAACCGAGGCTTTATTTGCAATTAAATATGAGTCAAACCTTCGTGTGAAAGCATAATTACGACGAAAGAGGCACGAAGTTTCGTTTTCGGGCAAGCTAATTTTCAATGGGCTAGCATCAAAATTGTTATTTTTAAAACACTAAGAAGACTCGACACAACATAAAACTTTGCTCATAGTATCACCAGGATCTCTACACATGAACACGTGCATTGGGTTGTTTGTGTACACAGAGTTTTCGAAATGAGAGTTTTTGGACAACTCACGTTAGTAGTTGCATCTCTAGCGCGCCGTCATGGCAGCCAGGGTCATACTCGGGGATCGACACTTTGTGTCTGCCATGACAACGATGCGCTTGAGGAGTCATTCAAAAACCTTTTTTTTAGTAAACTCCGCGTACACAAACAATGATCTCATTGCTCGTGTTCATGTGTAGAGACCCTGGTGATACTACCAGCAAAGTTTCATGTTGTGTCGAGCCTTCTTAGTGTTTTAAAAATAGCATAAGAGTGCCACTGCACTCCATTGAAAATTAGCTTGCCCAAAAACGAAACTACGGTAAACCTTAAAAGCACCTCTTTCGCCGTAATTATGCATTTACACGAAGGTTTGACTCATATTCAATCGCAAATAAAGCCTTGGTTGCTTTTTGGCGAGAGTTTCACTTTATAAGCACCAGAGAGCTGCACTGGTTTGTCTTTGTGATGACGCCATTGTTCTTCATGTTGACTCCATCTTTACACAGCTGCAGAGCGCAAACAGATCCTGTCAAAGAGGTGCAGACAAGTGAGACTGCAGCATCCTCGTCAGACAGTCCCTCAGGGCGGCGTCAACGAAATGTTCCGTAATCAAAGACAGATCGAATGACTGAGAGGCTTGTAGTGATGAAACCTACGAAGGCTCGCGTCTTTTCTGTCGTCCAAGGAACAATAGAAAACGTGTTTGGGGTGAGCAGAGATCTTCCCCGTGACAAGAGGAATTTCTATGAAAAATTGCCTGTGATGTCTTAAAATCATATGACGCATTAAACTTACTAATGACAGGAGACACACCCTAATTTTCTCTTCATAATGCCACTTTGTAAACAACAAATCCATGTTGAAATCGGCCAGTTAGCCGTCTGCAGAGCCCCACAGTGTGTGTGGCTAACAGAACTCACAGCTAATGGAACAAATAGAGCTAAAAGCTGACGTAGCTAAACAAGGAGCAGGACTGAGTGTTTCTGTTCAGAAGAACATGTGAGCTGCAGTTAAATGTGAGTTCAGTAAAGAGTTTGTAGGTAAAAGTACAGTGAATGCTAATATTTCACTTCTGGACTGTTCAAATTACGCCTCTGGGAAAATGCTATATCTAGAGCCTCAAAGAGTATTATACCCGACCTTTAAATTCCCCTTAAACTTCAACATTTCAATGTATTTCAGCTCTTGGTTTTGGTTTTCTGGTCCAAAATGTTGCTGTTTTGGTTCGCTCTCACTGCTCTCATCGGCGACGTACCCGCTAAAAAACCCACTGTGCTCTACCTTCTTAGCTCCAAAGCAGACAGACATGGTTAGCAACTAGCTAGTGAACATACTAGAGCATTTAGCTGCTAAGTTCTCCTCAACGCGAGTTGCTAAAGACCAAAACAAAGGCATAGCAACAACCTCTAAGCTCGCATCCTACGATCTACAGGGTGGGAATGTCAGGTCACCCTAATTTTAACTTCGTCGTTAACGGTACGGATGTAAACAAGCTAGCAGTTTCTTTTGCAGGGATTTAGCTACGTTAATGCCAGGGCTCGCCTCCCCACGTGCAAATGTTCCACCAAAACAAGTTCCCCCTGATGCTACTTCCTGGACTTAGTGCGACCCAAGACAATGGTGATTTGTTTATAGACGTTGGTATTCGGACCCAAAATTCTGGTATTTGACGACCTGGGAATGAAACTCGACAATCAACTATCTTTGCCCAGAATCGCCTTCCCTCCCTTTACAGAGGTCCTGTTGGAGTTTTCTTCCTGTAAACAAACAAAAGTTATGTTTACGGTCATAGGTACTTCCCACAATATCCATGATATCTAAAATGCATCATTTATGTCCATCTTTACAAGCCTGAATTATCAATAAGTACCTCTTTTGCTCCTCCAACTGTCCAAGAAAGTTAAATCATATTTGTCTAAATTAAATCTGGTTGCGTAGAAATATTAATAGATTTGCATTTTTGCTAAGAAGAACCGTTCCCATCATCGCTGGGTTACACTCGACACCATCCTCATGAACACAGTGTAGCTGCATTACGGCCTCAGGAGGTAAATGTAGAGTAAATACCATCACATGCACAAACACAAACACACACCGGCTCATGCACATGTGCAGAGCTGATGAGGTGTTGCGTTCGGGATCCTGTGGCTCATACATCACCTCTTGCGGGACACGTAAGGTGACTCCTGGCAGCCCAACAAGAAGTGGCACCACATATATCTCTTAATAGAGTCACTCGCGGCTCCTCCCTCCTTCCTCTCTTATTTCTCTCCGACACACAAACTGCTGCGCAGCTCGTTTATCTGCTCTTCTTAAGACGGATTAGCTGCTCGGTCTCGGCAGCAACCACGCATCCACCATCATTACCTGAGCAGGTTTTTACTGCCGTCAGGAATCCACTGACCCAGCAGAACCACTCCACACTATTACCCACCGGCTCTGGTGGAAGTACATGTACACAAGTAGTCAAGTACAAATCACGCCGCTTTATACTTCTACTCAATCTTCTATTTATAAGGAGAATATTTTATGTTTTGGGCCACAAAATATACCTGGCAGCCAGTTAGTTTATTTACTGATAAGATTTTAAATACGAAACATCAATTTCATGCAAAAGTGACAAACATTTAATGGTTCCAGCTTGTCTGGTGATGTAACTCATTTAATTTACAATTAATATTTACAATTTAAAAATTCACAGGAGTTCAAAGTAATCACCTACCAGTAATATTTGGTCTGTAACTTGTTTTAAATATAACATTCTCCACACAATTGAATCACTTTATATACAGCTGGGTTGATTCACAGTCAGTAGTCTAAATCTGTAAAGTAACTAGTAACTATAGGTGGCAAATGAGTGTAGTGGGGAAAAAGTACAGTATTTCCTACTGAACTTAAGCAAAATCTTTAGGTACTTGCTTGCTACATGCTTGTATTTTCATTTTTGTCTATTTACCACTGACTTGCAGTGGAGTAGAAGTATAAAGATGCAGACAATTAAATGACTCAAGTAAAGTACAAGTTCCTCTAAACAGCCGCTACAGTCCAGAACACAACTTGTATCACCAGCTAAACAGAGTAGAAGTCTGAGGCTGCTGTCAGCGAGAAGAAAAAAGCTTTTCTACACGCAGACGAGTGGCGTGAAAAGATGGAAACGGTCAGCTGAACGAGGGATGAGGAGTGTGGAAGAGAAAAGAAGGAGGAGCTGGAGCCAGACAAGCTCATTAAAGAGAGGGCAGCGGTGTGACAAATGATGCATGGAGCTGGCGGCATCGATCCCCCTCCCACCCCACCCTCACCCTCCTCAGCAGGGGGAGGAGGGTGTCTGGGCCGGGAGATGCATGGAAAAGTGTGTGTATGTGTGTGTGTGGACTGAGAAATACTCAGGTGCCACTGCCCTAATGGAGAGGCCAGAGCCGGCAGCCTGTTGACAGATGACTTGTCAGAGGAAGGGAGGAGAAAAAAGAGGAGAGGAGAGGTAGTGATTAGATAGTTGTGCTAATGCTTGACCTCTGCTCGCCCGGCGCCTGTCCTTCATCTCCACTGAAGATGGGAGTGGAAAAGGAGAGGGAAAGAATGGAGGAGGGAGAGGATGGAGTGATGAAGAAAGAAAAGAAAGAGGGAGGGGAAATGCTGAGGTGTTTGGCTTTGTTGGCACTACATCAGCACATTGTTCAGAGTCTGAGAGCTGAAATAAATTACATTTTCAGGGGTTTTCGTTAAAGTGACAGCAGGCACAGCTTAGATCTCGTCTAAATCACCCGACATTACATCCTGTCTCATGCTTCTGTACTTGGAGGTTTTTGTTAATAATTCCTGGGAGGAGCATCAAAGTTAGAGGAGGATTTTATGAGACTATCATCCCAAAAATGATGTCAGGGCCCCAAAACGTGTATATACTGAAGTGCAAAGGAATTTTGATGGTAACAAAGGAGGTAGTACTGTGACAGTAAGTATAATTTTCTGCCAAATTTTCTCCTTTAACCTAAAGGTGTTTTGTGCCTTAACCTAAACCATAGCGTTGTCGCATCAATCAACAATTTATTTGTCTGTCGTTGATCAAAAAACATTTTGTGTCCTACTTGAGGCCACGGACAAACAATGTACTCAGTTGTTAATTTGGAGGATTTATTGGGTTTTCCCAAATATACAATATGCAACATTTCTGCATTAAAACCACAAAAAGCAGCAAGACTTTTGTTGTATATTGTGTTGAGTTGTGAGCCTACATGATCCCAAATGTTGACAACAATGTTCAAACCTTAAAAGTTAAAGAGATTTAATATGCAGCAGCTAGTCTCAGAGTTACTGTGTTGTTGGTGTTGTTGCTCTTGCTAACAGAAGCTAACTGGCTAAAGCTGCTGGCAGTTGTTGAGCTTGCTAGCTTAAATGAAAGAAGGTTTCAGGCTACATGGCAGAAACACAATGAACATTTGACTAATGCTGATTTATCATCATCATCACATGTGTAATCTGTTTAATTTATTCATACGATTATTTACCTTAAACAATTTGTACAGTGAAATCAAACACATTAGCCCTGCAACATATACATTTTGAAAGTCTTTAATATCCTTTTTTTTTTTCATGATGGCGTCACCTCAGTGTTTATCAAACTGTGAAATGAATCCTGAGGCCGTGCACTGTGGAGTCCATGTGTTTGTGCTGCATGATATCATAAGGTATACCTCAACTGCAGCCTTTAAAAAATGTGTGCAGAGATGTACCAGGCACGTTGCCACTGTGGTTGGCTAAGAGAAAAAGCGGAGCAGGCTCACTGTTGGCAGCGCGACGAAGGCAGCTGCTATGATTTTCTCCAGAATATCTAAATGTTATCAAAAATCAGCTAACATGGAGAATTAAAACTACAATGGAGCCGATCACAGAACAGCACACTTTACTTTAACAACTCCCATTCAGTATTCATATGCAGTGAACAAGCTCGTAGGCCTCTTGAATGGTTTGTAAACATATCGTAACACAGTACAATGTAGTAGTGAGCAGATGTAAGAACATTTACTATTTATCAAGTTATATGTATTTAAATTTGTATTTACTACCTATGACAGCTGAGCACACTCATCCGTAACGTCTGCCTCCTATTCATGGCATACACAACAGAAATATAACATGATTATTGACTATGTCTTGCCTAAAAAACATGATGGGAGTGGTAGTTAACATCAACCCCTAAAGTTCTTTATGTACACAGGCTTGTACCTTCAAACCGGACTTTCTAAACCAGTAGTTTCCAAACTTGTTGTGCCCAAGCGAAAGCCAAAATCTCAAATCATGGTTATGCATAATAGCCCGTACTGGTCCAAAAGCTCCTGTGCTAGCAATGTAAACAACAACACTCTCCCAGTGCTCCCAATCCGGGCCGCTAGCTGCAGAGCTAACTGAGCTAACGAGAAAACAGCAGCTCTCGTTGGCTGATGATTAGCTGTTGTTTTAATTATGAATTCTACAGGTGGCTAATTAATTACACATTGTACCTTTAACTGGAAAAGTCCACCCCGTCTTCCTCCCTATGCAGCCTTTGATACCACTTCGCCTGACTTCCTACTTTGCCGCTGCATTTTTTACTACAACCACTAGAGGTCGCCGCCTAACAACAAATGTAAATATGAGTCGTAAAAAGCTGCTTTCACAGTCGACTTACATAGTTGTTTTTCTGATGAGGATGCCACTTAAGTTGTTAGACAGCCAGTCAAAGTCCTTAAAAGTAAAGAAAAACACTGATCCTCTTCGCGTTTGATGAAAGAGAAGTCTGAGGATCAGCTCGGAAATTTGTCAACACAAGTTTGCAGCGTACACTTACGCCATACAAGACGCTGGGATGACAAAGAATATTAAATACACGGAACAACAAAGCGCTCCCTCACAAACGCGCTGCAAAAGAAGCCTGTAGTACGCTCTGTTTAAAATAACAACTGCTTGTCAACTTTCAACAAATGCACCAAAGAAGCTCTAATTTACTTAAATCCGCTGACAACTTGCCACGTAGTAAACATGACTGTTTAAAAAGGGTTTGTCAATTTTATTATAGGTTGTCCAGAGAGGCAGTTTTATGTATTTGTGTGGGTACGTGCAAAGATGCAAATGCCTGTGTGCATTATTGGGAGACGGGCCGAGTCACAGCAAGGACAAAGTAAAAAGAAAAACAGTTTGCAAAGGAACGGCGGTCGTGGAGGGAGGGAGGGAGGCAGGAGAGAGAGGGAGGAAGAAGAAGAAGAAAATAAATGAGTGGGTTTGTTGCGATTCAGGCAGCCACACCGGGACTATCATTACCATACATCAGGACAATGAATGAGGCTTTCAGCAAGCGGTAATAAGAATTTGATAAATCATGAGCCGAGAATTAACTAGACGTCAAAACAATGAGAGCACCCTGATAGATGAAGAGAGGATGATGGCATAGATTAGTCAGAGGAGAACACAGGAAAGGAGAGAGGGAGGGGGAAGGAGGAGAAGAGAGGGAAATAAAAGGTCCGCACAAGGTCAGGAGAGGTCTGAGACAGGGTGAGGACGGGTCGGCAGGAAAGTACGCTGTGGTTAAAACCTGAAAGAGACGGAGAGAGGAACCAGAGACGAGGCTGATTGAGGAGGTGACTGAGAGGGAAATGGGTGACCGAGTCCAGGTTAAGGAGTGATGCAGCTGGACAAAACCTGGACAGGTTTACTGACTGGATGATTCAGTATCTGCACTACCCCTCAAGAGATTTGAAATTAAAATCTTGCTCTTTCAGTTCTGCATGTTGGAGCTGCAGATGGTCTTAACGACCGCCGACCCGCTGCGTGATGAAACTAAGAGTTTACAGCTGCTGGTGGCTCTGAGAGGCTGTATACTCTGGCAACTTTGAGCTAAATGCTAACATCAGCTACACGATGACAGTGTTAGCATGCTGATATTAAGCAGATGCATTGTTTCCATGTTGGCGATGTTGCTATTTTTTTGCTAACAGCGTAGTTTATCGCTAGAAAAACGTCCTTATACATAAAACTGGACTGTGAAGTTGGTGCTACATGACCGGAGAAAACAGAGAAAAGGAGCTTTGGTGTTCCTTTTGCTGAAAAGGTAGAAAACCTACAATGACCAGAATCGACGCGCCACACCGGACCAATAAAACCTCCCGCTGATGGGTGACGTACAGCGAGTTAGGCGGCGTTTGGTTTTGGCTTGTGTTGTGAGACAGGAAACAGTAAGGCGGCCAGCTGCTAACAAACAACACCGTACGCCAAACACCAACTCTGAAATATGTTTCTGAAAACATTTCATAAATAGACAAAGGACAGGATCGGGGTTCATGTTTGTTTCAGCGTGGTGCGACGTCTCTGATCAGTGCAGGCATGCAAAATGTTGGAATAACAATCTGTAATCGATCCAGAGTTCTGAAGTCTGACACATGAAGGGGGCAGACGAAATGGATATAAGTGTATTATGTTCATTTGCATAAACAATCAACATCGTAGTGAAACAAAAGCTGATTGAAAATTGGAAAAGTTCCTGTCGGACTGCAGCTGTGGGCGATTAGTTTGGCAGATATTTGGTCGTAAATGAAAGAAACACAACAAGAACTTTTAACAGGATAAAGGTTCTGGTTGAAAAATTATTTATAAGAGTAACTGATTTAGCAGTGCACGTCCCACAAATTCCTCGCCTCATCTCGTTCCAGATATCACAGTAATCAATCCAGGAGTTGTTGAAATGTGCCTGCCTTCAGCCACTTAGTCATGTGTAGCTTGATATAGCCTAAATATGTTGCAATATTATTTCAAGAAAACATTTCCCAGCTGTACATTCAGTTGCTAGCCAATCCATAGTCGATGTTTTCAGAAGAATTTGACCCGCTGTTGGCGCTAAAGAAGATCATTACACGTCTGGACATCTTGAATATCTGTATTTCATTCAGTGACCATCCACCTTATAGATGTGAAGATATTTAACTCTGATCCACAAATGTCAACTTCATGATGCATCCTCTGGGGATCATGAATGTCGGCACTGTACTAAATTGTGGGCCAATCCAAAGGAGAGGACCTGCTGATGGCGGGAGAAGATAAGAGGATCACTAACGTCATGGGAATTTATCCTCTATTAAATTTCGAACCACAACTTCACGGTGTTCATGAGGGTTTCATCCTCTGGGGACTATGACTGTCTGCACAGTTTGATGTCGATCCATCTCACAGCTGTCGAGATGTTTAACTCCGCTCTCCCCACAGACTGACCCCGAAGACTGATGTCAGTAAAACACCGCCGCACGTAATTCTGCAGCGTCAAGCCAAATTTTGCAACTGATCCGACTTTGATTGACAACTTTTTCATTACGTTCCACTTTATTGTCTGTCTCACTCATACCTCATCTCCCTTCAGCCCTCCTGCCCCGGCTCCTCCTCTGCTGGCCTGGTGAGGGATGTGACAGGAGGATGTTTATTTAATGAGAGCAGTCTGGAGGGGGTAATGAAATCTACCCTAACACCATTAACAACCAGGCTTATCAGCTCCCAGGACACACGTCAGCACGCCGCTGCCTTTTGTTCTCTGGCTCGAGGCTGCCGCCGACCTAAAGGACGGATTAAGGATTCCCTGAGCGCCGCTGACACCTAATCGAGAAATTAAAAACTGGCCGCCAATCTGTGTTTTGAAGTCACTCTTATCAATTTTCACTCAGCTCCATATAAACCGATACGGAGGGGCATTAAGGAGGCAGTGTGTGTGGGCAGGTGTCTGACAGGTACATGTAAGGGATCTGTAGAGTGTGTGTGTGTGTGTTCAAGTGTGGGAGGTGGTTGGTTTGTTACCTGACCACACAGACACAATCAATCTGCCTCCATGTCTCCGTAATTGATGCTGATGGATGGATTCTTTCTCGAACACACACAAACAGGAAGTCTGTGTCGTGTACGGCAACAAGTACAGGGACACTAAACCTCTTTCTGTTGCTCCCCCGCCTCACTCACGGCCGTGTTTCTGCCGATAAGCCCGTTCCTGGTCCTGTTCCACCCTCGAATCGTACAATATTTGGTGAAAGGCTCATTTGCTGAGCGTTACATCAGAGCGGAGCCGCTGATGGCCACACAAAAGCCATGTAAATGAGCTGTGAGAGAGGCCCATCAGTCATCGGGCTCGATGCGCTCTCCCATTATTATTTATGACCATAATTGGCCCGTGTTTCCTCGGGCGATGACTCTACACTGATTGATCTGATGATGACTCCTCTCAGCACGGCAATCAGGAAGCAGTCGGGAGGAAGAGAGAGGGGAGAAAGTTTGCATGTGCAGGAGGGACGTGTTTAAAGGGTAAGACCACCAATTTTTCCACGTTAAAGCGTGTTTACAGGGGAGTTCGACTGCATGTGTGGGAAAAAAAGGCATAAAGACTTGTGTGACTCCAAGGGAAGCTGCATGTAATCTGATACTCAATCAGTGGCTGGGTTGGATTGTGGGTAATGTAGGTACCAGGTTTTGGTCAATCATTACAGTCCTGGAACAATGTTGGATGATCAAATACTGATCAACATCAATACAGCTGAACCAGAGAGTATAAAGAATTTTACTATCAAATCAACACACGTACAGTTTCAAACAGTTTCAGCCAACTTTTACTTCGAAAAACACATTTCCAACACCCGTAAAAACCCTTTTTTTAAATCAGGAAGTTATTAAGGCTGAGCGGACCAAACTGCTCTCAGTCACCAGTCAGGAGCTCAGCTGCTTAAATCTACTGATCCGGTCGGTGACTTTGGTGATTCAGTACAGTCAGTCCAGTTTAAAGATTCATGTTAAAGATTTCTCCCTAAATGCAGCGAGCACCTCTGCTTGTTTGAGGCTCTGACACAGTGCGATGGCGAAATCGACTCCCTCCACGAATCATCCATCATTCAGGGCTGATTTAACCCTCCTAATAAGAGTCAATACGGGTTGTTGTGCAGTCAGCGGCGATCAGGAAAACAGTTGGGGAATTAAGATATGGATTGTCAGGGGATTGATGCTGGATGTGGTCGGCGGACTCGAGGATTGACAGGCGGGGCTCAGAGGTCGTCGGGTAAAAGGTCTATCGGCTCCTTGTCTCGGATGTGAAGCCGACCTCCTCTCCTGATCTCCGTCTGCTCGGCGTGGAGTTAATGACTTTCCGTTGAGGCTGAGTGGAGTTCGTCTCACCGCTGCAGAAATGTTGCGTGTCACGCTTTGTCGTCGGTCATCACGGATGTGTTGACAAGTGCTGTCAGTCTGCCTCCGGCTCTTCCAGTTGGCAGGTAGACTCCACGTTGGCAGGTCTATTTCCCTCTTGCTTTGCACTGAAGGGCACCGCGTTAGATTAGTGCGTGCTCTGTTGAGTGCAGGTGCTCTGAGTATGCAGATCTCGTATGTGTGACTGTGCCAGCCCGCCTCAGATAATGTGTTTTTCCTTGTTCATTTGGCTCAGAAAACCGCTGACCTCTGTAACTGATGATCGCCGTTTCCTCGAGGTTTTTCCCCTTTTAATGTTTCAGTCCGGCTCGAATACAGAGACACAGAGCCGAGGATCTGCTCATCGCGTGCAGCTTGTAGTAACCTCTCTGACCTTATTATTACACCGATGACTCAGGTGAAGAGTGACTCAAACAGTTACAGTAACTCTGTCCAAGGACGCCGCAACAACAAACTAAAGGGAATGTCAAAATGGATTTCGTGCCTTCTAGAGTTTCACAGTGCTGAACCAACATTTATAGAACAACACAGATGAAAGAAGCCATAATTGTCCAGTTAAGACTAAAATTACATTATTTAGACGTGTGAATGATCCCTGAAGGAGGAATCCAACCTGCTGACACATTCAGAGGATATTCTGCATTCCCATTTTGAGAACTTGCCGGTCTAAGCTGCTGTATTTACAGACTTGAGTCACTGTTTTGATGACTTGAGACTCGATTTAAACCAAGGAACCTAAAAAAGAATGTCTCACTTTGGTTCCAGAGTGTGGTGTCAGCTGTATTGAAGTCAACATATCAATTTTCCATTTGTGTCGGAAAAGCTCCTGTTTGCAGTGCAAGTGCAGCGTTATTTTAGATCGCACTACCTTATTCGGCCCACTACATCCTGCCCATTAAGTGCTGCATATGTGCAACTCTCACCGAAGACTGATGCCTCACTCCGCAGCCAAAACAGAGCATTCAAGACACCGTGTGAACTGAATTAGATTTTTTTTTAATGACTTGACATGCCCAAGAAAATATGACTGGAAACTGTCAGCCAACAAGCTGTGAACACAACACTGACATGTCACCTTGTCAGCAGTTGCCTGTTTACACATTCAGCAGTAATGAACCAAGTAGCATCAGTCCAATACTCACGCTGTTCTCGCTCTATCTTTGATTTCTTACAACTCCTGGGAACATTTCTGGCTGCTAAATGCTCCAACGTTTTCTCCAGCTAGCTGCTAATTTTGTCCGTCTGTAGTTTAGTGCCGAGCAGATAGCTTACAGTGGGGTTTCTTAGAGTTTTTCCTCTATAAAACAGCTGCGTCTGTAAATCTGTGTGAGAGGAGTGAGAGTGAACCAAAACAGTAAATTTCGGGGCTGTAAAAACCATAACAAGCCAGAAAAATGCCACAAAGCTCCCTGTGGGGAGGCTGCTCATTGTGCAATGACAGGCTGAAACCATCCTGTTGTTCACGGGAAAACGTATTAGCTTACTCCGAGTATTTTCTGTGTATTGTGCATTTATCCTCGAACAAATGCGGCATTAAAGGATGATGAAAGAAATGGGCAATGAAAGAGTAAAGAAGATTAATGAACACAGTCCTGAATAATGAGAGGTGGGAGGAATCATAACTGAAATAAAACAGCTGTGATGGGTGGTTTCCAGATGATGTAACCTGCTCTCAACACCAAAATATGCGTTGCAAAAGACAGTCGAAGGTACAGTCAGATCACAGCCTGCGTGTCAGTGGCCGTACGTGATCTTCGGAGATGGTTTTCCGTGTGGATAATGTGGACTGACAGAGCTGGAAGAGAGCTGTCATCAGTGCGTGGCTGCTGCCCGGCGCTGACAGACATGCAGTCATTGTCGGCTGCATCTTGGCTGCTTCCTCCCGCTCAATCATATAATGAGAGAGACGGACGGAGCTGACTCGGCCATGAACTTCACATTCCACTTGACGTGTGGTTGCGAGGATTGTTCAGACCTAAAGTTTGTCTTTCTGTCTGTATTTACCAAACTCTTTTTTGAGACGCGCCTGCAGCGTCGAGCGACAGTCCTGGATGTCGGCCCACCACGTCGGTTCAGACTGAAACTCCGAATAATGAACGAATTACCGCTGAACTTTGTACAGACGTGTGTGTTCCCCGAAGAATTCCTAATGACTTTGGGGGTCGTTTTGATTCCTTAACTTTCATCGTCATCATCCTTTTTATTGGTATACTTAATTTATATCTCAATTAGTGAAGCCATTATTACTGATGTGGCTTCTGAAATCCATTCGGAACAGATCAAATATCTGACGAGGACAAAGAATGTATGACGTAACATCACTTTTGCTCATGTCACACAGTTGTTCAGATTAACTTTGTTGTTGCATGTATCCCATCCCATGTAAACGGACCTGATATCTCCGAGCAGAATGAAGAAATAGTGTCCACGGAAACATACGTTTGGAGTCATTATACCGGCTAACATCAGTATGTTAGCAAATTCAACATGAGTTACAAAGAAGTAGTTTGCCATGTAGACTGCGCTATCTAGATTTTCTAGAAAGGCCTCAAGGAAGTCAACTAAACAGTACAGAGAAAACAGAGAAGCTAATAGCGCTTACGTGACTGACTGAGTTAGCGTGTTAGCAGCTAGCTCGCAGCTGCAGCAGTTAACTAAACTTGTAGACCCAAACAATGTGCCACTTTCTCATATGAAGACAACTTTTTTAAAATCAATATCGACCTGCTTTGCAAACATTTCCCCTCTCTCCTCCTCGCGGCTCCCCCCTTCCGTCTCTGTCACACATCTCTCAGGCGGCGAAGGAAGCCTCTCTGTCACAATGTGCCTGCTTCTTCCTTCCAGGAGAGGATTGATGCGTCTCCCCGTCTCTGTGACTGACAGACTACATAAACAGCTCAGCGCGGTGCTGAGAGCTGTCTGGCAGCCGGGCCCCCCCGTGCAGGCAGAGGCTGTGCTCACTCTGATGTCCTGGGGGCCTGTGAGGGAGGAACGAGGCCGGGGGCTGGCACCGTTCTCATACGCCTACACCCCTGATGTAGAGACGCAGTGTGCAAGCTGCTATTCTGAGGAGTGCATATCATTTTGGCGCGATGCTCTCATGGTATTAACTTGTAATCTTAATTAATTCATGAACATTTGGACACATTTCGGAAGCATGTGTGATGTTTCCAGCGATATATCTCGCAGCGAGTGTGTAATTTTCTGCTTTGCGGTGCCCAGAACGGAGGGAGGTAGATCCAGCCAAATTATGAAATGCAGCTAAACACCAAATTTTCTTCTATATCAGTTAATTTTCTACGCAGATTTTATTTTTTATTTTTTTGCAAAGTAAAGAAGTCTGAATAGATCCTTTCATACGCTCCAACTTCTCCACTGGTGTTTGACTGAAAAGCTTTGTGAAACCAGTCCCCCTGCTGGTCAAAGAGCAGGACGATGCCTCCATCTGCTGGTAAACATCTGTACAGCTATTAACTCACGAAAGAGCAGAGCGAATGGATTCAGCACTAACAGGAATACGAAGGTTTCAAACTGCTGAATTTGACTTCATAATCATTTTGATCAATCAGTCTAACTTTATTCATACAGCACCTTTCAAACAAAGTGTGGCAGAGCTGGCAGGAAAAAGCTTTAAAAAAAACAGCCCAAAACCACAAATAAATATAAACAAAAAATAAAGATTTAAGGGGAATGCCAGAAGTCACAAATACTTTGCCAGTTATTTAAAAAATGCCTCTTCAGTGGATAAAGAATCTGAAATAAAATGAAACGACTACATTTATCTGATGAGTTTAGTTACTAGTTAGTTAGCAGATTAAGATTATTCAGTGTTTATATGCTCTTAATCGTGACGTGTTACCGATCAGACGTTGTGTGCGGGACACGTGGCGAGAGGATGTTGCATCAGAGCCGATGCAACACATTTTTATATCAGTTTATTTAAGCAGCATCCTGACAGAAAAATCCCTGATACCGGATTATTGGAAAACAAACTAAATAAGAAATCGTTTGAGCCGTTTGTATCTACTGAGGGAGCAGGTCCTCTTTCGCAGAGTCCACCATGTTTCTACAGGAGCCCAGAATGGACAAACTTAACACCGACTTTCATGTGTTTTTAGTGGCCGTTGTAAGGGAAGGTACGGCGAGTGGTATCACACACACTGGACCTTGAATTCTTACGGGCTATGTGATCTGTCTCAAGTAAATTTGTTTAGATATTTAGTTTAAAAAATAGAATCTTTCCAAAAATATATTTTATTTGTAGTTCTTTTCATGAGTGTGAACATTTAGCATTTATATAAAAGGCATTATGATGAGTGCTCCACTACTGACTAGGTCATCTATACTGTGTTACTCTTATGGCAATTGATTATCCTATCATACCATCATCCACTTGCATAATATAACATAGAAATATGTGTCAGTCACAAACTGTCAGTGATTCATATTAATCCAGATCTGATCAGACAACAACCTGCAGGATTTCAACAGCCTTCTTGAGTTTGGATTGGCTCGAGTCCGACTTGTTACGACCTCCTTTCTCCGCTGCGCTCATCTTCTCACAGTGCTCCTGCTGACCGCTCTGCTGGTGGCCGAATTCAAAGCTGATCCTCAGCTCTCCCATCTGACAGCGAGGGAGAACGTCGGGGATCCACTCGATCACAAACGGACTGGCCTCCTTCTGATCTGCCGAGCCCGGTCCTGCAGAGACGTGCGAGGGTGTTAATACATGTGTGCAGACGGAGTTCTTGGAGAAGAAAAAAAACAGAAGACAAATAAAAAAAAAACAGTCACTTACCGACTTTGAGGAAGGTGCGAAGCTCCATGGGTCGTATCGCCTGCGGTCGATCTGTCCTGAATCCCTCTGGTAGCTCCGGCTCAGGCGGAGGGTCGGGGCAGTGAAAACGTGAATAAGAGCCATCGGCGTTCTTTACAAAACTCTGGTAGAGCTCCAGAGGCAACTGGTGGACAGACGGGAGGTGGATTTAGACAAAGAGTGCAACTTAAAGTGTAGGTTTATACATATTTATGTAGTAGAACATAATATACAACTTATTATAAAGAGATATTTATTTCATCCTGTGAAACAAAAGTCTGAAAAACACAACATGGTGTTTTCTTTCATTACGTTACTCTGAGGGCACATTAAAGGAGCACTGTATAGTTTAGGGGAAGAAATTCAAACTCAGAATTTTAATATTTACAATATCATTGAGTTAATAATGCAACATTTGAAATATTTATCTTTTTTCATAACTGAATAAACAAGCTGTTAAGTTCCCCAGGGCATTGTCTGAAACTAGAAAGGTAGCAGGGTCCGCCACATATAAACAAAGTAGAATAGGAGGAAGTTGTGTTGTCCTTTAAGGTCAATTTGTTTCTTCAGGTTATTCAGTCATGAAAACAAAGAGAGTTTGTTTATTTAGATTTTTTAGGCAGAAAAAAAAACAGTCAATGAAGATTAAAATGTATTCTCCTAAACAACATTTTGCAATTGTAATAGACCTGGAAGTGAGTAGAAGACTTCAGAGAGGTTTTACTGATAAAATCAACCAGAAACTATGAAAGCAAAGAACTATATTTAAAGTCCGTGTAAAGCAAAAATAAATTTGTGTTATGAGTTTGTCATACCACAGAAACATGTGTCATTGACCACTGAGCCAAATTTGAAAGATTAAAAAAATTGCCAAGTATATAAAATTAGG
>CAEMYA010000073.1:2803107-2828327 GCA_903131615.1 Diplodus sargus
AGAGAGGGAGAGAGAGAGAGAGAGGTGGTGTTTACCTCTGGAGTGTCGAAGATGCGTTTGACCTGCATGGCGTTGGTGATGTGCCAGGTGTACTTGGAGAACGAGCCGAGAGGAAGTCCATCGTTTCTCACAAACGCTGACGTCCACACAGAGAGACAAAGAATGAAAGAGAGAGTCTGTATTTCTTCACTAATTTGTTCAGCCAGTAGTGGAAGACGCACTCAGATCCTTTCTAACAAAGTAAAGGTAGTAATTCTAAGTGACATATCGTTGCCAACTGGACTGAAACCACTTGGATGACATGTGAAAGTCTAGTTGCCAACAATACGGCACTGAGAATTACCACGACCTGGATGACTGCGGCTGTTCTACCTGAGTTTAAGGTCAGAATGTTACATAATGTTGCTTTAATATTGATGCATCACGTATTAAGTTGTATTTTTCTGTTTTCTGTTGCGAATTTGAATTCTTTTATATAAACGTAGATAGATTGTTCTGGTGGTTCTGACGTGAGATGATTAATGAGGATTGAAAAGAACATGTTGTTTTGGACAGTTCCCAAATATTTTGATGCTTATTGATGATTATTGGATAGTTTTATTTCTTGGAGATTCAAAGAACTGCTTCAATGAAACCATCTGAGAAGTTTTGAGGGAAGAAAATGTCTGTTTGTCAAAGTTACTTTCAACTTCTGTGTTTAGCTGAGACGTCTGGGTGAAAACTTTTAGCTCCAGATTTACACAAGTGTTCCACCTGTTGTGAAGTTCGGCAGCCTCTTCTTCTTGGAGCCGAGCGACAGTCGATGCTGCAGAGCGTTGAAGAAGTCCTGGGAAATGTGGTACACCAGAGGTTGTGGCTTCCCTGACGGGAAAAACAAAAACAAAAAATAGAATTACATTCAAAACATTTGTATTATGGAAGTATTTTTACTTATCGTGTCAGACTTTTGGACACCTGCAATTTATCTTCTAGTTGAAAACAACGTGCATCTTTACCATCAAACTGGTAGTGCATCGTCTGGTGGATCCTCTCTGTGACGCTGGAGAGCCACAGGTGGAAGCCCATCGTCACCGTACACTCATCCACAGCCTGGTTACTCCCTGAAACAATCACACACACTGATTAGACGATCGAGTGACACGACAAACACTCACTCATTAACTTCTTTGTCTCGACGTGGACCACCCACCCGCCAGATACTTAAGTCTGTAAGCTTTTATCTGTCACGTGTAATTAACAAGGCCTGGAAATGTTTCACTGATGAAATGTTAAAATATGCTCTGTGTTCTCTGCAGTGTGACCCTGTTCTTTTTTTAATGGTGGATCAGGATTAGTGCAGCAGGATTAGATGATAAAGATAGAGACAGCTGTCTAAGACGATGTGAGGCTCTTTAAAAGGCAGATTGAGGCAGCAGGAAGATGAAAAGGCAGTGAGGAGGGGAGGGAGGGAGGGAGGGAGGGAGCACCTGGAGCCTTCAGCCCTCCAGCACCAGGGCCTTTCCTCTGACCAGCTCTCCTCAGGCCGGAGGCCGACACTCCCTCTTTCCCAAGCCCAGAGGGAGAGGCCACTGAGGGGGCAGGAAATTAAAGAAAGACAGGTTGGGAAAGATAAAGACAGAGAAAGAAGGGAGGACGAGTTCAGACAAATATGCATTAGAGAATCATCCTGTTTTAATGAGCGATAAACGTTTCGAAAAAATCTGTCAGGATGTGTTACGGTGAGCCCACCAGAGAGAGAGTCATCCAGGCGGAGCTTCTTTGTTTTATGGTGCGAGGGGTACGTTTCAGCCTGATGCAGAGGCTTCTCACTGGGGCTGATGACTCTGCTGGTCGGGCTCTGCTGCGCGCCTGAAAGGAAGCCATGAGGATGTGAGTTATACTGGGTTACAAGTTACTAAGGTACACCTCACACAAGAGTCCTGCAAAAAATCCTCCCATCGTGAATGTTATAATGTTAAGTTATTGTTGTTGTTCCAAAATGTCTAACTATTCCTTTAAAATAGCTCCAAACAGTTTGTTACTGTACCGCTGGGGGTGTAGCTGATGAAGGCAGCGAACTCTGACGCCAGTTTCTCATCGCTTGCTAAGGCACACACACAGGCGTAGAAGTGAAGGCAGGGCTGCGATGTCACCGCGCTGGGAGGAGACTGAGCGTTGGTGGCTCCTCCTCCTCCTCCTCCTCCATCAACGCCACCTTTACTCCTCTTGCTGCTGACCTGACAGGCGCAGTGGAAAACGCCGTGCTGCTGCTCTCTGCTCCGTCTCTCGCTCTTCACACCCTCGGACAGACCGCCCGCACCCACGGTGAGGTGCAGCAGCCCCAGAGGATGCTGGGAGTCTGTGTGGCACTTCACCACCAGGGTGTCTCTCGCGACCCGCTGCACCAGGGGCCCCGGAGACTCCGTGGCCAGCCTCCACAGCTCCTCCCTGGCCTGGATGGAGGCCTGTAACCCCTCCAGGACGGAGCTCTTTAAGGTCAGCGGCGTCGCGCGGCTGTTACAGTCTATGGCTTGCTTGATGTGGATGCAGAGGCTGTCAGACGACTGTTGTTTGGAGCTGGCGACGGCCGATTCGGACTCGCTCTGGTTTGACCTCTGACCCTGCCTGCACGAAGGCACGAAGCAACGCCCGAGGTTGATGCGGGTCAGCAGGGTGGCTCCGTCACCTGTCGCAATGGCAGTATCGGTGGGGACGAGCTCAACAAAGCCCAGCTGTGTAGCTGTGGCTCCTCTTCCTCTATGGCACACTGAAAACACCTGCACTCCTCCACCCAATCCACCGGCCAGGACTCCTCCTCCGCCCTCCCGCTCCTTCCCTCCTCTCTCCTCACTGTCTATTATCACCTTCACCACCTCCACTGCACTCTTGCTGCTCCGGGCCGCCGTCGCGGCGTTTCTGAGGGAGATCCCGCAGGCTTTGTTCTTGCAGCTGAGCCCGCGGGTGCCGTTGTAGATGCCACACTGAGGACACTTGCGGATGCCCCGCAGCGTGGCCCGGCCCAGGTTGGAGAGGAAGGCGGGAGTCGTGGTCGTGGTCTTTCTGCTGTCTCTCTGTTTCGCTGCGAGGTTGGCCTGGGTGGTGGAGGAGGAGGAGGAGGAGGAGGAGGAGGAGGAGACCACGCTGGATGAGGTGGACACCGTCACTTCGGCTTCCATTTTTGGGTGTCTTTAAAGGTTTAACTGGAAAACTTGACAAAGACAGAATGACAAACATGAACATGAGGAAAGGCAACGATATGATTACTGGGTCTGCTTAGTTATTATCCTGGATACGGCTGGGATGATAAAAGATTCTATTGTGGGTCGCAATAAGAAACACAATAATTTTAAAGAGGGGAATTTTAATTATTAGGGATTATCATGAATATCTTCACATGAATGACTTGAAAAAGCTGTCTAGCTCGCTGACTGCTGTCCAATATTGGTTTCCTGATTATCTTGAATTGCCTGACCCTGTCACCATGGCTGAAGGCCCTGCTTGGACGTTGTATCCCCACACAAATAAATTATTGATGTGTGCAAATACTACAGAATCTAAACTACAAACGGCATGGCACCGTTTATTCATACTTTACTTGTGCAGGTGAGTTTTGATTAATTATTTCAAGAGTCTTTGAGTTGTGTGTATGTGATGCAATAATAATGTTTCTGAGCAAAACTGAAACGTTGGATTGATTCTAGTATGTTTTAGTGCGATTACATTTTTTATTTTAAAGTTTTATGGATGTTTTTGATGATCAGGATAATAAAGTGAATCACTAATATGTTGGACAGCACGATCATGATGCCAAATACTGTGTTTGTGCATGGATATGAAATAACAGTCAAATGAAATGTGTCGTGTTGTTTTGGGGGACAAAAATATTCACAAAACACAAACTAAATATTTTGAGACAAACCACAATCATGAGGTGAGCAATGAGAATCTGTTTACCAAAGTATTTCATCTGTCATCCTCCTGTACTCTCTATTTTCTCTTTCTGTCACATTGTGACTGTTAATCAGTGGTGGAATGTAACTAAGTACATTTACTCTAGTACTGTGTGTAGGTATAATTTCGAGGTACTTGTAGTTTATTCACAACTTTGCTTCTACTCCATTACATATCACAGGCAAATATTATGCCATTTACTCCACTACATTTGTCTCTCAGCTTTAGTTACTAGTTACTTTTCAGATTACATTTTTTTCCACTAGTTCCTGTCCAGTGAAAGACACATAACTCCAGATGTGTTGATATTAAATGTTAAACTAAAGGATGTGTTGGGTCAAAAATACACGAAACCACAAATGTCCCACTATATGTGTAATAGATAATAATGCTGAGTATTTTAACAGTATATTGAAACCGAACTTAAAATGGCGCCGGTTTTTATTTGACAAATCTGCTCACCTTAATTGAAAAAAACACATAGTTTTCTTAAGTTTGGCTATCAATTACCGTTAAACCGTTTTCTAACAGACACCGTGTGTGTGTGTGACGGCCTCGCTGCACACACACGCCCTGCCTCACACATGACCGTCCTGTGTGTGTTCTGTGAAGCTAATGTTCAAACTACCTGAGATCCGCTTCTGTTTGGTCGAACTCGGCTCGGCTCTGGCCTCCAAAAACCGTCTCGACCGTCGCCATTCCTCCTTACATCCCGACAACCGCATTGCGCCTGTAACGACACTCTCCATTGGTCGGAGGTCGTCACGTGGGCGAAAAAAGGGGGCGGCCTCTCCGGGAGCGCTGCATCATGGGAGGTGGAGTTTGTACGGATTGGCGGGTAGGTGCTCGATTTAAGATTTCTACTTCAGTTTTTGTTGACATTTTAACAAATATAAACACGTTTTTCTGAAGCGCCAACTCTCACTGTGTTTGAACTGTTATTAAAGCAAATTGTATGAGATTTAAAGCGGCAACTAATGATTATATTGATTACTGATTACTTTAGTTGACTGACCTATAAAATGTCAGAAACGGGTGAAAAATGTCAATTTGTTTATAGTAAAATCCAAGATGGCGTCCTAAAATGTCTTCTTTTGTCAACTACCCAAATATATTAGGTTTACTGTCATCAAGGAAGAAAGAAACGTAAAATTTTAAACATTTAACAAGATTCTTTTTCTTAAAAGACTACTCAAACCTATTAATTGATTGCGGTAATCGCTCTGATTAGATTACATTTAACCAGCCTTGTAGCAGTGGTACATTTACTCAAGTAGGTCGCCTGTACTGAAGTACATATTTCAGGTACTTATATTAATATTAAATACTTATATTCCACTACATTTCAGAGAAAAATACTTTTTTTTTTACTTTTTACTTCATTATATTCACCTGACAGCTGTAGTAACTCAACAAATTAAGATTTGGCCTGCAAAATATACAAAGATATTTTGATAAGTCATTTTTTAAATGTAAACATTTCATATTTCCAGTTTCGCAACTGCAAATTATTTTAAATTGTGGCTTAAATCTAGTGTCAGAAGTTTTACAAACAAATCAATTAATAGATATAGAAATTAATCCATCATGAAAATACTCATTAGTTACAGTCCTATACAAAATAGTTCAAAATGAACTCCACCTCAACCAACTACAACATTAAAACCCTGCTTTTACATGAATGCATGAGTTGTGATTATCCACTAATATCTATAATAGTACTACAGTTGCAAAGGACATTAAGTACTTTAACCTTCAATACTGTAACAACTTATTAAACTTGTATACTTTTATTTTAGTAACCATTTCAATGCAAGACCATTACTTGTACCCTAGTAGTTTTTTACTTGGGGATCTAAATACTTCCTCCTTTTAGACGTACTGATGCCAGACACTGAAATGATGTTCAGCCTGAGGTGTGCTTTGTGTTTATGGCATGTCAACACACTAAGTGAGGTGGTGAACATGGTAAACATTACAACTTGACAACACTAGAATGTCAGCATCATTGTGGGCTTAGCATTTATCTTAAAGAACCACTGTCCCCTTGGTACAGCTTCACAGAGCCTCAGTGTGGCTGTAGACTCTTGTTTTAAATGTTACATTTCTTAAGATTTACTGATTAAAAACTAAAATCAATAAAATATCAGTAAAATGGAGATGTTCCAAGAGTCCAAATTGATGGCATCAGATGTTTTTGTCCAATCAGACAGTCCAAATCCTTCAAAGTGATTACATTTACACTGATAGAACAGAGAAAGAGAGCAAATACTGAACTTTCTCCAACCAAGTCCAACTAATACAACTGTCTCACAGCTTTTGTCTCCATCTTTCCCCAGCGAGAAAAGTACCAGATTACATAGATTTGTCCAGGAAACTTTTAAGCATCAGCATTTTAATGGGACAAAGCAAAAACTCAAACCATGTTACTGAAGCATCAACAGAACTTCCCTTGCCAAAACATAGGTTGAAAACATTCTTAGGCACCGCCTACTCTCAGATGATTTTTGGTTAAATTAAAAGTAACTCACTGATAATAAGGCAACACAATGGATTTTCCAACTATATTAAAAATGATGGTGGCCACAGTGCAAAAATCTGATCCTTAGAAGTAGAGCTGCAACCAACAATTATTTTCATGATTACTCATTTAGTCAATAAAATGTAAAGTCAACCCTAACTGAAGTCTTCACTTTGCTTCTTTCGTTCAACCAACAGTCCAAAACCTAAAGACTCTTCATTTACCGTCATAAATGACAAACAAAAGCAGCAAATCCTCACATTTAAGAAGCTGAAACCAGCAAATGTTTGACATATTTGCTTCAAAACTGACTTGAACAAGTAACGGATAATCAAAATAGTTGGTAATTAAATTTCTTTCGATCAACTTATTGTTGCAGCTCAACTTTCTAGGTTGTTTTCTTCATCTATAAAAACGATTGTTATTTAGGTTTAAAACAGAATAACTTATATTATGTATTATTTGTCAATTGAAAGGCTTCTGCATAGCAATGCTGCTTGTCCTCAGAGCCTCTGGAAGAATCAAATGTTGCACTGTCTCTACTGTACACGGACCAGCACTGGACAGAGATGCTACTGTCAAAGAGCTGTTTCTGGGATCCATTACTCCAACCAGAAGCAAGCAGTCTTGCTTAATTAACATGTTGTCTTTATACAGATTCAGTACAATTGAGCAGACTGTTACATGAAACAGACTTCCAAAGGAAATTACAAAAGAACGTGGAATGCAAAAACATGAAAAAAAACCAAAAACAAAACCCTAGTATTTCAAATTTTGTGAAAAGATAACCTTAAGTATTTGTGCAATATTTGTCTGCCTATAAGTAAGATACGAGTGGCAGTAATCCCTGCAATTGGTTTATTTGAGATATTGAAAATCTAATTTTAAAAAATAAAGTTGACAGTTGACAGCCACGTAATGTTTTATAAACAAACATAAAAAGGTCTCACGTGTGACATGATTCGATGGTGTCACTGCAACATTTCTTTATAAGACAGTCCCGAAATCAAACACAAAAAGGCAAAAGCTCTTTATACAATGTCAGCATTTTAAAGACGGAAGATGACACTTGATGAAGATGAGGAAAGAAAAAAAAAGATCGCATAGTCCTTTTTTTGTTTCAGGAAGTGATGAACTGGACGTTGTGTGTGTAAAAGCATCAGAGTTCATGCACACACGCAAGCATACACACATTATCCACAGACTGGATCCTCAGTCCGTTCAGTCCGTTCCGGGGAGATGAAATGAAAGAACGCTGAATTTGACCTGTTTTGTTTGTCTGCTACCCCTCGACCCGCCTACTTCTACTCAGTGATTTCCTACGTTTCACAGAATGACTTGACAACACCCTGAGAACTTGCTTGGACTTGTATTTCACTTCTGTAACAGGTGGACAGACCAAAACCGTGAGAGTAAGAGGTTCCAAATTGAGAAAAAATAAAAATCGCACCCTTTGCTATGGACTTGAAGGTTGGTGGCCTCGGCTCCCTGTCTAATTGTTTAACATTGGTATAAAATCCTGCCCTTCCTCTTTGGCTCTGAGGGGCTGAAAACAAACAAAACCTGGAGTTTTTACTTTAAATTTCATTAGCTGAACATTTCTTCCTTTTGAACTAAAATGTGGCTGTGCTAGAAATGTCTTGACACGGTCGTATATTTACATTTGGCCAGTTATCTGCAGGCATTACAAAAATACGCCAAACAATAAAATGGGCCCAGGAATGCAAGGTGCATTAGCAATGGCTGTTTGAACAGTGTTGAAGTGTTCTGGAGAGGACTGTTTTCTTTACACTTGCAGATTTGGGCAGTGGGTGAGGTTATGGGCTGGTGAGGTTGATAAAATGGCAGACCAGCCTCACTAACAGAATAACTTGTGTGTGGTAACAGAGAGAGCACATCTAATGCGCTCCTTCCCCCAGCAGAGTATCATCCTTGTGGCCGCGGAGGCTTACAGAGGGCTACTGTGGTCAGCGATCAGTGGGTGTGGTAGCCAGCAGTGCTCATGCCAGCCTGGTTGGTTAGCACAGTCCCGTTGACTCCCTGCCCGGGCTCCACCATGCCCCCGTTGCTCACAGCGCCCACGCCTGTCCATCCAGCACCAGCATGTAAATGACTGAAAAGAGAAGACAGAAACAATATGGTTTGAAAAAACGTGTCAGACTAATTTTACTCTTGTTACTTCAAGCATGTTGAAAAGGACTGGACAGTTATCAGATTTCAACAGAGCTAAGTGGAGCCTGACCCTCCCAAGTGGGTTGTGGTGACATCCTGTGAACCCCCACCCCCCCAAAAAAGATAGTGTGTTGCAATACTCAACTCTGTGTCAGAGGTATTTGGCATAAAGTTTTAGTTCCTCATTTACTGACTTTGCCATTTCATAATATATAAAGGGACTTTTATTGTGAGGAGTAAAACGTAAACCCTGTTAGTATGGGCAGTTTAACTAAAGCATTTCTGATGCCGCATTTAGTGACGTAGAAAAAGAACGAGCTTCAGTGAGGGTAAACAAGGTATTTTTCCCCTATACTCGTGTCCTGTTCGTCTCTGGTACTCACTTGTAGCCCTGCTGATCCCAGGTCTGTCCATAGACTCCATAACTCGGCACCTGCCATCCATTGGGCACATACTGACCAATCTGCTGCGTGTTGCTGTACCACTGACCCCACTGACTGTAGGGCTGCGCTGCGAAGCTCACCGTGTTCTGCTGACATACAGAAGAATATTTCAGGACGCAGAAGATCACGTTACAGCGGCATCGTACAGCAGAACAGGATCTCACAGTCAAATGAACGAGCAGTCTAACAGTCCATCACCAGGGATTTAATTTATATTATAGACAAACAACACGTTGTATTGAGACGATCTTGGTCCATACCTGTGGCATCTGTACTTGTTGTATGGGGCTGACCATGTCTGTTGTTTCTTTGCCCCAGTAGCACTTCACAACATAGCCCTCTATGGATGTGCCATTGACAGATACGATGGCATGAGCTGCTGCTTCATGGGAGCTGAACCTGCACACAGAAATTAGATTGTTTAATTTTATCTTACATTTACGTGAGATGCATATGTGACAGTTTAGCCTCCAGTGCATTAAGTAAACAGCCATCAGGTGAGTCAGAAAGTCAGCTTACCTGACAAATGAGTAGCCTTTGTCTGGGAAAACACGTATTTCCATTATTTGGCCAAAGGGTGAGAAGGTCTGTCTCATAATTTGCTCTGCAAACAAAACAAAAAAAACCCTGTATAATCCATGTGCAGATATTTATTTTAAAGCTTCAACTTATTACTGTCGACAAAGTAAGACTCACCTGTGAGACCCATTGTGACTCCCCCACAGTAGACGGTGCAGTTGCTGGGGCTGGACTGGTTGACCACCTCATCAAAAGATAGCTGCTTGCTATTGGATGCTAAAACAACAAAAGTTTAAAATCTTTATTTGAAAATATGAATACAAAAATTAACCAACAAACTGTAAAATGAATGAATAACTGGGCTCTAAACAGCACATCTAGAGTAATCCAAGTATCTTGACTGATTTGAAAAGACGCTGAACTCACTTTCATTCGCAGTTTTCGGAGCAGGCTTCCTCGTGGCCCAGTTGGTCCGTATCTGCCTCCCTCCCAGCCACTGTCCACCCATCTGCTGTATGGCGTTCTCTGCATCCTGAGTACACAGAGGAAACAAACTGCTGAGTCATGAGCTGAACATCAAATACAAAGCATCTGACTGTAAGCCCTGTTCTCAACAATCTCAACCTCCTAATGTTTTTCTCAGTCCTCTAACATGGGCATCATTGGCACACTTACCCATTTGTTGAAGAAGGAGACAAAGCCATAGCCTTTAGATTTACCTGTGGCCATGTCTTTCACCACTCGACAATCCCTGTGGAACAAACACAACACACAGTGAGTCAAGAATTCATCAATAATCAGGTCTCAATAAAGATGCTGACATGAAATTAAATATACTTCATACATGACTGATAATTATAACCAAACAGGAACTCACGATATTTTCCCAAAAGGAGCAAACGCTGCTTTTATGTCATCTGTGGTTATTTCAGGACTTAGATCTCCAACAAAGACATGGAAGTGACCTAAAAAGCAACAGGTAAAAAAATATACATTCATTGTCATTAACATGATTACGGTCATGGTTACAATTCTGCATTAAGATGTTGCCAATTCTCTTAAGGGTCTCTTGGATGCTCTAGAACAAAACTACTCAACCCAATCAGGTGAAAAACAAGTCATTGGTGAGGTTTTAGAATAAGGGGATGAGGTTCAAGAAATGTTTTTAAAAAAATAAGTTAAAAAAAGTTAAATGGAGTACAGCTATAGGGTTTCACAGTCCCATGAATATATTTACGTGCATACCTGCTATGTTTATGTACTATATTACTGCACAACCTGATAGAGTTTAACATCTCCACTATTTCATGACTTGGATTCCTTTTTTGCTTTCATGATTTTCTTTACACATATATTTTTATGAGCACTGCTGGAGGGAATCTGTGACCTTAGAATTTCATTGCCAAGAACTGCTTTGCTACAACTGTTGTACAGATGAAAATAAAGAACATGAACTTGGTTTTTTTGTGAATACTGTAGCTCAGACAGAATGCGATACACAGAGTATTGCGGATAAAGAGAATTCTGATAGATTCTACCTTGAAACCTCTTGGTTCTTCAAGGAGAAATAATGTAACCATGAGATAGTTTTTTTTATTTCTACTCACTGCTTGTGTCTTTCTTTTGGCTGGTTGGCGTCGTGGCCCAGTTGACCTTGACTTCCTGTAAGAGAAACAGTTGTAGAGACGAGGAAGAGGAGAAAGGTGAGAAGTGAAGTACACTTGCAGAAGAGAGGATGGTGCTTTTTCTTTGATTAGAGGTTTTGTCACACACCACTTTTACAAAAGGTTATATTTTGTGATTGAGATAGTTTTTTTATTAAATAAGCTGGTCTCTGTATGCCACATTTGGGTTCTTAAACCACCACTACAAATTGATTCATCCATTGTTAATATCTAATTTTACATACCTTTGCATTAATAATCAAACAGTATAATACAGTGGAGAATATAAAGGGATATCACCTTCATAATCAGGAACATTTCAGTCTCAGTCTAGTAAAAAATTTGGAGCAAAACTGTAGGAAGTAAGGTCCAAATAACAAGGGACTTACAAACAAGTGATTTTTACGAACTTGTTATACTCCTCAAATGGTCCTTCAATACCTGTTGAGGATAAAATATTTTCAACTGAATGTATTTCTCTGGAAGTTGCTCTTATGTGGATTCTATGTGGAAATAAGTTTGCAAAAAGAACACATAGCAGTAAAGATGTAGGGGCACAGAAGAGCATTAATTAAAGGAGATCAAAGAATGTTACACGTAGCATGATTACACAGCAGGGCCATGTTAAATCAATTCATACACAGATGGCAAACTCACTTAAGGAAAATCTTGATTAAAGCAGAGACAGCATGGCGCATGAAGTGACAGTAAAACAACACTATTCACACTTGAGTAAATTCCTGAAGTCAGTAATCAATTTATTAGTTATGCCTGTAATGTAATCCAATACAAAAGCCTGCAATACCTGCATTTAACACTTGCAATGTTCAGTGTTTGTTATAAAAATGCACACTTAAAACTATTCACCTAGTATGGGGATACCTTACCCTAACAATACACAACATGTGTTTTAAATTTTCTTTTTTTACTTAGTTGCTCAAATGTCTAAACTCTAGGGGTGTAACGGTACATAATCCCAAAAAGTGACGGCATGGATGTCATGCAAGAAGTCATGTGAGGAATACATCTGTCACATTATGGTGAAATCATGTAAGTGGGATTGAGCACAACCGTTCAGATCCACGCTACAATCCACTCACCGCCATCAAACAGCAAAAGCAGAAGGTGACGAAGCAATTAAATAAGAGGAAGAAGAAGACACCGAGACCGATACGCTGCGGCTAGATAGGACACGGCTTCTTACAAACCAGCAGTGTGGTTGAGTTTTGGGCGGCGTGCTGGTGTTGCTTGACAGTTGTATGTGTGAGGAAACACATCAAATACATGTATTTAAAAAAAAGAAAAGAAATGTAGTGCAACAAACTTGCTCTACAGTCAAACCTACATTTTGATTTTTGGTATTCTTTAGTTTCTTTTATCCCCCAATGTACCGAACCTCGACCCCAAAATCGTAGTACGTACCTAACCATGACTTCTGTGTACCGTTATACCCCTACTAAGCTCCGTAGAAAGGTTATATCAATGTTGAACTATTTTGATGAGCAAATAAACATTATTTCAGGTCATTTTTTAAGCAAAAATCCCTTCAAAATGTAATTGTTCCAGCCTCTCCAGTGTGAATATTTGCTGGTTTTAACCACCATCTCAGATATTAAAAACTAGTCTTTGGTTTTGAACTGTTAGAGGAAAAAATTTATCAGCTTTTTCTATCTGTTAGACAACTGATCATTATAATTTCATTATTAGTAGCAGTAGTTACTAGCTGCAGCCCAAAGGCTGTAAAGTGCAAATAATGAAAATTCTGCTTTTTGTGGCTGCTCAAACCTCGATTATATTGTGCCACAGATAACAAATTGTGCGATGATGGTAATATTGTTAAAAGACAACTATAATTGGAACTTTTGAGTCACCTAAACAGGCTGTATACGCTTCAGCAATCTAGTAATTCATTGACCTTGATTACTCTGTATCCATTAAGGCTTTCATGCTTTGAATCCCTACCATGAGAATCCAGAAAAAAATTACCAACAACCTCACATTGTGAAGTATTTAAATACTAAAATGACCCAAGTCATTTGAGATTGTGCACAGAAGAAAAATGTGCACAGGGGGAATAAAACAAATTAAATGAAGTGGAGCAGGAAGATAAGGTTTAACACGATACAAGCTTATTTCAGCCGCTTCATTTGAACCCTGCCCACCCAGCCTTGCCCTAGTTGACTCACCCAGGAGAATTGATTGCTTACCTTACCCAGAATTTTCCGACCATTCATGGCTGCAATTGTGGCAGTGGCATGTCTATGCTCATAGAACTCCACAAAGCAGTAAGGATCATGACCTGCTGTCTGTAGCGGACAGAAAACAAACATTTAACTGAAATGTCACATTCAGTCATTTGCTTTTTTAGTCAGAAATGTCATTAAAAGGTTGAATAAAAGGCATTTGCGGAAATGTCAGAAATGCTCCTTTTCGTCTCAGCCGGCAGGGGAGGCGTGTTGTTAGTGGTACTGAAGAGTTAGAACAACACCAGAATGGAAAGGTATATCATGTGGCAGATGAGCAGCTAACATGTGTTCATGTTTGTGGTTTCAGATCTTTTTAAAAAGGAGCAAAGGACAAGCGATTTATAGAGCAGATAGTGTTCTGAAGCCAACAGAAAAATGCAAATGATCACTGTGGCCACTATTCAAATTAAAGTACATATAATGACATCAGCATTTGTTTTAAAAGGCAGGCTGTATAGTCCTGGCCACTGGAAAAATTGAGGGGAAGTGATCACAAGCAAAGCAAAATGTTAATGCATGAGGCATGTTGTGGCCAAAGCATGTTCTCAAGAGAGAGAAGAAACGACAACATAGAATAAAAAAAGATGACAAACTTACATCTACAATCATTTTACAGCTCTTGCAGGGTCCAATCTGGCCAAACAACTCCAAGATGAGGGCCTCTGTCACATCCCTGGACAGATTCCCCACATACCTAAAATGTTTTTTAAAAACATGGACAGAAGACACAGACAGTACTAATGAATGGTTTGTGATGTAATAGCTGATTTTTGATCTGGTGTGGGTGCCGAAGCAGGAACAAGCTTTTCCTCCAATTATATGAAAATCCAGCCGGGAGAGAAACACCAGTGGTGGCCTGTGACTTGTTAGGCTGTCCCAAAGGAACTGTATCAGCAGTCCCTGGACAGGCTGGTTTTTAGATTGTTTTTCATTACTACACTGGCCTGTGCACTGCTACATACAGGAATATTTGCTGTCTGGACTACAAATAGATATAGGGGAGGTAAGAGTGGAGCAGCTCTATTAATTTTTCCCCAATTGTGTTGCGTTTGCATCTCTATTTCCCTAATTTTCCCTATAAACAGTAAATGGCCTTATCTTTTTGATTAAAATGAGATTAGGTCTCTTTTGTGTTTTAGGGTTGTAACTATTAAATTAATCGCCAATTATCCTGATAGGCATTGAAAGGTCAACTCGGATTCAAGCTTCTCAAATGTGAATATTTACCAGTTTCTCTTTCAGACGTCATCTTAGGCCTAACCCCATTTTAAAAACCAATACCTAATAAATGAATCAAGAAAATAATTGACAATTAAAACATTGTTATATTAAACTACATATTTAAATAACTTTAGTGTCAACTCAGCTCACTCTTTGAGGAAATGTTAAGCTTTAATCAGCGGTTGCTGTCACAAAGGAAAGGAATTATCATGGATATTTTACCATTAGAAACGCGATCAAATCAGATATTACCACCCAGAAATAGGCAGATTTCAAGTGCACCTTCAGTATTAAAGGTAGTGAAATCTCAAGGCCGTCCAGAAAATTGATCTGGAGTCTGCACTTCATAATAAGCTCTCCTGCCACACAAAGTGCACCTCAGGATAACAAACATCATTGAAATCCCAGCTATTGACCTTGTCCTTACATCACTGCTGGCTTTAAATAGAGTGAAGTTCTTAACCTGCTAACAAAAATAACCCAGTCCCCAAATTAACATCAGCATTAGCACGTTACTATTTATCGAGGTTCCTGCTAACAATACAAATGTTCCTGGGCCTTTGCCATGATTATTCTCTCGCCCGTGTAACGCTATGGAGGTGATTGCAGACCAATCTCCATAGAAAAAACAGGCAGTTTAGTGTTCTCCTGCTCGTCGTCATTTTTGCTTGCAGTATATCACAGCGTCTGATATGTTTGGCTGGTATCTCTAGGCCGCTATTTCGTTCGGCATACGCGAAACACACCACGCAGTATTCATTTTATTAATAATCCTGCTTTTACAGTTTTCTTGACGAGCAGTGTGAGCCGACGGGTTAATTTAACTAAGATGTTTCTGGAATTAGCTTGCTAGCATGAACGCTTTTGCCGGATTTTCCGATGCGTTTGTGTTTTGTTGAACCGCGTTAGCTTGGAAAAATACTGACGAACGATTACTGATTTTGTAATTGAGCGAGAGGTCCAGTCTTTACACGCCAGAGAAAGGAACATTTTTGGACTGAAGTGCGCGCTGGATAATAGGCTGCCAGTGGATGTTAGCTAGCGACGTGACGAATACAAGCGGTTAGCTAACGGGAACGCAGGAACACACACTTACAGGGTTTTGGGCTGGTCATCGTCCATTCTGTTGAAGTTGCTGGCCGAGAACAAGTCGCGACCCTGAGAGCAAATCCACGACTGTCGCGGGCAGCTGCCTTTGACACCGTCAAGTTATTTTATTGCGCAGTATGAACTGATTTACCACCGCTGTTAGCTCCAGAGTGAACAATGGGTAGCCGACAAAGATGGCGGAGCGACCGGGGCCGACACGAAACACGCATGCGCAGTGGCTCAACCAAGGGCTACTTAACTAGCCATATTACAAAATACAGTCGGATGTAAACATGATACGCACGTTTCATATGAATACACGAGAATTCACCGATGAAGTCTCTTTTCTCTGTTTTTCTTGAAGAATATGAGCAGTTTTTACAGATATTAAACCTCGTCAGCTGCTCGTAATGTCGAAAACGTAATTTTACTGGTCGATTTCAAGATTTAAGTCTATTTTGCTTCTAATTAAGGAGGACAACACTGGTGAAATAAATAAAGCATTCAATAAATAATTTTACATGTTTTCTTTTAAACTAGTCGAAAGAAAATGTCCAATATACACATTTAGGTGTTTTTGGTTTTACACATTTATGCAAATTCGTAAACTTTTAATTAGATGGCCTCGTTTGCATATTAAAACATGAGCTATTAGAAAACATCTCTATTTATTTATTGCTCTTATTTTAACATTTATTTCATTTCTTTTTGTCATTTATTCAACCCTTGTATTTACCGCTTTCTGATTAAGAATTATACTGAAGACAAAACATGTAAAAATAATAAATACATAAAAATTAATAAATCATAAGTTTAACACTGTATTTCCAGCCATGTTTAATAGTCCAATGAACTGTCTTTTATCAATTATGACCTGCAACAACATGTATTTTTACAGCTGGTAACTACTGCAGGTAGAAGTATTCTATATTTTTGTATCACTATATACAGTACCAGTCAAAATTTGACTCCCTTTAAGGTACACATTTTCTACGAGAGACAATCTGTGTTATAATATAAACATTTCTGAAAACATCATGCAGAGGAAATGTTTCACTTTAACATGATCTAAAATTAAACTGTTGTCTTTGCCCTGTCGACTGTCCCTCAGTGTTTTTATTCATCTTTTATCAAATGTTTTATGCACAAACCACTGTCAGTATTTGAAAACAATTACCTGCCCAGTTTATAATTCAATGAGTTAAAACATAATCACGTGATTTAAAGATATGAATCATTTGATTTAGTTCTCAGCATCTGAAATGGCAAATTAGACACTTAGAGACCCAACGATAAAATGAGAAAATCAAGATTTATTGTCCATGTAACATTTATTGAGATGTTATTTATGGCATAGACGATTTTATGCAGACGGCTTTAACTTAGTTTCTGTGTGTAATATCTGATAAAAAAAAAATAATAATCTTGTAGGCCTGCAGCCACATTTATTGTATTTAAAAACACAATGGCTAAATTGTACTTTACTGTGTATTACAAACAGCACAATACAACTCAAAATTGCAGCTTCACTGTTATCCTGCTCGATTGCGTGTCTGGTAATTTCATGGAATATCATGTGTTTTAGAGGTATTTTTAGTTTGTGACATATCTGAAAGAACATTTTTGCTCAATAAAAAAAGACATCAGTGGAATCAGCCCTTCCAGATGTGATCAGCTGGAGCCACAGAGCCAATCACAACAGAACCACCGTAGTGTTTATAAAGTCTAGGGAGGAACAATGTAAACATAAACCTGATTTAACTTAACATCATCTTTAAATTATAAATTATATTATCTAAAAAAACAGAAGACAAAACTCCCACAAGTGCAGAGGTTTCCATGGCGGCACCCTGATGCTGCTACATGCTGCTCTGATGATACAATCCTGTGCAGTGTAGCCAGCTGTGAGGACAGAGAGGAGTCGCGCCCAGTGTCTCTGCTCTGTCCCTCCCTCATCTCGGGGAGATGTTGTGGTCACTGACCAGTTTCTCCATCCTCTTTATCTTGCGTTTGTTCTTGGGCATTGGTTTGTCGTACATGCCGTTCTTCAGCAGGTGCTCCTTGCTGTGATGGATCTGAGCGCCGTGCTGCAGCTGGAAGGAGCACAGGGCTTTCAGGGGCCTCAGCAGAACCTGGAGGGCGAAGGAAGAGCGATGACTAGGTAACTCAAAGTAATGAACCTACAGGGATTTGTTCCTTTTGGCGCTAAAGAACAATGTAGGGTCTTTTGACTGACTCATCACGTTACCTCTTGGATGTCATCATTCCGCTCCAGGATGGACAGGGCGACAGCAGCACATTCCAGCGTGGACAGACAGATGTTGGAAGGTTGGGTGCGGATCACATACTGACTGGACAGAGTCCTATTCAGCTGCACCTGTGAACCAGAGCACAGGTGGTCAGTAATGCGGGTGTGGCAGTGGTGTTTATGTTGCATTCACATGTATGAGGGATTCAGAGGAAAGGAGAAATACATGTAATCCAGCTTTACTGTTTTGAATTACTCTATTAATCTGATACACACAGATAAGCACATCTCGCGTACTTGTTAATTTAAACAATTTCATTGGAAGCAAGAAATTGTTATAATAAATCAGCCAGCAGGAGCTAAATAAGTAGTTGTCCACAGTGTTCACTTGCCCACGTTTGAGAGATATCTTCTTTTATTTTTGCTTTTAATTAGTCACTTCATGTGGGGGAGGCAGCTTTGCCACCAGTGGGTGTAATCGAAGAATTTATAGTGTCTCCGGTGGACAGGGCACTCTTCTCGGTTCCAGCATGATTTTTGTATTCAGGGTGATACATAAAGACAATTTTAACATATAGAATCTTGGCTAAGATATATGTGAATGGCCTCAGTGACTCAATGGATAGCAGTGATTAAAAAAATAAATTATATCTCTTTTCAATTCCTGTTCTCTTTGCATCTAACCTCCACCGTTTGACATGTGACAACACAGGTAAACAAACCTGTTTCGGCAGGTGGAACAGGCTGTTTTTGAGGAACATGTTTTTCGCCTGGCTCCAGGTGCCGTCTATGATGATCACATTATGTTTCACAGTCCCTACTTCCTGGTTTTGCACCAACTCCTCCAAGTTCTGGGATTTGGGGCCCGGATACAGGATCAGCGTTCTGCTGTCCCGACACACCGCAGCCAGCTCTGGGTGCCTGAGAGGAGACAAAAATTATATATATTGGAGAATTCACTCACAACATTTTGAAATCATTGTGTTAACAAGTTATAGAGCGTACTTTTCCTCATTGAACCTCCTTCCAACTATGACGTTGCATTTTCCTTGCGGCAAACAAGCAGCAAGTAGAGGAACAGTGCGAAGTACTCGGCTCTCCTGAAAGAACAGCAGAGGTTAGAACAGTTGATTTAAGCAGGGGTCCCTCATAAAAGGCATCATTTTAATTAGCTGGCATGTTTTTAAATAGAACGTTTTTAAAACTTTAGAACTAATCATACTCACATCACCAACCATTAAGACTTCTAAGACTGAATTAACCTGTTAATTTTTGGGCAGAGGAACACTATACTGCTGTGGCTTTTACTGAATTCTTATATTAAACTCAAATTACTTAGTGTCATCTTTAATAATCCCACCCTCCCCCCCAACAAAACATGCAGAAGGGTGAGTGGTTTTCAGCCCTGAGGTGTGTCTGTAAATTGGGTAATTATAATACAAATTTAAATCATTGTCATAACCTGACTTACTTTGCCCAAAACAAAACATCCAAGGACTTCATTACATGACTTGAGTGACATATCTGGTCATGACTGAGGGTGAATTGTAACTGTATCAGCTCCTCTCATTTATCATTTATGATTGAATGGGGATAAATCCACAGTTATCTATCTGTAAATCACATAAAGTCCTGGCCACAACAAGTGGTCTATGAATAATAGTCTATGAACACTGAATAATCTTAAACGGCAAAGTAACTAGTAACTAAATTAATCAAATATATGTAGTAAAAGGAGGAGGATGTATAAAGTAGCAGAAAGGGGAGATACTCATGTAAAGTTAGTAGCACCAATTTGTACTTAAAATCATACTTAGGTTTTTTTCATCACTGGTTGTTCTAAATGTGGGGATTAAGAAGTAATCTCTTAATGGACATGAGGAAATATTTGAACAACCAGAACTGTTTAAATGGACAGTTTTGGGAACCTGTCTTTTGTTGCATAATATGACATGATTGGAATTGCTGTCTTGCTTCAGGTTTATCGATAATACACTCACCTCTGCGGGGTGCTGCACGACGTACAGGCATGATGACACCTCCAGGGGTTGAGATGGAAGAAACGGACAGAGACACACCTTCTGAGGGCGACTACATGGGAGGAAAGTTGAAGACGTGAAGCTGTGATTGCCCACTTATGCTCCCCCAGACTAGCCCCATCTTTCTGTTTCAGTTGGTCGTGAGCCTTTTTCTGTAACGACATAAATCTGTAGCCTCATTAAAACATGCCAGTTATTTGAGGAGGAGGATGGGGAGAAGGGGGAGGACAGGGGGGAGAGTCGAGGGGGTTTTCTTTCCTGCCTGGTCCAGACAGTCTAACTTGGCTAGCTAGCAGCATTAGCTTCACTTTAATTCAGCTCACCGGCACCGTAAACACGTCGGTCTTCTCTCGCCAACCTCCACCGGGAGGGCTGCCAGGTCGCCGAAAGCGTCCACTAATCCATCTTCCGTCGAGGAGCTGTCGCAGGTTTCTGTCCCGTTTTCTTCAGGAGTAACTGACGGGTAGAGACTGTGGACATTGTCCATTGCGGGGTTAGCAAAAAGCTAACTTATCGTAGAAGTCAAACAGAGCGCCGGCTAGGGGAGCTTCGGCATAGAAATAGACTAGCTAGAATGGCAGACAACTGGTATTATAAGCCGAAGGTCGTTAGCGAATTATTTTAAAGTAATGTTTTTTCCTTATGAGGCTCGACTTATTTATTATTCCTTTCTCTTTATATCGTATAACTCGAATCGCCCTCAGCTAACCACTGCTAGCAAACGTAACGCAGCTACACTGAGATATGTTAGCAATTTAAGCTAACTGTCAGTTAGGCTAACATAATTTTGCCAACTTCCGTTTAGTTGCCAACAAGTTTTGTTCGTATTTTAATAGCAATGATTGGTCACCTCATAATGCTTCATTTAGCTTAAGGACAATTGCGAAAACGTACATTAATTGGCTTTGTGGATTGGCATAACTGCTCTATCTGCTGTACATCTATGACATTGCGACTTCTTCGTGTAATGGTTCATGGCGAGCTCAACTCACTGCTGCCACCTGTCGACGTGGAGGGCAAAAAGTCATTTAAAAGGTTAGAAAAAAAGGAAAATGCCGATTTTTAACGCTATGTGTCGCCATAAACTTCTCTTAAAATGATAGGGCACTGGTAGAGTGAACTTCACTGAGAATTTTAGATTAACAAAATGACTCCAAGCATTTTTTTCCACTTCCACTCCCACTCTAAAATACATTTTCATATCGGCGCATATCAGACAACTATACACCGATAGCGTTTTATTTGTTATAGGCAAACCTAAGGCTCTAGTTTAGGATAAATACTGCACTGTCTGGCCTAAAAACTGCTAATTTCCATTGGCAAAAATAAATAAATAAACATGGTCATAAATCTTTGTTCCCTGCCTGATATTTTATGTGGAGCAGATTCACACATGTTTCAATTTGGCATTAATTTTAGTGATGGCAGTTTTAGAAAACATATAAGTAACACATGTGCATGTTTGCATATATTATACACACTTTTTTTTTTGGCTGTTTACAAGAGAGAATATGGTACACAGACTTCTGGTTGAGATTCAAGGTATCAAGTTAACAGCCAGAGAGGCTTATTTATAGCTGAAGATCCACCCAAACGTTGCACAAACAGACACATGCACTCTCACCCTTTTTTATTCACACTGGTGACCCAAACCTCACCTTTTGAACAGGATATGATTCATGCACAACAGACAACAGTCTACACCAGAGAGACTTGGTTAACCCTCAATGACAAACAACACATTTTTGGGGGCTTTAACTTTCAGTCTGGCTCATTTAAAGTCACAGTTTTACATGTGCTTCATCTGATAATGGGTGAATTTACCAGAATTTATAGTTTAGCTTTTATTTAAAAAGATGTGCTTTGATGCTTCAGAAGCTGCAAGCTACGTAGGTTTCTTTGGATCAATGTCAAGGAGCACGTAATGGCGTAACCACATTAACTACGGAGCCCCTGAATGGCCAAACAAGACACACGTGATACCACTGAAAAGTCGAACGACTCAGCTTTCCATGAGTTTTGAAAGCGTATGGAAAACGGTCTTTGAGGGTCAATCTGGAGAAACAAAGGAAAACGTCCTCTGGATATCTGATCAGTGCAGGTTTTGAATGCATGCAGTCTGAGTACAGGCGGGTACAAATGGGAAAAAATTATAAAAACTAGACTGAGATATACATCACACTCTTTTTAAGAATTTATCTCAGTTGGTTGTTGTTTAATTCTGCTGTGATTTTAAGGCACTTGATGTTAAACTAAAAAATACCGCTGCTCACTTAGAGTATTACACAGTGTCCTTTATCTTTAGCTGGTTCAGTCGTTGGGACAGTTGAACTATCTTCTGGTTTTTCTGGATCTGTTTTACCCAAATCTGCTGACTTAACACCTGCCTCCTCTGGTTCAGTTTGTTTTGAAGATACCTCAGTCTCACTTGTTTTCCCTTCTTCTACTGCTTTAGTGTCCTTCCCCCCAGCTGGTTCTGGTTCGCTGTTTGTGACAGTTATTTCGCTGTTATCTTCTAAACTTTCAGTTTGTGCGGCCGACACACTCTCAGGCAGAACAAACGTTTCCTCTCCGTCTCCGTCTCCCTCGTCGGCGGTCTCGGCCGGCGATGCCGTCTCTTTCTCCTCCACCCTCTGCTCCTTCCCACCAGCCTCTTCTTCTTCCTGTAGTGCGACGTCAACCGGAGTCAGAGGTGTTAGGTCCAGGCATGCCTTAGGAGAGGAAGTCGCCTTTTTTCTTGGAGGGGCAACTGGCTTTTGCACCTCAACATCTTGTTTCCACAAGTCTTGATCTCCATGCCTGTGTTTCTCATCCTGAGCTGTTGGAAGATCATCTGAAGTTCCCCAGTCGAGTTCATCCGGGGGAAAGTCGAAGCTTGAGATGCCGAGAGGATCGACTGGGATTTCAGCAACATTTTCAACCTTGATAGAAACAGTTTTGTTTTTCGTGCTTTTGCTCTTTGTCACTGGTTGGATTTCGTCCTCTTCGAGTGAGCGAACAAAAGGCTCTAATTCACACGGAGAAGAATTGGCGCTGGATCTGAAGAAGTCTGTGACTTCCTCCTCGGAATTTGGGATCTCAGTTTTGTCAGGCTTGGACACCATGCTAAATTCATACAGATCTTGAGTCAGCACTCGAGGACCTTCTTCTTTTTGGCATTTTCCACTTTCGCCTGGTTCCATTTCCAGCACGGGAGTCTCATCTATGAGGACATACTTCTCTAAATACCCCCTGGCCTCTCGGTCTGAATGCCTGCTGTGGAAAGATTTCTCAGAGGTCAGACTCTCTGTGTCTTCTTCTTTTTTACGACTGCCGATTGCCTCCTCGTACAGGTCCGTGTAAAGGAACGCCATGGCTTTGGGCTCCTCCAGCAAAATTTGGTCGATGATTTTGGGAGGTCCTTCCGGGAGAAAGATTGGAGTCAGGATTTCCTCTTGGCTTCCGAACAAAGTCGAACCGCTCGGTTTTGAGGGAAGTCTTGAGCGTGTACCTTCAGCTACTCCGCCTTCTTGACTTTTCAGGTAGTCTTCTGTACCTCCGTAGAAGACTTCATCAAGAAGCTCACTGGTGATTTCCTCTAAACTGATTGTGTCTGACTTGTCATTATCCACAGTTGTCGTTGTTGCGGTGTTGTCTTGAGTTTGCGTAGGTCTCTCGATGTCCTGGCTCTCAGTGGTAACCTCAGCTTCTGCTTCTACCTGTCCTTGCGCAATCACAGCAGGACTTCCTGGAGCTTGCGCATCAATCAGGGTGAATGCCTCAAAGTAGTCCACATTTCTAGGAGCTGTTCTACCTGGAGGTCTCGCCACGGGAGCTCCTGGTGGATCCATCAGACTCAAAGGTGAAGGCTTGACTTGGTCACTTCCTGCTGCAGCTGATCCTGTTGTTGAATCGACCAGTTCGTAGTCATTCATCTCTTCAGTCGCTTTAGGAACAAGGCTGTCCTCCAGATATGAAAGATTGTCCGCCATTTCTTTGCTTTCCTCTTCGTCAACTGTCGGCAGTTTTGGTGGAACAACAATGTTGAGGATTTCAGAGCCCTCAGACACCAAGCTGAACAGCAGCTGCTCTTTATCTTCCAGCAGATCGCTCGCTTCTTCGTCTCCTTCTTCGCTTTTCACGTTTGGCTGTGAGACTCCGACTAGCTCCGGTCTTCCTGAGACGTTCTCAGAACTGAGAGCCAGGACGGCTTTGCTCTTGACTCTCTCTTTAGTTTTCTTCCGTCTTGAAATCAGCTCCTCATCCATGACGAAGATAATCTTTCCTGCTGGAACAGACCCAGGTGTTGCTGGCCGGACTGCAACCGGAGATCCGAGATCCACAGTGGAGTTTCCAGACTCAGATGCCCAGGGCGTGTTGCATCGACTAGGAGTCGTCTCCCACGCAATCCCACTGTCCTCGCCTTGCATTGTCACCATGGAGAAGGAGGAGTCCATCATCAGGCACTGCATCTTAGGCCGCACGTTGTCGTCGTGGACGGCTTCTCGTAAACTGAAGGCACAGCGAAGGAGAAACAAAACGAAAGATTTACAAATCTGTCTTTATTCCAGATCTCAGAGGCAAATTCAAGCCATTGTTATTTAATCTTTTTTAAAAATACTTGTATAATGGAGGATTAAAATGGACCAAACAAAATCAATATACCATTAAATGCATCAAAAAATAAATGGTATTGAAAATAAGTGTAGGCATTAACTGATTTATGAAATATGACATAAATTTATATTTCTTCTTTAATTTGCCTGTTTTATTTACCTTTTACTATTTATTGACTTTTACATATAACTTTTCATTTTTTTATTTATCTATTTATCGTTACATTTAGTGATTTATGTTCCTATTTATGTATCATTTTCTCATATTCCTGAATTTCGTTTGACATTTTGTTACTCTTTTCTGCTTCAAATTGCAAATGTAGGGGCCGTAAATCAATTTTATGTCACATTTCATTTAAATATAATAATATAATGTCTGTTGAATTTGATCACATATAAATTTATTTATTTCACATCAATTTATTCCTGTATGTATTTTTTGATTTTGGCAGCTCCGATCCTCCGTAGATAAAACACCTTCTGAACAAAACGACTGAATTTTCTTTTTTTGGGTGAACTGGTCCTTTAAACTA
>CAEMYA010000074.1:0-22934 GCA_903131615.1 Diplodus sargus
TGTTTTTGTGATAACTTACATTAAAGCAGGACGCAAACTGATGATAACTAAAGATCATGTCAAAATTTGTTTGTGTAGCACAAACTCAATATTTCATGCACTGAGATAGAAGACATTAAACTGTGCATGTAAATAGATGCATCTGATTTACCGAGAGGTACTGTGACAATAACATGATCAGCAGCGACCGTCTCCCCGTCATCACACTCGACGGTCACAGTGTTCACTCCGTTCTCTGTGTCGTTCCAGTGGACACAGCGAACAGGCCGATTGTAGGTCACCAAGTCAGCGGGGAGCTCTGACATCAAGTTTTTGATTAGACCTTCAAAGCCACTGCACGAGAAAGAAAATAAAATAAAAATCAGACACACGTGCTGTAGAAGTCACTTGAATGAAATACAGAATAACATATGATCTTTATTTTATGCCACTTGATAATGAGATTTTAACATGAAGCAGGAAATTATGATGCACTGTTGGAGTAAAAAACCTTGGGAACGTGCAGTCCAGTCCAGGTAGAGTCTTGTGTAGGCCAATGCTCTTCAGGCCCACCTCGTCCATGCTGTGGGTCGAATTAACGCTGCACTCCAACTTCAACATGGCACTGATCAAACAGAGTCTCAGAGATCTAGTGGCACCTTTCCACTTCTTTGCTCGCCGTTGTACCTGCACCAGACAGCAGTGAAACAAGCAAAAATATTCTTGATAATCCAGGCTGGTAGCTAAAACACACTCTGCTGGTATTACAGTTGTAGTCACTGAAAGAAATGCACCTCTGATCGGATGAAACTCCCACACTGGCACAGGGTTCTCCTCCTTTACTATAAAATTCTGAACTTTCAATCAGCAGCTCAAGAAACATCTCCATGGCAGGATCTACGTCCTTGGCCTTCAGCTTCCGACCTGCACGCGTTACGTAACCCACAGAAGGCTAATTAGGAAAACAGCCAACTTATGTCACTTCACTCACACACTACACTAAGTCATCTATAGCCTGACTCAATGCTGGAAATGTTGCATCACATATGATAATACAAAAGCTGCTGTAATTCATTACACATGCACACACCTAAAATATCTCTTCTGCACTCAAGCTTATAAATATTCTAATATCAATTAAATTAAGGTACCTTTATCTGTGACTTGTGTAGCTGACTGCAGTCAAACTTAAGCCTCAAATCAACTGTGCAGCCACCACAATCTGCTTCTCTTCTGTATTATATTATTGCTTATTTTTGGCTGCTATTGATACATAATGCACAATTATAACCCTTTTCCCCCCTTAAATGAATTAAAAAATCCACCACCCTTTTAACTGATATAATAATTTAATCTATCCATACCAGCTAAGCCCACAACAGAGAGCAAAAGGGCCTTGGCATGAATGGGAAAGATCAAACTATCCAAAAATAATTACAGACTAAATATAAACTAAAATAACGCATCATGTCATGCCACACAATGTAACAGGCTTTGTTTTTTCAAAATCTCTGGTGACCTGAACTGGTGAAGATGTTGGGAACCGTGAGAAGATTTTCTCCCATGTCTATAGCCTGGTTCTTTGGGGTGAGGGCCTCTGGATCAAGGAGCCCATACTGACGGGCCAGACAAAACACGGGGTTCTCCTTGGACGGTCCGTGGATCCAGTTTGCCCCTATCTCAATGATGTTATCACCTGCAGAAGAGAAAAAAATTATTACTGATCTTCTTGGTTGTTGTTCTTTGTCTTGTCACTCCTTTACAGCCCTTATATAGTCATTAAAGAGGTCCGATGATTTACAGCAGACATAGATAAGTCTGGTCTTAATGCTGCGCAATAATCTGAATTTCATTGAAATTGCAATATGGCGAGGTGCAATATCAAAAGCGCAGAAGCAGCAATTTTGTGACAAAGATGAAATTTGTGACAAAACAGCACTCTGAACTGTAGCGCTGCAGGGACGCCCTGTGAGAAATGTGAGAAAACATGTTTGTTTGGTACAAACCAAAAAATAAATATCTCACATCATCTTATTGAAAGTTTTGTTCAGTTAAAAAACAAATAAAAATGCTGTGAAGCAAAAATGATTATTTGCATGAATCGTGAATTATACCACAATCACAATATCTGAAAAAACCCTAAAACCTAAAATACCCTAAAACAATGATGGATCCACCCATACAGCTTTTTCAGGCTGACACAGATTATTAGATAACGAGGGGACAGATATCTGGAACTGATATTCATTTGCTTTATAAATGAACTCTTAGTGTCAAAATTTAGAATAACCAGTGACGGAATAGAGTACAATTTACTCAAGTACTGTTCTTAAGTACCATGTTCACCTACGTTACTTGAAAATATCCTTTTTTTTCTGCTACGCTATACTTCCTCTTGAGAAATTCAGATTATTCAGTGTTTATAGTGCTATTAACTGTGACATGTTACAAGTCAGGTATTGTATGGGACATTGTGTGAGAGGGTGTTGCATCAGCGCAAAGAAAGCACAATTTTCAGTATATTCAACTGGCTCAGGACAGCACAGCGGCGCAGTGGTTAGTGTTGTTCCACCACAGCAAGAATGATCTGGGTTTGAGACTCGACAGGACCTTTCTGTGAGGAGTTTGGATGTTCACCCCGTGCCTGTGTGGGTTCTCTGTGGATACTCCTGCTTCCACAATCCAAAAACACGCAAAAACATTTAGGTCGATCAGTTACTCTAAAATTGGCTTTTTATCCCTATATGTCATATGTCAGCCCTGTGATGAACTGGCGACTGGCAACGGTGTACCAATGCCAGCTGGATTCTGATGATGTACAGTGAGAGGATCAGCTGTTTCAGATAATATATGTACTGGCGCTCTGACAGAAAAATTACAACACCGATCATCGGAAAAATGCTGAATACCGGCTCTGATAATCGGCCAGTCGATAAATCGGTCTACCTAGTAATAATAATGGCACTTTTATTTGTTTTTACGATTAGACAACCCTAACTTACTGTACTTAAACAATAAGAACCTGCAGCCACTCCTGCTGTCATAAACACGTGATATAATAAGACATGTATCTGACCTGTCAGAGCCGGTCAGCCTGTCTCTGTGGTAAACAGGCTGCGGTTTTTTTTAAGTGTGCAGAAGTTGCTGCAGAACACGGACAGTCGCTCACCCAGTCTTCCTGTTCTGATCCTCCCTCCGCTTCTCGCCGTCGCTTCTAGTATCCGCACATGATGGAAACCTGCTTTGACGAGCCTGTGAGCCGCTGCTACACCTGAGATCCCGCATCCCACTATTACTACTTTAGAGTTCACACCGAGAGACATGGCTGGGTCCAACTACTACAGACAGTTCACTCTGCTGATATTTAACTGTCTCTGTTGGACTTCCTGTGGAGATGACGAAAAAAGGGGGCGTTTCCGATTCAAATAAAGGTTGTTTAAATGGAGGCAGCTCACAGGATGGCGTGTTCAGCTTCTTTACACATAACATGGTAAATATCAAGCCACAGCCATTACTGTAACTGTAGTTCCCTGTGTGATTTATAACAGAGATATAATCGGTCTGGTTATACTTTAAACCCTACTATAATAAAACAGTTTTGCAGCTGGTGTCCTTTTGAAAACATTTTTCACCCCTGACTTCTGTCACTTTACCTCACAAGATGAGCTACTCAACTTTAAACTACATTTACAGAGATAGTAGTCCATTCAGGAGGGTTGTATGTCTGTTTTTTTTTACACATATGTGACCTGAGTATCTACTCAACAATGTTTTTGACTTGGATAGGTTGTTATCAGTGAGAGGCCTTTTTTTATTGTGGCAACTTGATTAAACACATCAATTCAGAAGTAGGTAACAGGTCACAGCGATAAACAGGACCTTCCTCCAACAGGGCTTGTTAAAGCAGAGCCCTCCTTGAGGCCTTTATCACATCACCTGATATTGTACTTTGTAATGCACTATATCAAACACATTTTCAGTTAGAAGGACATGCAGTAATCCTGGAAATTTCCAGGATCCCTGCAGTATGACCAAAGGGCAGCTGCCCATGGCAACACTTGGTAGGGTGACTGAATGGAAACAATTAGGACAAAATTCAGGCCAATGGCCAACATACAGCCGTGCAGTACTGCAAACACATATGCTCACAACTGTTTATGGATTAATCTGTTAAAATTTTAATTTTGCATAATAAACACTGTTGCTTCAACAATAACATTCTTGCATCAATGTGCAGTTGTTCAGCGAATATATTAACATGGCAGACAGAACAGTGAAACCCTCCAGTGGCTTCAGCTATCTGCTGAGATGTAAATTCCACAAATCAAAAGAAATGTATTATGGTTGGTAAATAAGTTCACTGGAAAGTAATCTGGCAAGCTCTTTTTTTTTGTTTCGTTATCTTACATCGGTGGATCATTGTGTATGCCACTTGGTCTTATTCAAAATTTCCTCTAAATGTCAAAACAAATAAACGAAGGCTTTATAGAATGTTTTTTACATACAGTACGTGGTCTGTAAGATATTTGAAAATAGTGGAGTAAAAAAATGTATAAAACGTTGCTATGCATGCAGCATCTTTTTCCGATCTAGGTGGCTTCGTGGACTGACGGCGGAGTAGTGAGAGATGAGTCGATCAGCTTCTCTCCACCCAGTGAGGAGAGCTCCGTGGACGGTGGAGTAGTGGCAGGGATGAGTAGCCTCTCCAGCAAACAACACCTGCAGGGGCTGAAACGAGTCCAAGCAGTTAGAACCGAGAGGCCGCGTTCATGTTCTCAACATGCACGTGGGTTTGTGTGAAAACAAAACGTGTTCACGTGTACCTGTGACTGTGATCCCTTCACAGGCAGGGGCTCCATCATGTTCTCCAGGTCCAGCGCTGAGACGCCTACTGCTGGGTAGCAGAAGGACCCACATGTCCAGGGGTCATGAAACCACTGAGTGCGCAGGATTCCCCTTGGTGTGATTGTAGGGTTTCCTAAACACACACAGTTATGCTGACATGACCAACCTGGAAACACTCAGAAACACTTTTAGAAAATGTTTAAGAAGTAGCTCAGTCGGTGTGAGTGTGAGCCCCATGTCCAGAGGATGTGTCCTTGATGCAACAGCCCAGAGCTCAGGTCCAACCTGCATCTCCTTGTTACATGTCACCCCCCTCCTCTCTCATGCTGTTTCCTGCCACCTCTCTCAGAATCCCTATCTAATAAATCCATGAAAAGGCCACAAAAAGAAAGAAAAGAAAAAAAGAAGCGAAGTGCTCACACTGAAGAGCAGCTGCAACTAGTTCTCTATGCATAGAGCTTCGGACTTTCTTGAATCTAGGATGTCAGTTGGTATTGACTACCTCTCTTCTTGTACAGCATAAACTAAAAAGCCAAATCACCGGGACAAAATCGAGATCAAGAAGGAGAAATTAATAAACCATCTCAGGCCAAAGTGGATAATGAATAAAATAAGTTTAACTTTATAATCAGTCAGACAATGTTGCAGATGACATGTCATAGCAGTAAAACACCACATTACTTCAATTATATCAGAAGTTTTACTACCTTATGTAGAACATCTTGAGATCCTCTGACACATCAATATTATATAAACATTAACTGACACCTCTTTAATTAGGTCCCATTCATTTTCAACAGGACGCTGATAGTCATACTTGTGGCTGTAATTCTAAACAGTAATACTCCTGCACACAAAACTACAAATAGATAAATAGCTCTGCTATTCTTACAATGAGTGAGTCAAAATATGTACGGTTTGGCCAGCAGGTGGCACCACAGGAAAGGACACCAGTTCTGTCAACATCCTTTACGTGTTCACAGCTGGGAATCTTATATAGCCCTGAAAAGACTGACAGGTTTGTGAAAATATTAATGTGATGACTATATGCATTATAATCCCATTATTTTAAATGGGCAGGAAAATAAATTCTATTATAAATTCGTAGGCGAATATAAACAATTGACTCAGTGTGTACATTACATTATTGAGTAGAACTGTTATCAATATTAGTAACACTATTATCTGTATCCAATCCTATAGTATGGTGGTGTGATGTTTTATAGATTTCATTTGTAAAAAACACTTTCTCCACCTATTTTCCTGGATGGTAATGAGTTTGAATGAGTGTGTTTTCCAAAGATGTGTGGTGCTCTGATTGGATAATTTACAAAGCACTATGTGCATATATTAACTGTTGTAATGTTTGTCCATACACCTGATTAAAGTGAAGCGCCTGTCACACAACCGAGGTGGGCTGAGCTTTATCTTTAAATTTTTTGAGATTCAAGATTAAAATTTAACTTCGTCATCAGTCCTGTTTTTAAACATTTCTTTCACATCTTTAAGTGGACTCTATGTAGTTTTGGATAATACATTCAAAATAAAGAATTTCAATATTCACAATACTAATGAGGTAATCATACAAACTTATTATATAGACAAAGTTATTCCATAACTGAATAAACAAGCTGTTCTCAGAGGAAAATAAGATGAGATAAGATCCATGCTAGCAATTAGGAGACAGCTACAGGTTGAGACCACAGATCTGAAACTCGCCTGTGAATGTGCGGATGAGCTCCGTGATGGAACATCTGAGCTCCTCTTCGGGAAGCGACTCCATATACTCTGACTCCTGCCCGGAGATCCAGCCGCAGAGGACATGGCTTCCCCTGACGGTTTAACCAGAACTGAGAAGAGGAGTCCCATAGCTGTTGTAAACATTTCACACAGAAAAAACTGAGAAACTGTCACCTGTCTGTACCTTTCACAGTATTTGAGTACGGTGAACGTGGACATCTTTTTTATCCAGGATTTGCTCATATCCTTTATGTGGATCGAAATGTCCCCCTAAAGACACAGAGGGTATAAAACAAACTATCACTGTTTGTGGGAGCGTATTTATTCACGTGTTCTGTCACGCTTTATAGCATTTACACAATGGCTCTGTGCATGCTTGCAAAGGCACCGTGTGATTCGCGGCTGCAGTACAGACCTCATCTTCCCACACCAGGTGGATGATGTCACAGTCAGCATCCCACCACGGTGACTCGAACTCGACGTATATTTTGTTGCACGTCCCAAATCCCAGTTTCTGGACGGAGTGGAGCTTGTGTGCAGGGAGAGGAGGACAGAACAGGGTTGAATGGTGCTTCTTCAGGTATCCTGACGAGAAAAAAGTTCACTGATGAAACATTTTGCCATACCATTAAAAACTGAGGTAACGACGGATGTATGAGGCTATTGTGAGAAACAAGCCTGACTGTTTTATGGCAATATTGAATTTTAATGATTCTTGCATGCGTGTGATGAAGTATCTTGCTTTGTCAGATATTTATTTTGTTGGATTAGCCAGACACAGACGTTCCCATCTGGTTATTTCATCTGGTTTTCCAAAAGAATTGTTATCTCAGAATGTGCTGTGTATTGTACTGTACTGTAAAGTCAAAATAATGTTGCCTGAATAGCATACTGCCACAAATAATAAACTAAGACTAAATACAAATCTATATCAATAGTACAGGGCGAGTGAAGAAATGTACCTAGAGGGACTGTGACAATAACATGATCAGCAGCGATTCTCTCCCCGTCATCACACTCGACCGTCACAGTGTTCACTCCTTTCTCTGTGTCGTTCCAGTGGACACAGCGAACAGGCCGATTGTAGGTCACCGAGTCAGCGGGGAGCTCCAACATCAAGTTTTGGATTAGATCCTCATAGGCACTGCAAGAGAAAGGCATGAGTAATAGTTACCTGGATGCAGATCTATAAGCTACAAATTAAGGTAGATATTGGTTTATCTCAGTAAGACCCTGTCTCAGCACCCCGAGGAGCCTGACAAGATGATCTCAACATTAATATTATACAAAATTAAAGGAGTTTTATGGTGTAGTCAGGCTGGAGCGTCTGGATTAGAGAGCGTGAGATTCCGGCTCCACGTCTGTAAATGAAGCAAAAGGAAGGCAGAGCAGAAGAAGCCTCCAGAATGGATTACCAAAGTGTATTCAAGTCAAGGCAAGACTAATTTTGATTAAACAGCCCAATCTCATAAATCAAATTTGCCTCAGGCAGCCTAACAATCTGTACAGCATACAACACTCTTGATGTGGGTGAGGGAAAACTCCACAAAGAACCCTTTTTCAGAGGCATCTCGGAAAAGATGAGCTTTTTCTGAATTACTGCCAATTCATTTTCAGTTGACAGTCAGTTGACTAAGCTATTAAACATTTCAACTCTGCTGATGGGAAGGGACTGCTACCATCTGATGTGGGTGACGAACACATTCATCTGTCTCAGGGCGCCCTGGAGGAGCCTCATCAGAGCGAACCATTACCAAACAGGGCTTTATTATGGAGGAATACATTTGAAAGGTGTTGGAGTACAAACCCTGGGAGGTTGCAGTCCAGTCCACTTAGACCTTCGAACATGGAAAATCCTGCCAGGTCTACCTCATCCATGGTGTGAGTTGCACTGGCACAGACCTCGTCCTTCAGCTTGGCACTGAGGCCACACAGCAGCAGCTCCTGGGTATTTTTATCCTTGTCCTTCCACTTCTCTGCTGCCCGCTGTCGAGCCTGCACACGGTACCACACCCCCACAGAGAGCAGACACAGGATTCATTTTACCATCCAAGAACTTTTCAGATCATGCGGCTGAAGAATCATTTTTGCTGATTGAGAGGTGACGTACTTCTGATCGTATGAAATGTCCTACGCTGGGCCAGGGTGTTTCTCTTCGATCGTGAAATTGTTCAATTTCATCCATGAGCTCGTAAAACATATCCAGAGCAGGTCTCATGAGTTCAGCACTCAGCCTCTGACCTGCACATCACCCAGACAATATGAAGTATTCATCTCACTCTGCACTTCCACAAAGTAATCAATAGGATAACTTGGAAACATCCAGTGACCTGAACTGCTGAACCAGTTGGGACTCCAGTGAGGACGTTCATCGATGAACATGGCCTGGTTCTCCGGTTTGAGGGCCTCTGGATCCAGGAGCCCATAGTCACGAGCCAGACAAAAGAGCGGGTTCTCCTCAGATGGACCGTGGATATAACTTGCTCCTATCTCTGTGATGTTATTACCTGTAGAAGGAAAACAGGATTGCCTGGTTGAATTGACCACTAACATTCAAGTCAGTGTCTTTTTTGGTGTTTTTTTTGTTCTTATTTGGAGAGCATATGCTGCCATCAGGTCCATGTGCATGCCACTGATGATAACAGAAAAATGTTATACATGTGTATAATACGTGATAGATTAAGGATTGTTCTACTTCTTAAAAACTGTCCATCATTTCAATGGAGCCAAGTCGATAAAGACGAGGTTTACCAACAGGTGGCACAAATTCACTCTCTTCAGACTGGCTACCTGTAGTGTGCATTTGAAACTCTCACCAAAGTTTGAAGAGAGACGAGACGTCTCACTCTATAGCTAAAACGGAGCGCTCCAGACCCAGCGTGAAAAGGGATGCCGAAGCAATGCACCTTATGGGAAAAATGATGTGATTTTTGAAAATGAAAGTAAGTAAACCTTTTCTACTAGGACCCCAAATAAAAATATGAACCTGGTATTATTTGCATAATATGACCTCTTTAAAAAAGGGTTACAGCATCTTTTCAAATAATTTGGGGTCTCGGGGGCTTCAGGAGATTTGGATTACATCACTTTTATATTTGTGTTTACTTGTTTAATTTAAACTTTAAACCACATCTAATTCAGTGGTTTAAGGAGAATGCTGCAATGCTGGAAACTGACTTTCCGTCGGCATGGAGGTGAGAAGATGATGAGGCTGATGAGCGGATTTTGATTTTGGATTGAATTTACCTTTCAAATAAAATGTGCAGAGTAAATGCAACCAAAGAAAGAAAATATACATCCATAGAAAAAAAACAAAAAAACAAGTAATTACGGGATCCCTTGTGAGAGTGGTACTGATGGGAGGACCTCCGCAAGTCGCTTGAGCACGTAAAGAGGTGGAGCCAATCATCGCGAGTTTGAGTTATGGCGACTGGCTGCGGTGATCAGTGGAAATGATTGAACAGAAAGAGGAGCAGCAATGTCGCTTACCCAGTCTTCCTGATTTGATCCTCCCTCCGCTTCTCGCAGTCGCTTCAAGTATCCGCACATGATGGAATCCAGCTCTGACGAGCCTGTGAGCCGCTGCGACACCTGATATCCCGCATCCGATGACAACTATCTCTGGATCCGCGCTCGCAGCCATGTCGCCTCGCGTTAAACAGGCGGTTCCGTTGTCTCAAATTTGAAGCTTAACTCAGGATTAGTGTGAAGTAATATGATTTAAAAAAAAAAAACGGATGACAGATACCGGACAGGGTATGCAAGTGACGGCTACTTCCGCTGCACTCGAACGGACTTCACCCCCGTAGGAAACTGCGTTCAGGCCAGGCGTCATTCACGGTCGCGTGGTCGAATGAGCCGCACCAATATCTCGAATGCGCCATTCATGTAACCTTTACGGTAATTGCAACACAGCGTCCTGTGAGAAGACTGTTCAGAGTGCAGTCTCACAGGTATTGGACGGGTGGCACAGAAATGCTTTTTTTTTTTATCACACTAAGGCTAAGGAAGTGCCACTCCTCATACTACCTGACATGCTACAGTAGTATAAGGAGCATTAACAAAGGAGCAGAAACTTTACTGCATAGTTACTTTTAAATAATCCAGTCGAAGTCCATCAGAACAGACATTTTCCTCTCACTTTGAGGTGTGATAAAAATATTTTCTTCCATAAGTACTTCATCAAGCTCATATTTCTGGAATCCGGTCGAGGTGAAAGCTGTGTTATCAGCCGTGTTGATCATTTGACAAATGCGTTTGACAAAGTAATGTAGTACACACCTTCAAAGTTGCTTTTCTTGTTTGGTGAATGATCCACCATCAGTTAACTGCATCAACTGTATGCCACAAATAGTGTTCCCTTTTCAACTGCATTTTTTTGTCCCCCTAATAAATCTTTGAAACAGAAATAAATTTGTCAAGTCATTTCATAATCCCTTATAAATTGGTTCTTATCCAGACCCTGCACTAAAGGGCAACGCTACTCTATAAAACATCACAGAGAATTCAGTGGAATTAACAAAAGTAAATATACTTCAGTGTACCCCCTCCCATTCTCAAATCTTCTGACATGAAATGATGAGTTGAGTGAATATACTACTGTTGGTTCACTCAGCTGAAGTTAACATGGTTAGAATATTAACAGACTTTCTCGCTACACCTGTTGTGTTGCTTCAGGTAATGCACGCACAGGTTATCAAACCACACTATTAATGGAAACCTATTATGCTGATACTGATATACCTCTATGAAGTTGTCCAAAATGTGCTGATATAAAAACTATTTTTTAAAGACCATAATGCAGAAAAAGATTTAAGTACATATCTTTAGTAACGACATTCAAGAATACCAGTTTAAACTGATATTGAACTCTTTTACTTGGTAATATCAGAATCGGTCCGACTCTATATCATGTTTCCTCGTGGATCTATCCGGTTCAGTTTAACCACCAGTTTCACCGTGAGTGTGTGTGTGTGTTTCAGACAGAGAGGGGGGTATTATTATTATTGTTATCTGATTAATCAAATAACAATAATGGTCAACTGGCTGTAAGTCAGTGTTTAAGGCTCCACCAAATATTACAACAGTCTTGCTGTTTCTTGAAACTGTGGGAAAAAGGAACAGCCCTCCTCTCTCAGGATACCCCCATTGTGTAATGTTGATAGGTTCTCACACACGCACGCGCACACACACACACACACACACACACACACACACACGCACAAAGCTCATGGGAACAAGCTGGCAAACAGGGTCACTCAGGAGAACAATGCTAATCTTTGCTCCAGTCACAGTGGAAGTACAGGAAATAATAAAGAAAACTGTTTTCTTTGTGGGAAGTCCGAGCTGAGTATTATTTTTTGGGTGTCAGCAGAGACCCAACAGCAGTTATAAAGGCCACACTAAAATTGATTTATTACGTAAAAAGGTCGGAGAAAACATTAGCAAAAACAGCTTGTATAAATATCCACATTTGCAGTAAGAATAGAGTTGTCATACAAAATGCAAAGATATCAAAGCAGTGATACACATCAGCTGAAAAAACAGATCATACAAACTGTTGAGATATGTAATTCTAAAAGTAGAAGCACGTTGGTGTACGATGTTCTATGGTTCTATTGCAGCCTTTAATTTTACTCTTCAACCTTTACCTCCACATTCACTACAGCATCTGGAAAAAAAGTTCCCATCGTAAATCAACAATCATTAGTGTTGTACCCACCCCTTCCCCTCACACACACACGCACGCACGCACGCGCGCACACACACACACACACACACACCACACACACACCACACACACACACACACACACTACACAGGTTCATATGCATACAGTAATGGTCATTCTCGGTCGCTGGTGTTAGCTTTGCATTCGAGCTGATGTTGAATCATAGACTTCAGAGCACTGAACCTGCAGAGGTGAGAAAACACATACACAATACACAATATTAAAATATGCAAATACAGACATATCAAAATATTTATTTACATAAAAGTAACAAAAGACATATCAAATGAGTGACAGAAGCACAACTAATCACACCAGCTGCATCTACTATCAAGGATAAGGTTGATGTTATTTTTCCTGTTGCCGACAAATTAAAGACAAAAACAACAGTGTGGTTCTACGTCTCCTGCCTGAAAACTTGTCTGTGGATCTCCCCCGAGCCCCCACGAACAGCGATAGGCACTGAGGCCAATTTTACATAGTGGCTTAACCATGTAACTACATCATTGCGTGACGCAAACTGGCGCCACAACGCTTTATGCCCCTCAGGCTGACATTAGTAAAGACCCAGTCATGAAACCTTACATAAACTCATTGAGCATCACAACCCCTGTGAAAGTACCCATTCTACTATCGGAATTTGATCTATTTGTTTCACTTCCTGTATCCAGATTTTTATTTGATATATACATACATCTTGGCCCCAAACACACACTTTTTAAAGTTCCTGCTTACTGTAAGACATAAAAATGTAAAAAGATGGTCAGCTGGGAATTGTAGCTTTTAGGAGCATGTGAGCGTAGCGGGATCAATTTGCTGTAGGTTTGTTTTTTTCGTTGTTTTTTCTTGTCAATAAGAACGATATTACAAAACAGATACATAACAAACAGAGCCATATATCTAAGGGGCGCACACAGAGTAAGGGTTGCAGGGCAGAAATCTCAGTCATATGACTTGACCATAACACAGTTTTGCAAACAGTGAGGAATGAATGTGTCGGACAAACACTGTCCTCACTGAAATGTCGTAGTGTAGTGCCGTAGTGCCTGGAGGAACCGGCTGCACATAATGTGATTAAAGATGACGCTGTGGAACCAGCTGAGCGCGGAGATGCTTGACTTACTTTTTGGTTAGTTTGTTTATCTCACGTTCTTCTTCCTCTTTCAGTTTCTCCACGAAGCTGTCTAACACTGGAATCTCAAACTTTATGTACTGGGCAACCTGGGGAGGAAAAAACGATTAAAACCGTATCAGAAAATTTGAAACAATAAAATAATAAAACACAGTAGAATAGGTGTACCACTATCTTAAAATGGTCAGGTCATCGTGATTGCAACAAAAAAATAACCAATCAAACAAACAAACAAACAAACTAACTGACAGATTTTTTCACAATTGGAACATCTTTTAATGCTCTGAGCGATACAAACAAAAGTTTGTTCCCCTCTGCTGTATTGAGGCAGCAGTATTAGGTGGGTGTTTCAAAATCTGGACAATAAAAACAAAACTGCTGCCAAATAGCACCAGAGGTAAACAATCCAGAAAAGTCCACCAGCAACAATCAGGTTTTATTTATATCACACAGTGCAGCCACGACACACTGTCTGTCATCTTAGCCTATTGTTACATCAGCCCTGGAGCAGGATATCATTCCTCAGCTCGCTAAATTTAACCCAACTGTCTGCTCCATTGTATCATTGTGTGTCTATGCTGAGGACTACACTAAAAGTGAAAAAAAAGGGTCACATATTGTGAACAAGATGTCAGAACAGAGAGAGAGTGGTGGCAGGAGGCCCAGACTCACATCGTGTGTGACTTCCTCTCCCAGGTCGGCCTCTGTGATGAGGATCTTGGAAATTTTCTCACAGGGTCCGCAAAGCACGCGGGCCACCAGCGGGTATTCACCATCCCTCAGTCGGGTCCTCTCTACAAAACCATAGGCAAAGAAAGAAAATGATCACAAACACACAAATGCACAACGTTTCTAGCCACGCAATCACAATGAAAGTTACAACCTACCCCCAGACTCGTGCACCATGTAAAGGACAAACTCTTCAGATTTATTCTCCACCTTCATAAAACACAAATAGACATTATTTTTAGCTTGATAATTTTACATTTTAAGACACAACACTCGAAATGTAACCAGTGTCTTACCCTAAACTTGTGTAGCAGCAGGTTGAGGACTTGTATAGTCGTCATGGAGCTGTTTACTCGCACGTTAGTGACCGAACCATAGGCTGGAGTAAACACAGATGTCTGGAGGCGAGACAAAGCAAACATGGAGATATCTTTTACAGAGAGGACACAAAGTACCGGGGACTTTGTTTCATCAACACCTGTGGCCTGACACTGTTTGAGCAGGGATTCCTGGACATGAGAACCTTGTACATTTTGAGCAGGAAATCTAAAATGAAAAGGAAATCTGTGCAGCTGGGATCTAGCAACACACACACACACACACACACACACACACACACACACACACACACACACACACACACACACACACACACACACATACTGTACTCTGGAGAAACTGATGAAGGAACTCATTGTACTCTGTGGCACATTAATGAAATCAGCTCAAAGCCGGCTGTTGGGAAACTCAAGTACAGGCTCACCCGCACAGGAAACTTCTGCCTCTGCAGCTGGACATGTGTCAACAACGGGATACATTAATGTGTGCGCTCGCATGTGTGTTCTGTTTATTGTACCTTGTGGTTGTAGAAGTGTCCGTTGATTGAGAACCGGTGTGTGCGCAAGCGCTGCAAGTCGCGTGCAGTGTGTGTCTTCGACCTCCTCTGAATCTGCATGAAGGAAGCATCACTCCTGGTCCTCAGCAGCTGAGGAGAATCCTCTTCCTCCTGACCGACCACGTCACCGCCTCGGGAAAAACAAACTGAGTAAATTTATTTTACTCAATACAACAATAAAAATACTCCATTAAGAGTAAAAGCATTGACATTCTACCCATCTTACATATCGTATCATTGGCTGAGCTGTAAGTGTTCTGAATACGGGAGAAAAAACTGTGTCACCATGTTTAAGATGGATGGGAAAAAGGAACTGAATAGTGAAGCTCCAACAGCCAATCAAGTTCTTATTGTGCATATATTACAACTGAACCGGATAATAAATCAAATAGTAAACAAGAACTGGGGCCTATTGCAAACAAACACAGAGCAAATACTCTTGTTGGTGCTCCTTCAGAACAGCTTGTTATATAACCGCGATGAAGACCTTTGAATTCAGATTCTGTAGATGTGGGCGTCTATCAATGAAGTCACTGTTATTAGCTGAAAGTTTGTGGTCACCCTGTGGCATTTTTTCTTTCATGGAAAAATTAAGTGCGAACACATGAATTCGTGGAAATATAAGTCAAGGAAAAGGGCTGACTTTAACTGAAAAATGTTTATTGTAGGTCTAGCGAGTACAAGTTGAATCAGAATACCTAACACTGTCAGCCCTGTGTCAGGGTTTAGTCTTCCCATCAGACCTGCAAATCCTATAAGACAGCCTGAAGATCATCATGTGACACCACTCAGTTTATCTTTGGTAAAGATGACACCCGTGTGTTGTCGGCAGGTGACAAAAAGGCTTAACGAAACAATCCCATATCGATGACTGAGTAGTCTCTCCATGGTTATTTATAGTGTCAGTGATCTGATCTAAATTGCATTTTATGGTAATCCTCACTCTCCACGTGAGCCAGCCATCGCACTGGATGTGCTGACTAAAGCACTTGCTGATCTCTAATCCGTTTCAGCATGTGTACATAAATCCACCACGTGTTTGTCAGAGAGCGACTACACCTGTGTGTGACTCACCAGCTGGTTCAGTCTCTCTGCCAGGGGAATTGTTGTTGGACTCTGGTGATAACTCCTTTTCCACATCGTTTCTGTAGAGAGGAAAAAATGTGTTTGTTGACATTCCTGAGGCTCGTAACAATACTTTAAATGCATCGAGGTGCAAAAATAAGATTGAGATCTGAAGTCAATGTCTACTTGTTGCTTTGTTTAACTTTATCTCACAGTAGATAAAAAGAAAATACACTACTTTGCCCAATTACAGAGAGTTACATGAGAAAATCAGGATCCGTATCAGTTCAATACAAAGCTATTGACAGTTACGTTTGGACAGAGCCAGGCTGGCTATTTCCCCCGCTTCCACCCTTAATGCTAAGCTAAGTTAACTGTCTCCTGGCTGACAGACACTAGAGAGAGTTTTTGATCATGTCATTTGTCAAGAAAGAAAGAAATGTTAAAAACTACAGTTCCCAAGGTAAAGGATAGGCTTTCATGTTCAACAGTAAGACAGAATATAAAGATATAAGACCTCAGGTTTTACAGGAGGTGGATTATCACTGTGACTCTTAAACAAATCAAAAGACATTAGCAGTGTGGAATCACTGGAGTTGATTTCTTTATGGTTAAACAACCACCACTGACGACACATATCTATCTATGTGAATCAGGTAGAAATATTTACAGATGAGTTAATGTTTCATGGTTTTATTCACGTATGTTTAGTCACATTACCTTAAATTAAAATAGATTTTTCTGGGTTTGACCATCTTGAAAACATTTGGAATAATGTTAACGCAAAACAAAGGTTTAGCCATTTTAGACATTTTAAGTCAGAAATGTTCCAACCAATGTTATATCTTTAGCAGCGTCTCCATTGTTGACTAAGGCTACAACTACCAATTATTTTCATTTCAGATTCATATTCCATTGCAGTCTTGATAAATATACAGACAATAAATGTCAAGAGAGTGAGTATGTTGTATTCATATTGCTTGTTTTACTTCAGTTCAAAGTCAAGTTTATTGTACCTTGTTTTGAATGTTGTTCTTCAATTTCCCATTTTTGTTTTATTAATTTATATTCCATAAACTTCCTCTTAAAACTGTGTAGTACTGCTGTAAAACGGAAATGTCCTTTTTTAGTGATGAATAAAGTATTCTCTTAACCTAAAGTTGACCAAACCTTGGGTATAGAAACATCATGGCCCGCATTGGTAAAATAAATAAAAATAATACAGGGTGGGGATACTGGTGAACAAAGAGTTGTTAGAGTTCCTATTGTGTGTGAGATCCCCTTTGATTCTGTTGTAGTTACATGGCCCACATCTGTTTATTCAGCACATGAAGGCGTGTGTGTGTGTGTCAGTTTGCATCAGGTACCTGTTGAGACGAAACCTTTCATTGTCATCGTACATCTGAAGCCTGATTGGTCGGCGCAGACCCCAGTAGATGTTCAGTAACCCCTCGAGGACGAGCTCTCCATCCTCCTACACACACACACATGCACAGGCACACACATACAATAATAATTATCAGGACTCATGGTCAGAGGGGAAATCCTGCTGGCCGCCCGCCACAGCGGCTCAATATCAGGTGTACGTGCAGGAGCAGACGCTCACAGCGCTCACGGGGTGAACCCTCTCATCTTGGAGAAACCTCGTCAGGTCTGACCCACCCTTTTATTTATACAGTACAGGGGTGAAGTCACGTCTGAGGAGGCAGAGCATTGACTGCTTTGGGTCACGTACACACGGCGGTGGGGAGGTGCTTTAATATCACAAAACCGAAACTCTATTGGAAGAAAATGGTCACACAGCTGTAAGTGTTCTGAATACAGGAGAAACAAATTGTGTCACCGTGTTTAGGATTGGTGAGAAAAAGGAACTGGATAGTAAAACTCCAACAGCCAATCACGTTTTTATTGTGCATATTTTACAACTGAATCAGTTAATAAATCAAATATTAAAACAGAACTGAGGCCTCGTGTAAACAAACACAGAGCAAATACTCTTGTTAGTGTTCCTTCGGAACAGCTTGTTATTAGGGCTGTCAGTTTAACGCGTTAATTAGATTAATTAATTACACTGCAAATTAACGCGTTACAAAAATTAACGCAATTAATTCTGAAATTCTGAGTGGCAATTCAAGCATTTTAAATTTGGCCCATTGAATGACCCGTAGGCTACTTGGCAGTGGCACGTCACTGTAGCACTAGCACCGAGGAACTTGTCTGGTGTTCGTCACTTCCCACCTACGTCGCGAGGAGGGCTGTAACATTATACGCATCGAAGCTGAAATGGCGACACTCACGAACCTGTCTCCCGCTGTGAGAAGGCAGAATCGCGACACAACTTCCAGTCCAGATCAGCCCTATGAGCTGTAAGTAACACTACATAAACACCGCAGCGGTCGTTCGCCAATTCTCCGCCATTGTTCGTTCACACAGAGCGAAACATCGCTGTAAAGACGAACCGCTGCGTAATTCACACAGAAAGCCGGCGCTGCGGCTACCAAAGAGACGTGACCGCACACGTCATGATGATGATGTGTGTGTTTTTTCAAGGGGTTTCCCCGGTGTCTCCCCTGTCAGTCAAAACCAATGGAGACTGTCTTCCGGGGTAAAGTTCACTGAAGACTCGGTCCGGAGGGCCGACCGTCGCGGAGATTTTTTTTTCATCAGAAACATTCGGTGAGGTAAAGTTTGCTGGGGCCTTTGAACGGCAAGTTCTTCTCTTCTCAGTGTATTCAATTGATTAGTCATGCAATACAATTTTGTAATGTCCTAGAATTCGAATTCTTTATTTGGGTACCTTTAGCAGATATGAGATTAAAATGCGATTAATTAGATTAATTAATTACAAATCCTGTAATTAATTAGATACATTTTTTAATCGCCTGACAGCACTACTTGTTATATAACCACGGTATCTAATTTGATGCCACAGAATACCATGGAGTCCTTCTAATTCAGATTCTGTGGATGGGAGTGTCCATTAATGAAGTCAGTGTTGTTAGCTGAACATTTGTGGTCACCCTGTGGCATTTTTGTTGAGCTAATTTCACGGGAAATTGTGCAAACACATGAAAAGTCCAGGAAAAGGGCTGAATTTACGCGAAATATGTTTAATTGGAAATTATGCAAATCATTTAAATTAGGTCTACATATGGGAATGGGTGAGTGTATTAGAAGGCCATGACATACTGGTATTGATGATTATCATGACATTAAAAAATCAAGTATGGTGTTAATAATATCAATATTATGAGATTGTGTAAATAACCCAGCACAGATGTTCAGCCTTGTGGGTCTTCAGAAAACAAATATTTGTATCATTTCATCTAGTTGCCTTTTCCCTATTTGTTAAGTGTATTTGTTCTTTACATTACAGTTACAGACTCTCTTCAACCTCCTTACTGTCGTATTTTTAGTATAACTTATTTGCTAGAAAGAGACAAGATACACAGTAAACAAAGATTAATTTGACTGGTAGCTTTTTTCACATTTCTCTCAATAACAGCTTACCATATTTTACAGGATAACTGTGTTGTGTTGATCTGATATCATCACAGCTAAGGTGTTTAAATATCGAACAGGATATGGAATTCAAGGGTTTATCTTGCACCAGCTGTTGATCAAGTAGGCAGTGATAGATTGCCAGTTACGACGTCCTTTAATACAAAAATGTGGTCTCGATCAGCTCATGGAAGATATACGTAGAGTTTTCTTTGAACAATTTCTCAGGAGGCAGACGAACAAAGGAGAGGTGTGATTCCAAAAAGTACGATAAAAGGCTCATAAAAGTCGAATGTGTCGACCTTTTTGGGGAATTTTCAAGCAACTCGTCTTACAGAGAAAGTGACAAAAATGCATCTGACTTGAGCAATCAAAAGATTTCTCGAAACTGAAACAACAGATCAAAGTTGAGGGTATAAACAGAGATTTCGGCAGAAATGCTTTAAAGAGTTCCTGTTAACTCATGACTAACTGACCATGAATGAAAGAAGTTGAAAGTAGGATGTCAGATTGTGTAAGAGAGTCACATGAGTTAAACTATTTCATGGGAAGCTTTCATGTTTCCTGGCTGTTTACGGACTGCGTTGCGTGGATAACTTGTGACTGACATACATTTTACTTTACACATCAGACCGTTATTTCATGGCTGTACAGGGCAGGGTCAAAAGGAGGCACTCCACTGAGGAACTACTGACAGAATTATAATGCTGGAGGCAGTTTTTAGAGCCATCTTTATATGACCACAATCATTTTATGGCTGGAAAGTCAGAGAGGGGGGAGAAGAAAGCAGAGGGTGGGTTTTTGAAGGGGAGGCAGATTGCTCCCAGGGCTTCATTGTTTCTGAAATGTAAACAGTGAGAGCAGCTGCAGCACTGAACCTCGCTAACCCACCACTCCTGAGCTTCCTGAACAGGCATGAACACACCCTCACAAAGAGATGTGAGTAAGGTCAGCCAAGCTATTTTTGGACGAGGCGGTTAATCGCTCTCCCTCAACGTGCCACTATAAAGCCTGGATACTCGCTCTGATCCAGTCAGACTCCACTGAGCGAATGAGACATCACTCCGCTTCACTCTGCATATCAAATCTACTGCTACAGCATCAAAGGTGAGAATACTTCTACTGTTTGCTGTTTATTACCAGATATCATCTATTACAAGTTGCTTTTAAAGGGAATGTAGCAACATTGTGTAGTTTACTTGATCAAGTAGATGGAAAACTAATTCAGATTAAAGTCAAGTCAGGTCATTAACAAACAAAAGGCAAAACAGCAAATCTTCTAGCAGCACAGTGAAAGACTCTAATAAACAGAAAATTAAAATCACGACCTAAAATCACTGTCTAACTATTTTACTCTTCCTCTCCCGCTTCAGCATGAAACGCAGGCGGTTGTTGCTCTCCCTGCCTCTCTTACCAACAATTACTGAGACGCTCGAGGACCTGCCTGCCCTTCCCTCATCCTCCCAGTCTACCCAGAGCTCCGAGTCTCAAGAGGACTACATGAGCAGTATCCAGGCACTGGCTTGCCCTGTAGAAGCCCCGAGCTGCGGCCCCGTCAGACTCCAGAGGTCCCCCAGGCTGCGGAACTTCTCAAAGGCTCCGATGAAGCCCTCTGTCTCAGCCTCACTTCCTCGCGGGTCTCCCCGCACACTAAGGACTTCCAGACTTTACAGTCTGAGTCTGAACAGCTCAGAGGATTTTTCTCTGAAGATGAGCAGAGAAAAAGACTGCAGGGGCAAAGACCCCATGGACTGGCTGTTTGGACAGATAAGGACTTGAAACAAGAAGCTGTTGTTGTGTGAAGCCCTGAACGCACTCTGGTGGAGTATCTCATATTCAAACAAGGCTGGAAGTACCTGCTCTGTTTATGAAGACTGAAACAACACGGTGTATGATGGGACTTAATACAAAGGCCTGAAAGAAAAGTGGAGATCTATTTATTTCTATGCACTGAGGACTCAAGTCTACGTGTTTACATTGTTTGTAAAGATGTTAAGGATATTGTTTGTAATAAAATACTAAAATAATCATGAAAATGTTTGTTCTTCGCTGATTCGAAAGTTACTCGACAAAAAGAGCTGAAGATCAATGCATCCCAAGTGCGTTAAAGAAAAGAGCTGAAATGATTAGTGGTGATCATTTGCCAGAACTCAAACAATTGGTTAATTCTTAAACCATTTATGAGCAGAAAATTGCAATGACTTATATGTTCCTGGTGGTCAAATGTGTTACATTTCTTATGTTTAGTAAAGTAAACTTGATCTTAGTTTTGTGTCTTTGACAAAACATTTGAAGACATCCCCTTCGGCTTTCTGGGAACCTGTGATGGTTTTACTGTTTTTTTGACATTTGAGGAAATATAATTAATTGAAAAAAAAAAGGAATAAACAGCTGAGATGATAATAAACCAATTATAAGTTACAGCCATAGTTAAAGTGCTACTGCAGGTTTGTGTCTATGGATGTATTAAAAGACTGAGAGGTCATGCCTTCAGGCCAGAGTACAACTAAGTGCACTTACACAAATACTTCATCTGAGTAAGATTATGAGGTACATCTTCTAAGTTATTACAATGTTATGATACTATCTACTTCAACTTTAATGCATTTTACAGGGGAACATTTTCTGATTTACCCCCCTACATTTATTTGAATATTAAAGTCTCTAGTTAATTTTCATTCAGTCATATTATTAGTCAGTTAGTTAGTTTTTGCTTTTTACCCCACTACATTTACATGAGATCTTTGGTTAATAGTTACTTTGCAGATTCAATAATGCATCATATAATCAGCAAAGGCAATATTTAATATAATTCTAGATATTTAAGGTTTTATTAATACCTAGAGAAAAATGTACAAGCTAAACAGCAATCCATAAAAGAACTAAAATGAACCCCAACTTGACCAATCACATTATTAAGTGTTGCACACATCACACACATCATCATCATTATACATCCAATATATATACATAACTCTGAAATGGGACACTTTGCCTACTTAATGCAAAAATATCCCAAACATAAAGTAAAAGTTTTTCTTTTCAAACTTTTACTGTATTTCTATGCTAACAATTTTGTACTTTTACCTGTAATGGAGTATATCAGTGCATCGTGGTATTGCTAATCTTACAAATGAAATTAGTTCTGGTTACTTCTTCTATTTGTCTCACAGATCAACCCCCTGAACAGCATACAAAGTCCCTCATATGACCTCCTTTGACCAGCGACAACAAAATACTAGTTTTATTAATACAATATGAAACAATATAATCTCACACATCTTTTTTTTTTTTCAGAGCTGTGTGTGTTTTTACTG
>CAEMYA010000074.1:30069-96390 GCA_903131615.1 Diplodus sargus
AGAGAGAGAGAGAGAGAGAGAGAGAGAGACAGAGAGAGAGATGTGTGTGTGTTTTTCTTTCATAAAATCTGCATATGGTAAACGTGTTGTGTTAACTGAGTATTCAGACTTGCAGTAATCACAGCTAGTGTTGCACTCTATTGAATTAACCTGTAATCCTGTTACTGTGTCTGTGCAGTGAGAGAGTCAGACTCGTCCCCGTTTGTCCCGGGAAGATGTTCGTGTCCAAAAACCCAAGCGGGTGTCCGAGGGCAACTGAAGGAGCTCACAGTTTATCCAAAAAGCCCCATCTGTGATAAAGTCACAGTAATGTGAGTACCAAATCCTGCACACACATGTGCATGACGTTAATGTACACTCACAGACATTCAGATGAGTGTGAGTAAACGTGTGGTTTTGCATGTGCTTTTTTCAGTGTGACACTGAGGAATAACGACACAGTGTGTCTTAACCCAGATGGAGCCATGGGCAAACAGCTGATACGCTGCTGGAACAGGTGAGAGCACTGATCTGTGAAATTAGAGCCTAAGGGGATACTATAGCTGTGTCATCATGTGACCCTTACATTTACGTTAAAAAATTAAACTCTGCAACAAAAAACCCCCAGCAAATTACAATAATATTTTTACAAGACAGGTTATAACTGGTTATGGAGGGCAGAGTTGGAGTTCCACCCAACTTTATATTTCCCATAAATCACGGCCAACAGTATCTTAATTGTTGCCAAGCCAGTTCTTGTCTGGACAAAGCACCTAGTTGTGCAGTTTTTTCTTTTTACTCTCCTCCACATGTTCTGCTACTTGTGAGACAGAAGCAATAAAAGTTAGAGTTTCTAACATAGTCGTACTCTGTATTACTGTATTATTCTGTATTACAACCTTCATTTCCTTACTGTATTTGACGGATTATTTCACAATAGCTTTTCATGCCATTACAAACATACTGTCCACCAATATTTCACAAATTTACAATGGACTATGCCCAAGTTCTTAGTGCCTTATCTACTCTGACTGAACTGAGAGATCTCATTTTAATTGGCAAGTTCTACAACAGTATCATTCACAGACCTTCCTCCGAGCTAAAGTCCTCTTCTTCTGTGTGTGTTTTTCAAGGGCTCACAAGTTGGGTCGTGAAACAAAGCTGTGCCTGAGGAGGAGGAGGAAAGGGAGGGGGAGAGGTCAGCGCCAGCAGTCTCGACAGAGGAGTCGAGGCCAGATCAGGAGAGCCTCGTCCTCCAACTCCCAGTAGGCGAGCAGCCTGACCAAAGATGGGAAGTTTACTGCGCGGAGAGAAGTGTGAACGCTGATTCTCACCACCAGAGACACTGTTAAGATGGAGAAACAGCAGGCTACCACTCTGCTCGCTGTAAATGCCATGCAGCTCAGATGTCAAGCGCCCCTAAATTGTTTTCTGAGTGTAAATCATTCCTAGCAGCGGGCCTTGTGTTTTCTGTGCAGATGACTGATGTAACTAAGCCCTGGAGGCTTGTCATAAATGTTGACAGTTTGAGCTTTAAAACACTGTTAAATAGTCAAAATGGTCAATGTATTGTTTGTATGTACTTCTGTGTGTGCAGCTGGAAGAGCTAACTGAAGAGGATGAGTTGGATATTTATTTTTATATGAATATAGAGGATTTTTTTTTTCTAAATAAATACATTAGAACAACAGTTTGACTTTGTGTGCAATTCATTGTTACAACTCCTGATTATCTTCTGACTCAAAGATGGGAAGGAAGATTAAGTACTTGGCAGGATATGAGAGGTCGCTTAACCCGCAGCTTCAGCTTTAGTTAATAAACGACAGGATGTGAGTCAGCGAGCGGCAGCACAGAGTAAACATGTCTCCTTTAAGACATCTGAAAAAATATCCCTAAGCTCTGACAGGAGCCCACTGCGTGTTCCATTATCACTATATCTCTTTCTATGGCACAGATATACGGAGGTGACCACTTGATGTAGGAGCAATTACTGGACGTGTTCTTGAAAAGCACAACAGTGTTAGTTGTGCGCATCGCAGGTTGTAGTTCTGTACTTTATAGACTGTTCAGTAGTGTTGCACAATCAAGGTGATCAGGGTGTGGGCTGTAGAAAAAAAGTGAGCGTTTTAAGATGGCTTGTAAACCGGTGTAACACCAGCTCTGATTTCTTGTAAATCATGTGACAGGATGGGTCCGAGTACAGCCTGAAGACAGAGAAAACACACACACACACACACACACACAGGTGCACACACACACACGCGCACACACAAACAGTTCACTAGCCGGTATCGGTATGGACTCCGGCTCACTGATCCTGATGTTATCACTTAATGCTTGGTGGAACTTGGTGGTGATACGGAAAGTGAAAGTAAACGGTTTAATAGAGTCGCCTTTGTCTCAGGCCGGGAGGATAAGGGACTTTTCCCTGGCAGCATGTTATCAATGAATAAATAGAAAGCCGTTGGGTGACTTCAGTGATATCTACCGTTAAGGTGGTTAAACAGGATACTGCTCAAGGCAATCAAATAACAGCTGCCAGGAAACATTAAGTGTTTTGTCACTGGAAGGAATGTTAGCAACACATACTCCCTAAAATCCTACGTTAATATGATTAACACAGAAATTCACAGAAACGTACATTTATCTGACAGCAATCCATTTTTTGCAGATCGAGACGTTACACACCAAATTTAGACACACACCACATTCAGACTACACTCGGTAATTAACAATCAGCTCGATCGCAGCCACATAAAACATTAAAATGCTGTTGTTTTCTTGTTTTCGTTAGATTATTCTTTTTTCATCGGATGTTCTCAAGAAACTGATAGTCAAATAGAGGATATCCACATAGCCTCCTACATCACTGCAGTGGAGAAAAGAGACGTGTTATCATTCTTACATGGAAAAGATTACAGCTATTGACAGGAGCAAACTAACACAATTTGAAACCATAAGGGTAGATGTATTATTGGCATTGATTGCCTTTATACTTAAAGTTGCAAATTCTGGTTTGACACTATTTCTTGTTTTCCCTGTGAAGGACAGAAGGGTAACAAAAAGTGAAAGATAATGGAGTCAGTCGTAATATTAGCAATCAGGTACAAATGACTTCCACACAAACTGCAGTTTTGCCGAACCTTTCCTGCGACACGCACTACACACATCTTGGGTAACCACAAGATAAAAATGTAGCTCAAATCATGAATCATTAATATGCAGTGGCAAATGATTGGCTACCAACCTTTATAGCAGTATGTAAAAATTATTCCTTTGATCACTCTGTAATAGTGCCAGTGAGTGTCATACAAAGTTCTTGGGGTATCTAGTATCATTTATCATTACATTCACCACGTATGATGTAACATGATGTTTCGGTGCCATGTAGTTGTTGTTGCCTACATACAGTATTTGTGCTTTCTGATTCATGAGTGTTTTCAGTCTGCAAGCGTGACTTTATTGGTCCTGGTGTGACTCATAGTGTTTTGAGCGATATCGGTCTGTAGTGTGACCTGACTGGTCCACGCGTGTCAACCTATTGTAAGATGCCCTCTCGTATCGACTTGTAAAGTAATCAAGTGGTGGCCTTTGTGCCGAGGCGATTGCAGTAGAGGTGAGCAGTGTGCGAGCAGTTCGATGAACATGACGCAACATGATGCTGGTATTTGTATTAATGAAAGTCTGTGTCTGTGTCTGTGTGCTTTTGTCTGATAACTGGAGGTTTTCTGTTGACAGAACTGAAAAAAAGTAGCAACTATTGAAACTAATTATAGAAACAAGAGGTTATAAGTGTACAGTGGAGAGGAAATGTCTTATTAAAAATGCCATAACATGTCATCTTCAACCTTTTCTAACCACAGCTCAGTGTTTGCTACAAACTGATCCTGAAAAATTACATCTCAACACTGGATTGTGCTGCCATCTAGTGTCTAAATCATTATGTGCATCTGATTTGCAAAGTGTAGCTGCATCGCTGGGTCTCGCTCAGTGGTAAGAGACAGTTTGTCATGAACTTGAGCATGAACCCCCGACACCATCTGCAGAAGCAGAGCCTGCAGGACAGTGGGCAGATGGATTTTGGAGCTTTTCATTTAGTATTCAGTCCGGACATGCTCATGGCTGAGTTGTTGGTTGGGACGCCCAGCACTCTGAAAGATGATTAATTTGGTTGCACTGCATTATTTGGTCGCATGATAAAAAAGGGAGTTAATCAGTTTAAAGTATGAGTTCACCCAAAATGAATATTCAGTCATTATCTTCTCACCCTCATACTAATGAAATGTCAGGTGAAGTTGCTTAGTCCACAAAACATTTCTGGAGCTTCACAGCAAAACAGCATCGCAGCATTCTCTTAAACAACTGCAGAAGATGGAGACTTGTTTTTTAGAAAAACTTAAACGGCTCCACAGCTTGTCTGGTGCAATCAACTGAGATCCAAAATTGATTAAAAGACAATATCTACACTGTCAAGCTCATGTAACCACTTACATTTATATTTAGGGCATTTAGCATTGCTTTTCTCCAAAGCGATTAACAGTCATTCATGCACTGATGCTGGTGGCTGCTATTCAAGGTGCCAACCAGCACATCAGGAGCACTTTGGGGTTCAGTATCTTGCCCAAGGACACTTTGACATGCACACCAGGGGAACTGAACCAGCGACCTTCTGGTAAAAAGGCACTGGCTATACACCTGAGCCACCACTACCATCTCAAACAGAGTGTGCACTACAGCTACAGTGAAGATTTTGGCTCGTCAAAAGGAGTGAATAATATCTTTTCAAATCAAACTGAATGTGATCTTGGGCTTCTTGAGCTTTTTTTTGGCTGTTTTGTTACATTTAAAACAAGTCCCCATCTATTTGAGTTATTAAGTAGAACACTGCGATGCTGCTTTGCTGTGAAGCTCCAGAGATGTTCTGTGAACTACAGAACCTCACCCCATATTCCGGATTTTCATTTTTTGTTGAACTGTTCCATTTATGTCTGACTTATCTAATGTATTTAAGGCAGTTCTGCTTTGATCTATTACTGACCCATTTATAATAAACTGAGCCTAGTTCATCAAACCCCCTTGATGGCTGCTATTCTTAAAAGCTATTGAGGCAGAGCTTTGTTAAGAATAAGCACATGGGAAGTGATTCTTCTGCATTTCCTGCAGCTGAGACAGAAGTTGAAAGAAAAAAAAATGCTTGCATGAGCAGTGATCGTCACCACAAAAACCAGGAAACAGACTACCCAGCACTGACCACACCACCACCTGACTGGGAAGTGATCTCTGGGAGATCTCTGCAGATTCAGCTGAACAGTGAACAGCCAACACTGAGCACGAATAATGGGCTATGTCTTAGCTCCCTGTCACTATGTTGCCTTTCTTATCTCTCAGTACAGCTGAGGATTCAAATCCAAACACCTCTGATGCGCTTGTTCGTCATCCACATGAAACTGTTTGTTAACTACTGAGGCCACCTCACCACCCATCAGCCCTCCTCCCTCCCTTTAAACACCTTGCTGCCCGCCTCCACTCCCATCCGAGGAAATCTGCTGACAGAGTAGGTGCATAATGGGATGGTCAGTCTATCTCTCATGCATATTCATGCATAATAATGGGAGTATAAATATTCCATAACTTAAAGAATTCCAGTCGGTCACCATTATTATGAATTATTCAGCCAGCGCACATGGCTGCACAGGAGACAGACTGGAGGGTCTGAGAGCTGTGCAAAGGAGATAGGGGTCAGTCTGGGGGTGAAGTGAATTTACATAATCTGTCTGTCTGCACCTCTCCTCTTTTCTTCTCTTCTCTTGAGACTAAATTGCGCATTAGCCCGCTCTCTGAGCTCCCTCGGTGGACAAAGAAAGCTTCATTTCGGTTCCGCTAATTGGTTTGATCATCGCGAGATTCGTATCCAATTATCGCACCTTCTCCGGCAGCTGCGCCCGGAGGCAACCCATCCCCGCGCGTAAAAACTGTCCAGGAGAGCTCCAAAATGACGCACAAGATGCCAATTTCAACGCACAAAAGAACACCTTTCTAAAAAATTTAGACAAACGCCGACTGGCGTCATCAAAAATCACCACTTGCTGATAAATCATGCATTCACGTGTAGTTTTATAGGAGTCACAATGATTAAATCTGATGAAAGATATTCATAAACGTATGAAAGGAATTTCGAGCGTTATAACCTTCATCCAACTTCCCATCCTGCGCTTTTTTCAGGGTTTAACCGCAGAGTCACATCGCTAAAGTTCGCCGCTTCCTCGTGTTTTCATATAAAAACATCTCGCAGTAAATGTGATCAGTTTGGGGGTCTTACCATAGCAGAGCGCGTCCTCCGTCTTCTTCCGTATATCCACCAGCGATGTACCCCGCTGCTGGTTTCTTATCAGGTCTTCATGCCTACCCGGTCGTGCGGTATTCAGAGATTGGGAGGTTAAATTGACGGCGGGGTGAGCCAATGGAGGGCCGCGCTGGAAGCCCTCAGCCAATGAGCGTTGGGCGAGGGCGGGACGAAGACATCAGGGATTCAGACCTGTCTCCTCTTCATCAAGGTGCCTCTGCGCTCTCATCAGTCTCATCAGTCACAGCAGTGTCTTCGATTCTGATCTTCTTTCCTTGGCCAGGAAAACTCAGATTATAGGTGACACCGGAATTTGTTTATTGATGTGTTTTCTGCAGAGAATGCACATGTAGATTATGTTCATTTGATTTAATGTATATTTTGGATCTTCAAAATGTATTTCCTTCTTGTGCACTTTTATAGATGGACATTCTGAGTGTTAAATTGAGCCCCAAGTCATATTTGTAACATAATATAAGTTAATTTAATTTATATTCTAGCGTTTACTCCTTTTCTTTTTGTCCATAATTATTCTTATATTTTATGAATATCACCTTTTCTTTTACATGCTTTTTAAAAAATAGTTTGTTGTGTTCTTCTCTTTAAAATGTTTTTTTTTTCTCCTTTTTTATTGCTATTAATTTGAAGGAAAGTCTGAGTCATGTGTATATTTTGTTTTTTTTTTGATGGACAGAATTGAAGCAAACCAGCTGCACACGTCTGTCTGCGTTTACATAATGCAGCAGTAAGAAAAGCCCACTCCTTCAGCACAGCCACTGTTAAAGCACCCATCCTGTTTGTTTTTCCAGCACAGCAGTAAAAGGAAGAAGTCCCTGCGAGTGACCTGTTAAGATTTATTTCCCCCATCCTGTTTTTCAGCCTGGATGTGCCATCTAGGAAGCTATTGTACAGACTGTAGGAAGTCTCCCTCTCTCTCCGTCTGAACAGGATTTATGATTTGCCGTTCACAGAGGAAGTAAGTTGTTCCAGCAGCTGAATAACTTCCCCCCACAGAGAACAGCTCATTCTGAAGGGTATGGGTATGACAGCGTTGGTGGAAACATTTATGGAAGCGGGCTGGAAAAACCTGACGTTCCTTTCCTATTACTGGGTCACTCAGCTGCTAATTGACCCAAGATCATTGTGGAGCTGATGATATAGAACTGATTACAGGACAATGAGCGGCCTCAGTGAACTCTGCACAAAGACTCTCTGTTCTCCCCTCATCTCATCCCTCCTGACTGGATTCACATGCTACCTATTCTGTGAAACCCACATTTAAACGGCAAAAAGAGTTTATGACACCAATATAGCTGCCGGCGAAGGAATCGGTGTCACATAAGGGGAATAACCCAGTTGTTTGTATGCGCGAGTGTGTTTTCACGTGTCTGACCCCAGACAGTGAGGTGTTTCCTGATGAATGAGCCTCTCTGCTGTTATCGATTCTCTCTTTAGGTTTGATGCTGCGGAGAGATTGCCTCTTAAGGCTACATGCAGTTATATATCTGCAGTTCAGTGAACAAAGGACCGAGGAATACAATGTGTGTACAGTGTGTGTGTGTGTGTGTGTGCGTGTGTGTGTGTGTTTTGACAGAGAAAAAAAACTGTATTGATTTATGACCTGAACAGAAGACAAAACGTCTGCACGGAGAATTGCATCCTCTGTAGCGTGATAAAACAAAAGGAAAAACAAATGAAATGTTTCTCATACATCCTTTCGTATCACAAATATGCTAATTCCAGGGTGATTTATGGAGGCCGGGTGTGATCCAAACAACCTATTAATATTATCAACGCACGGCGTCTGACATGTTGTTAATGCATGAATAATAAAAGTAATTGTGTTCGGTTTGTTGGCACATAAGATGTGTTGTGTTGAAACACAAGCCTGATTCTGATGCTTTTTTTTTCTTTTTTTCTCATCACCATAATAACGTGAGCACTCCTCCCAGAGCTCCGTCTCCATGGTCACCGCTCACACACGACAAACGCACAATGAGGAGACTTGAATGTGACTACATGCACCTGCACAGGCTCTTAATTCCTGCTACTCCCGGTCACATTCACGCCTAGTTTTTCCTCCTTGACGCTGAATGGACGAAACAGTTGATCTAATTTATTGCCTCATGCATAATGCATGCTGCAGTAACGGGATTGCTCCACGTTAATGTTTGCTTTTCAATCAGTGCTGGCTGTGCAAAAAAAAAAGGAAAAAAAAGAGGCAATCGCGCTAAAAGCCACCCATGTGTGCACATGTGGGTAGGAATGGTTTAATTTCTCTCCATTTATACAGCTGAAGATCAAGTTGTGCTCAAATACATGCAGATTTCACATACGGTACATTTTTCTTTGTGTACAAATAGATCTTTTTTTTAAGTAAAAAATACAAAAATCAGTAGGACATTTTATATAAAAAAAATCTAATAATCTTCAGTATTGAGTTGAGGAATTACATAAAATACACAAAACCTTTTTAATTGAACACTTAAAAAAGCTCAAAAGTCTTATGTTGGCTCTCAGTCAGGATGAACACACTGCCCATCCTCTCCTTTGTGTGATATCAGAAGCAGCTCAGTCTGAGCGCAGCGTGCCGTTCAGTCTGTAATCATGGGTGCAGTGTCTGAGGTGGTGTCTGGCTCATTGTAGCGGTCCATCTCCTCCATCTCTCTCTCCACTGGCTCCTCCTTGCTGCCTCTAAAGCATATCAGCCTCCTCTCTTTCCACCTCCTCCTCTCCCGGTCTGCGGTGGCGGCTGTCTGCTCCAGCTCCAGCATGGCCTGGACGCTCTCGCCCCTCTCCCCCGGGCCGAGGCACCGGTCTCTGGAGGCGAGGGCCAGTCCCCCTCCTCTCCTCCCCGGAGCCATGTGGAGGAATGAAAAATTGCTGTCCGAGTCTGCTGCTTCAGTCACACACACAGTGGTCGGGCCTTGGTCGCTGTGGCTCTCCTGCGGCCTTTTGGGAGACTTGTTGGTCTTTGATTTCTTGCTGAGTATGAAGTTGAAGAAGGCCGTCACCAGAAGCATTGTCCCTGGAATCAGAAAGTATATATTTTTTCTTTAAAAGAGACATTTTGACATGCCACAGTAACATTTTTTTTTTCCTGCTGTGGGACAATTCAAAATGTCTGTTGCAGTAAAAGTTGATTTATGGCACAGTGCAACAGTACAGTTAACAGTATTGTGATTATCAGTGTAAGTGTTGTACCTGCTGGTGCAGTTTTACCTGGGATAACTGCATGCCACACTAACACGGGGTGCAGGAAGCAGACCACTGACATTATGGAGTAGTAGAGGAACTTATGGAAGCCTCCGACACGAGCCATCTTCCCCCACAGCTGAAACAGCTGCCAGTCTGGAGGACAGCTACAGAGGGAGAGAAGGATTGAGACTCATCTGCAACAAATTCTGCGGTCACAATTATTCATCGTCATCATTATTGTTACTAATGAACTGTGCAATGTGCTCATTTCACTGTGAAACCAGATGCGAGTGTTTACACACATACAGTAACCTTTCACATCCTATTTTTAAGAGCAGATACTGTGTAACTTTAGCATGACTGTTAAAGATTACTTAACTCTATGTCAGCACAGAGGAAGCCTGACGTATATCATCTGAATCAATCTGTACTCCAAATGTTCAGTATGGATGACTAACTACACAAGGTTATGAAGTCAGTAAGAGTCTCCTCTGCATGAAAACTCACATACATTGTACATTCCTCTTGGGATGAGTCCACATGCGTATGTCCGGTTCAAGGAATCAGAATAAATCTTGCGAAAGTCCAGACACTGTGGAGCTGGGTCCTTTCCTACCTGTTGTTGTAGTAAAAATTGGAATAACACTACCCCTGTCTTTCTTCTTGTGGCATGAAATGTTCTTGCAAAAATAGATATGTTTACATTGCAGAGAATGAAGGCTTCTCCCTCTGTTCGTGGCGCTGAGGGCCCTGAGAACAGTATGAATCACCGCTGGCCAGCTCAATCTGTACCTGTCTGAAGCCATCTGGTTTTCAAACAGGCCTTCTCATCTCCTCTGCTGTCTTCCCTCCTGTATACGTGACCCGGACATTTTATGTTGCAATGCTGGTTGATGATCTAGGTGTCAGAAGACAAGCCTGTGTCTGTCCTTACGGTTTTCCTGGCACATCATCATATTCTCTTTAGGCTGGGAAATAGGAAACTCTTCCTTTCTTAGACCCACAGGATTCTTTTCATTTTTTTCATGTTTTTTTCATTTTTTTTTGTTAGTTAATTTTTTATGGATTGGGGTCTTAATCTTTCAGCTTCTCTAGTTTCCACTGTGTTTTGGAGTTGATATGTTACTTAAGGTTATGGACTACAGTGTGATACTCTGGGAGAAAACAGCTGCCTTAAAAGTGACTTAATGTACTTTATGTATAATTTGCCATCTAATCATTACATAAGTTCAATGTAAGGGGCACGCATGATGCAACATTTTTCTGTAATGTTGAGTCAATGCATATAAAATCGAAAACTTCATCTGATTAAATCAAATAAATGCATACTTAAACATAAACCTTCTTTACTTAATTATTACACAATCAATTATGAGGATCTTCTACATAAACTTAAACATCTGTGTGTGGTTTCCCCTCTGTACTGTACTGTACTGTACTCACGGCAGACACATGAACAGAAGAGTATCCAGGAAATAGGCCAGCTCAAACACCATGATACCAACAGATGACACTCTGGAAGGAGGGAAAAAAAAGGTTGGACCCACATGAAACTAATACGGTCTCATTGATAACATCAGTAAACTGTTTTCTAAACTATGCAAGTGATATAAATATTTAAGTTTCTGTGTATTTTATCTTGGGCTGAGGGCGAAGATAGCATTTTCTAAGTTGTGCAAAATGTGGGCAGAAGGGTTATATTTCCAAGTGCCCTGTCACAATAAAAAAAGAGGTATCACTTTTATATGGTGCAAAAGACCAACAAGACATTCAGGGATTGTGTTTGGTGCATCCATATAACCCCCCTTTGTGTTTAAATAGTCTGATAACCATCTGATCAAGTGAACCAGAAAAATGCCCTCGGACTAATATCGCCCTCTACCCTCTCTTTGAAGAGTTCAAACTGATTTGTGTGTGCGCATGTTTCGGTGTGAGGCGTTCATCTGCGTCTGTGTGTACTGACTGAATAAACAGTTGTGCATTTCTCGTCTCCTCTGGGAGATATTTTCCTGTGACTCTGTGGGAGTTTGGCTGTGAGCCACAGAGATAATAAGAAGTAGGTTTGAAGGATTTCTTGTTTCATCCCTCTGACTCCTTCCCAACAGCTCATTGCAAGTGTGTGTGTGTACCCAGTACATACAGGGTAAAAGTGATTATACAGGCCAGGTACAGTGTTGTAATTGTTTTCTAAAAGCCCTCAGGCCACACATTCTTTACCATATTAAAAATCGAGGCGGTCTGTTTGTAACTCAGGAATGCCACCAGTTTAGTCCCAAGCATGCCGGAGTCAGGAGTTCTTGGTTAGGTTTCAATGCACAACTGTGTATAATGAGGCCGACTGTAATGCCACTTACAGTAAGTAGATGCCGAGGCTGTTGAACTCTCCATGATGTATGGTCTCCACTCCCACAGCACACAACACTGGAAAAGAGACAGGATGATCATTTCCTGATTTTTATTCAGGCGCAGGTACTCCGCTGCTGGTGAGCAGATTCTGTCCAGCAGATGTCAGACTTAGTTCATGAATCCCTCAATAGTTGGTCGAAGCTTGGGTGACTCAATGCAATCAGTGAAAGTTGTTCAAATACTTCTAATGTTGCCACTGTGATGGAGCTTTGTGTTGTGCTGATTTGACTTTTTTATATTATTTATATTTCTACGTATCTTTATCGTGCTGCTGTCATTTGATTAATTCCTGCAGTCCTGTAGCTGTGGTGTTTTCGGGTTTTCTCTCCTCATTGAGCAATAAAGACTGACCTGATTTGACTTGAAGTGACTCAACTTGATTTCAGAGTTTACACCCAAGGGCATGTATTTGATCTGAAGGCGTTCTTCATACGAAAGATATATGAGCCAATTTTTAAAATTGTTTCCACCATGGTCACAACATTTTTGTAATAGCTTACTCATGCTTGTAATTATCATTTCGCTGCTGGCGGTTTAGGTTGGGTTATTTGAGTGGGCACTGAACACATTGCAGATTTTCTGCCACAGCAGAACACCACTTATCTGTGAAGTGGTTCTTACATGTCATTAGGGTATGTAGATCCTTTCTCTACATCAGTATCAGTATTTCTTCTTTTCTTCCATTTATATTAAATCACTGCAAATGAAAGCATACATTTATTAGTAAAAGGAACGCTTGGCTGCAACTGGAAGCTGCAGATTTGTTCCTTTCCGTTTGGGAGATCAACTTTGCTGCATTAAACTTCAGCAGGTTGAATCTCATCTATAGCTGGCCTTAACCTCCGACCTCACTGCGGTGGGAGAAAATCTCCAGAAGACATCTATAAGATTATTCAATTTGATTCATCTATACTTCTGTCACCACCTTCAGAATATTTTAAAGGAATAATTTGACATATTGGCAAATAAACATATCCTCCTCCTGAGGGTTAGGTGAGAAGATCGGTACCACCGTCGTGTGAAACAGCTAGCCCGGCTCTGTCTTAAGGTAACAAAATCTGCCTACCTGCTCTATGTTGTCATATCTTGTCATTACTATCTGTACAACAAGTTTTGGTTTCAGAGGAAGCCATGTGCTGGACAATTTCTTAGCAGGCACAGATAGGCCTACCTTGCATCTTATCCTTATGGTGGGGAACCACACAAGCAGCAGATACTGTTGGACCACGCATATAGTATGACATAAAATCCCACTATGTTTTAAGAGACATACATGCTGCCTTCAGTCAAAAAATAGAATGCAAGGAGAGCTGCTCAGTTGTGGAAAATGGCCTCCCTCTGCTGCTCATCACTTTAGGGATCTTGTTCGTTCAAAATTGTGGGAAATGTCTGACGCTCTCAAGAGGGCACTGAATCAAAAAGCCTTTAATTAATCATAGCTGTTGAATCACAACAATAGTAAAAACATGCCGTACACTCTGCCTTCAAATGGGACTTGTGCGCTTGTCTTTATGGCCGCTGCACAGCAATGGCGCCTGGAGGCCATCAACGCTAACAATTCAGCAAGCTAGCAAGAAGGTCACGCATGTAGGAAATGAAATTGGGTAGAGGTGGGTAATCCCGAAGAACTAAAAACTATACAACTAAAATTACAATACACTATCTTACCATCTGTTGAAACCTAAACTGCCATTTTTGAAAACTTTAGCATACACTGTTGCTCATCGAGACTCCTCTTGTCAACCACATTTGAAGGCAGCAGCAGTATTATTATAATTTGTATGATGTATAAGAGGTGCTGGTAGACTGGCGGGTATGTCACCTTTGGATAGATACAGGCTAGCTATTTCCTTCTGTTTCTAGTCTTCATGCTAAGCTAGGCTAACAAGGTACTGGCTTTAATTTTGATATGAAAATGGTGTCAATCCTCTCATCTAACTCTCTGCGAGAAACAAAAATGTACAAACTTTATTTCGAAGGTTCCCACATGCATTTGAAAATGCGGGACGCTATAAAAATGGCTGACAACAAAGTCTTAAAAACTATAAAGAACCGCCTGTTTTACTACCCATCAAACCATCGACCATCAAATATAATTTTTCTTTAATCAGCCGTTTTCCTGTGGGGTCTGAAAGAGGTAAGCAAGTGCTGATCGCCACTAAACACATGGAAGCAATTTCTCTGGCGTGCTTAGCAGAAACTCTGTGATAGAATCTGCACCAGAGGGAAATCAAGAGACTGTTTTCTGGTAGTTTATGGACTGTGAGAGGAATTAACGCTGCATATAGAGCGGCTGGATATGAACATATATGCGCTCTCTGCGTGCATGTCTGCTTGGAGAACACACACAGAGGCAGACAGGCCAACACAGACATGAAGACGTGTAAACACAGACAGAGGCATACCATAAACACACACACACACACACACACACACACACACACACATATAGAAACAATGCACTGAAAGCTCCTGTAGGTGTGAATGTATAACAGCTTGTGATCACATAAGCCCAGTAACCCAGCTGGATACAGAGACTCGGTTTCTGGTGTGATGCGAGGCACATGTCTCTAAGTAAATGTTCAGTGTCTGCAGCTGTTGGAGTTTAAAGTAGAAGGGTCCCATATTTTTCGAAAGAGGCAGCATCCAGAGAGCTATTTCCCCCGTGATGATTTAATGTGGCTGCGTGCAATCTGTCCCTGCGTGCCTGGGAACAACAGTTAAAGAGGGGAGGGGACACTAATAGCAAGGTTATGTATGATCAACTATGTTTTTATATGCTCCGTATATCAGAAGAGTCGAGTGCTGTTGGAGGTCAAGAATACAGTTGGCCAACATCACCATCTGACCTTCTAACATTTTGAGTTTATGAAATCCTTAAAAAGTCCAGCTGGAGAGCTCCTATAAAAAAAGGTGACACTTTACGCACAGGCAGGAGTCAGATATCAGCTTTGAACAACACGTTGCAACACTTCATAACAGATCAAATGTATAACGTCTATCACCACTCCTGCTGCCAATAATCTTATGTTGAATTTGATTTTTTATAATAGTGTGCAAGCTCTGACTACAGAGCCTATCAGAGAGATGATCTGGAGTCTGTTGTGCATCAGCTAGAACATCCAAAGAACTAAATCACATATCATACTGAAACAATAAGAGATACACATGATTCATAATTTACAATTGTCATGTTTTTCTGTTTGTTTGTTTTTATTTTGACCTACCTGTTGCCGTAGAAACACCAAGAATCCTGCAGGCGCACTCCACTACGACCCACCAAACGCTCTCTGAGTTCCCCATGACCTTCTTCACTGTTTCACGAATGTCACCTTGGCGCCTCTCTAACAACCCCTGAAGCAGTCGGTGTATCTAGCAGTCACCAAAGTGGCATTCTAGAAGCATCATTGAGCGTTCACTGGACGGACCGTTGTAAAAAAATGTGAATAATCCATAAGCGCCATGATGTGGAGCCTCTTAGACTGTACGCTTTAACTTCTGAAAGGTTTGTGACTCAGTGCCCCTGTTGCTCTATTAACTACTAATCACACACAAACACCCAGACACACGCACGCACGCACGCACGCCCACACACACAAGCACAATAACAATGCCACTTTCATCTAGCATTCCACCTTGGACGTCAAGGTGAAACAGTTCAGTTCGGGGTCATTTGTGACCCACATCAGATTTGTCATTAGGACTGGTTAAAAATTGTCCACACATATACTGCACAAACACACACTAATTCAGAAGTAGCAGTAGTTTGCTCCCCTACCAAAGAATTTCTCGTCCTCTCTCTTCTAAACCCCCTTATGTTTTTTCCTCTATGTGATTTCATCCTGTTGTGAGCATCATTTTGTGTAAGCAAACAAACAGAAAACACTTTTTTTCTTATCTTTCAAGGCCACAATCAGACATTCAGCTTCTAGTTTAGCATCATTTTGCTGGGAAAACACTGTTCGAGTTCAGATTGAACAAAATGAGGCTGCAGCTAGTGTCAGTAAACAAAAGTCAATGTTTCACGCTTCGGAAAATTCCAAAAAAAGTTCAGTTTAGTTGAACACTGACGTTCTGCGCACGGCGATGGATGTGGGATAAAATGCTGCAGGGGCCAACAGAGACCCTTTGACACACTTACACATGCGTAAATGCAAGCCCACATAATCGCTTGACGCAAGTTTGGCTGAGGTGTAATCTTGTTCAGGCACAGCAGAGTCCTATTGGGACAAGTCACAGAACTAACACACACAGACACACGCACACATACACACACACTGACTCCTGGTAGGGGCCAAAGTAAGCTACATAAATCTCCTTAAATCTCTAACAAAGACACTTTTGTTTATGTGCTCTACTTGTTTCCGGCTTAGCACCCAGGTTATTTGTGGCATTTATGGTATATATAGAGTGAAAGTGAGTGTGTACGAGCAGCGCCGCAGAAACTGAATGTGATGTTAGATGTGCAATGATTAAACCATTACTTCAGTGGAACCACTTCTCTAAAGATGGTAATGTCACCCTGTCAGGTGGTCCAGTATTTTAATCAGGACTGAAATCTCTTGGCAACAATTGGATATTTGTAATGTCTGCTGACTTCTGTGATGCTCTGACCATGATGTTGACATTTGATTGACATTTGTTTAAGGTTAAATGTCAACAGATGGATGGATGGATTGCCATGACATTTGGTGCACACGTTCATGTCCCCCTCACGATAAATATTAATAACTTTAGTGCCCCCGACTGTTCTTATTTGGTACCGTCATCAGGTTGAATAATTTAATTTTACCTAATACCTGTAATATTATTGATACTCTAGCTAGCTTGCTAACGTGCTAAACCGTAAGTGTACATAGTTCACTGTAACATGAACATTAGCACAGCTATGCTAAGTACAACTTCACAGTGTGGCTAGATAGATATTCTTGGCAGTTTGTAATTCAAAAATGCTAGCAAAAACGTATTAAATGCTAAAGTATCTCATCCAAACATGTTATAAAGGGCCTATTTGTAAGAAAGGTAATTTTTGAGTCTCAGTATTTTTTTGATACGTCAGTATTTTTCACGAGCTAGGAATGGGAGCGAGGAAGTGTATAAAACAATGTACTTTGATTAAATTACCCAAATAACTAATACTGTTTTTTTACTTCCCACAAAAATTCTATTATCTTGTTTTCCCTTTTTGCCTTGTTGAAGAACCCTGAAAATAATTATGTAAATATGTCTCAATACAAAAGTTTAACTACTGGACGCTGGACTGGAGACGTCTCCTACTTGACCGTAAACAGTCTATTCTCAGTGTATGTGCACTGGAGATCAAGTTTCCACATCACAGCTGTATACTAAATATTGGACCAGGATTGGCTTCTAAACTATTTGCAATGTTATAAACCACATTCGTAGGTTCACCTTTTCAAATTAGATTTTCAATCGACTTTCAGCAAATGAATGTGACAACAGCCTTCTCGTGTCATATCTTGATGAAAAATCATTTTTCAGTGGAGGGGGCTTCACTAGAATTTTTAGTGCTCAATAGATGAGTAATAAGCTATTGTAAAAACATCTGCTATGAGCAATCCCTTTGGCGGGTGTAGCTGCTCTGGCATGCTTTGTCTTTTTTTCTTTTTTCTTTTATCTATCTGTTTCATTCACCAAGAAGACCCCTGCAAAGAAGAGTTTGGAGCTGCACAGCATCCAGACAACAATTTACAGCTGCTTAATGGTTTATTAGCTATTCTTTTTATTGGTGGCTGGAGCGCTTTTATATAAAAAATACTTATTTTGACTCAAGAGATTTACAATGTGACTTTTATTACCCCACGCATACCGACTCACACCATCGTATGTCAAACCATGTGAGGCAATAGCCTGATCACCAGGAAAAATTTAGGGGCTCAGTGTCTTGCTCAAGGGCACGCTGACATGAGTACAGGAGGAGCCAGGGAGTGAACCACAAACACAAATGTCCACATATACATTCATTGTGATATACTGCAAAAAAAATTGTTGACCACCCACTCAATGTGTTTAACTGATCAAAGAGAAATCTAAGAAGTTTGAAGAAATCTTAATGAAATCACATGTATGTTTACACTGCAGTGTTTTATTGCACATAAACGAGACATTCATGAGCCAGGAATGTGTGCTGTGCATGTTAGCTGAGCCTCGCCACCATGGCCACAGCGTCCTGTGTGTTTAGGTTTATGTGACTTTCTTGGCCCTCATGATGACGTTAAAAACAACCTTATGAAAACACCACTTATGTTAATAAGTCAGTGTGTGTTGTGCGGGGATCATTGCTGACATTTACTGTGCGTTGTGAGTTTTATGGTAATTGTCATGATATGTGCCAGAGGGTGGAGCATTTTAGGTAATTGTGACTGATTGCCATCTGGTCGGACTGTAAATCTAATGTTACAGTATAAATACAGTCTCGTGTTTTCATTCAGTCTGTGCAGAGATGTCCACATGCCCTCTCAACGTACACCCAGCCTGACCCACGACCTCTCACCCTCTTCCCAAACTTTCACCCGCCTGCTCACGTGTTCGCTCACGCCGTAATCATCCCCACCCTCAACGCCTCCTCACCGCGGCCTCACACCGTTCTCCCCCTCACTGAGCTGTGCCCACGGGCATGGGACCAGAGATTAGCCATGCCTCTCTCTCTCCCTCAACTTTCTCCCTCCCTTCCTCCCCATCCAGCCCTCTCTCAGTCCAGCGTGGGTGTCTGGTGCCTGTCAGAACCAGTGAAAACAGCTCTAATCTTAATTACACTAGCAGCTTTATTACCCTGCTCCGTTGCTCTGCTCAGGCAATCTCCCCATAATCACTTTCTACAGGCTGTTTTATCTAACGGCCGAGGGGAGGGCTGTGAAAGACACCTGAGAGACTGAATTAATTTCGGCAGAATACTAGAATATTTTGGAGAATATGAAGATATAAAACTAACTGGGCACACTGTGATATTAGGCCTCACTGCAGTCTTTAAAACTCCGCCATGGTGGATCTTAATTAGTAGATTTACAAATGAATGCAGCCACCTAGTGGTGAAAGGTGCTGGTACAATGCAGCCCTGAAGTGACTTCATGTTCATACTGCTGCTGATTTATGCACATGCTGACACTGGTCCGGACAAAAGTGTATTGTTCTTAAGTTCTCTTGTCTCTGATACCATTTATAACTATACCGAGAGGTCAGGAGCAGAACCCAGAGTGATGAAGCACCGACATGGGAAGGAGAAACAGGGAAAAGTATGTGGTTGTGAAACAGATATGAATCATGGGGGTTTTGGGAAGACATAGGAAATATGTAATCTCTGCCTGTTTAATGTCTTGTCTGTATTGTCAGCACAGATTATATACGTCATTACGAGGTGGTGATATGTGTTTCACAGTGTTCAGACCCCCCGCAGTTTAATGAAAGCATTATAGTGTTTTGGGGAACTGTACTGAAACAAGTGAGGTTTATGTGATCGCATCACATTTTTGCTTTCCTTCTAAGTCTCTGTAGGAACAACATGGTGCAGGACCGAGGCATGCAGTCAAACAGTTTTGAACATAATTTGAACACAATTTTAAACCGCAGTAACAGATTTCTTGGCCACTTGGGGGCAACAGAAACAAGCAATTAACATATCACTCACCTTTTGAGTTTATGTGACATACCGTATTAGCAAGGAGTTGATACATTTCTGACTTTCAGATGAGGAGGGGGAGCTCTGTAACTTTCTGAAACCGGTTATCTGAGATTCATACTTCGTGTGCTGTGACTGGCCGGCAGTGCGGGGTAAAGAAATAATTTAATAAATAATAAATAATTTTTCATCTTTTCACAACTATTTCTGTCACTTTTGACGTGTACAACCAAGTGCAAGACTATGAATAGGAGTCTAGAGGGGAGACTGTAAAATGTTCACTATGCCCGCATCATGTCTGTATGACTGCATGCTGTTTACTCCACTTTTGAGTAGAGCCTTTTGAAATAACTATATCAGTTGAAATAATTACTTGTTATCGAGCCAGACCGTACACATCCAGCAGACATGGAGCGACACTAGCATTCAATCAGAGTAGTGTTTATGTCCGCCTGAAGAATGTAGGCCCAATACTCACTCTTGATTTTAGCTCTGTTTTGGTCTCCACCACCTCCTGAGGAAAAAAACCTATTTATTTGGCTGCTAAATTACTGAACAGTCGATTTTCAGAGCTTTCTCGCTGAAAACGAATGGCAGTAATGACAGCGGCACAGCGAACCATAACAGTGAAAGCAACATTATGCAACATTTACTGAATAACAGCTGCTTCTATTGTCACAAGTGGAAACATTTAGAGGATGCTGGAGGCATTAATTCTATTGATGTGGGAGTGAAGAACTGTTGTGCCATTATTTGAAATAAGCTTTTAAAATAAAGTGAAAAGACTTTTGGGTCCACTGTGACATCCTTTTAGCTTATGGTTAATTTCATTGCTGTAACCATCACCTTCTAAACCAATATACAGTCTATGATCTGGACCCAAAGCAGCTGTATGTTAGGATTCAGCTGTATGATGTTGCATTAAATGTTGCAGTTCAGAAAAACAAAACAATGAGCTGAAAGATGCTAAAACAGGAGATCTGGAGAGTCGTGAGATAATTCACTGTTGGTTCATTTCTACAGTGACCCCTCTCACATGCATTTAGTCAAATGATCCATTGTTGAAATAAAAATATTGATATTGCTAATGGCTTTCCTTTGACTGCGAGCGAGTCCACAGTGAGGAGATGGCGAGCAGCAGCATATATGGTAAGGTGTTACCATGTGCTTAATTGTGATTGTCAGAGCGTGACTTGGCTTCACGCAGGATGCAAATAAGCTGTCCAGTCAGCATCCATCAAACCAGCTTCTCACACACCAGTGTATGTGTTTGCATGTTCCGGGAGTGTAGTTTGGCTTCTCGGCTGTGACTTTGAGGCCAGCATCGCTACTACATAGTCAACTCAGTAATTATCCCCAGTTTCTCCTCCAAAGCTAATGTTAAACTGTCCTTTCTGTTTCGGGTTTTGATTTGAGCGCTGCTGAGTCAGGACACTTCCATCCTCTGCGATGAGACAATGTGACTTTGATCCGCTTTGTGTACTGAGCAGATACCACAAAGGTCACCAGCCATTTTTGTGGTGATTGCGTTGGCAGATCACTCTCCGTCCTTTCACTTTAAGTGACAGCACTCTGTGATGAGTTAAAACAGCGTGTCCTCGTTTTCATCTTGTGGCTCATAACCTGTCTTCTCCTTCTTATGAAGCGCTTTAGTCCGCCTGCTTTCATCAGTCCCTCTTGTCTCCTCAGCAGCTCAGAGACAGGCCTACGGAACAGAAACAACTTTTGATTCTGACACTCAGATCAGCCGTCCAGATGAGAGAGGAACGTCTTCTCGGCCAGTTAGAGTGAGGCGAAAGCCGTCGCGATGGACTGCTTTCGATGTTTTCATATTTTCTTGAGCAGTTACAGGGCGCACTGTCCTTACACATCTTCGAGCAGATGTGAGGTTAAGGAATGCAGTGTGAAGTGAGAGGGCAATCTCTTCCGACTGTCGGCATAAACACACACACATGTGCGCACACAATTAGATTCACACAATGATAGTGAACAGAGAAGGGAACTGTGAGCAATTCCGAGTTTGGCCTTGGTACTGAGGAGTTCTGAGATTCTTTTCTTTATTCCTTCTTGCTGTATGAAACAACATTTCTGTCCCATGAGAAGTTATTCTGCGGTTAGAGTGCAAAGTCTTTAAAGATGGAGCATTTGCCCTGTAACCAAGAGGTTGCGGCACAAAACCAGGACTCACTGTTCCCCCTGGACCGATGGCAATTCCCATGTGGCCGTTTGGCCCTCGTCTGCTTTGCTACACATGCTTTCTTCAGCAACTCAAGTCCCACAGAAGGAAGTGGATCTAAAGTGATTTAAGAATATGAATAAAAGATTCTACGAAAGCCGCAGTACTCTTCCTTCGACATACATAGCTGTGTAGCATCATCTGCCCCGTGATAATATCTGAGACGGCGCAGTGTTTCATTGAAAATACCGTTTCAAAACCTAGATTCTTTCAGCGACATCCAAACTTTAGTCATGAAAATCTGCTCTTCATTTCTTCCTCGCTGCAACCCAAGATTTGAAGAAAAGCTTTCACGGTAATCTGGCCTGGCTGTAAAGATTTTCTGAGCCGGTCCTCAGAGACAGAAGTTCTTCTTTAAAGAACATGGAGGAGCTGGAGTCAACAATCCTAAATACACCACCGAGTGCAATAGACTGTAAGAGCGTGACAGTGAATATGGGAGGACTTTCCTTCCTGAGGAAACGCTGTTGTATATCATAGCGCAGTGTGTGCATTTAGGGTGATGGACAGAGCTAATCCTCAGGTGTCGGGTGACCTCCTATCACAGAACACATTGAGGGTCTGTTTGGAATTAAGTGAAAAATCCTGTTACTGTCTCGTCCATGTGGGAGCAGTAAAATGCAGTCATGGTTCACATTCATCACAGCGAAATAAGGTAAATCCAGTGAAATAACACAGGCAAAGGTTACGTAGACACACTGTAAAGAGTGTGCAAAGACCTCTGTATCCCAGTTCATAACTGGTTGTATATGAATGGTTAAGTTAGGGTAGAAAAAAATTGGTTTGAGATGAAGGATGGACATGAAAGGGGATTTGGGGGGGTTTAGGTAATGAATATTACTAGTGAAGACCTGCACAGATGTAGTTCAGCTTTTCGGGGCCTGGACCAAATGCACAATCTGATATTGCTGTGTTGTTGTTCCTGGAAAATCATAATTAATGTTGCTGCAGGACCACATCAAAAAGATCATGAAAATATGCACATGGGAGAAATTATCCTTCTCTGGTCAAACCAACCTTTCCTAAACCAGGTATTTTTGTTGTCTAAACTGAACCAAACTGTGGCAGAAAACTGGGGGGGGTCTCATGGTTGAGAGTCCTACATGTCAACAGCTCAACCACAAGAGATGTTGGCTTTCGCTTTTTCATAAGCAAAAGTGAAATTAAGAAACACCAACAGTGATATCAGATAAACCTCGATGAAAGTAACCTAATACCAGTTACAAATAATACAACCATATGGGTCTTATCAGGTTGTAATTCACAACACTTTTCAGTGCAACATTCAGTCGTGACACTTCTACAGGTCCAGGTTGCAGGTGAGTTGGAACCAACTCATAAAATGAGACCCTATAATAACTTTAGACTTTCCTCACTCTGTTGGAGTGCAGACTTAGGTTTAAGGTTACGGCTGGACATGAAGAGGGGATTTTGGAGGTTTAGGGGAATGGATGTTATTACTGAAGATCCTAATTGAGTACAGATTTGCAGGGCACAGACCAAATACACAATCTCATATCGAACATCATAATTAATGTTGCTACAGGACCATCATTGCAGCTGACCAGTCACGGTTTTGTAATGTCATAGCTGTGTGACTTGTAAAAAAAAATGGAAAAAAGCATGGAAAAATACACATATGGGAGAAATTATCCCCTCTAACATGTGGTTAACGTTGTGAAACCACCTTTTCCCAAAGCTAACCGAGTATTTGTGTTGTCTAAATCTAACCAAACTGTGAGAGAAAAAGAAAGGGAAGTTATAAATAAAAAGTAATACAAATCGGTAACTGAAACGTATAAAAAATATGGGATAGAAACCCCAGTCTCCTGGCTGAGAGTCCTGTATGTAAACAACACCACCACAACAGCTTTTTTCACAAGTTGAAATGAACATTCTGGATCAACTTTAATTATCAGGTTCTAGAGACAACACTGACAAAGACCAGCGGTACCAGATCAACCTGGAGAAAATAATGTAAAAAATTCAGTGAGAGGGACTTACGAATACTTACGATACGAATATTTGGGTCTTATCAGATTGCAGATAACAACATTTCTCAGATGTAATGTCTTTTCAGTGCAACATAGTGACACTGTTAGAGGTCCAAGTTGCGGGAGTTTTGGTAAAAAATAAAAATAAAAATAATAGTATAAGAAAGCATCTGATTAAAAAAACGAGCAAGCAAAAGATTTAATTTGTAAAGGAACAGTTAAAGTTAAACTTAGCCAACAGGGAACAATGGACCATAGTACGGTACAAATACAGCTAACAGGTATTAGCTGCAACTTTATTATGATGTACTTACGTAAGTTTGTTCAGCTGCATGTGTGTGTGTGTGTGTGTCAAGGCCACAGACAATGATTGAATCCAAATCCTCAGAGGTTGAAACAGATGGGGATCAGTTTGTCTCTGGACCAGTGGAAACCAGAGAAGCTGCGGCTCCTGTTGTACTGATCATCATGGATTTGGATGGACGCATGTAAAAGTTCAGGATTCCTTGAAATAAAATGACTTTGATTGACTGTAATTGGAATAAAATGGACTCTGTCTGTCTGCTGTCTACAGTGCGTGTGTGTTCTTTGTCCTTCAGGCGGTAAAAACAATACGACCCTGTGTCTTTCCCGAGAACACAGTCCCTAATCCTGTGGTCGACTTTTACAACTGCCAGCTCTGTCTGAAGACAGCTAATAAATTGGATGATTAAGTTCAAGATCCAGGTTAAGAGAGTGGAATCATGTCTTATTACATGCCACATTATAAACACCATGTTATTAGTCAGGCCTCATACTGAATATCAAAAGAGAAGTCAGCATCCTCCCAATCCGTCACACATGGCTGTGTTTTATGTGTGTGTGCAGTGGTCAGGGTGAGGGCCATCCTTCAGCCTGGTTAAACGCTTCCATGAAGCCGAGTTTCGCTAACCGCTGCTCGTTTGCCCCACTGTACAAACGAGAGGAGGCCTTGATCAAGGACAGCCTTGACACGGGAAGATCGCTTCGGCTGATAGTCTGCCAGTATGCACGATCATGCTTCATGCATACGTGCAAACGGTCTCATTTCCCTGGAATAGGTTGAGTTTTTGAAGAATCTAATGAGTCCGGAGAGCAAAGTGAATGTTTTCGTTCTATTTGTGAGGCAGCGAGAGAGGAGTCAAACATCATAACGAGAGAGATTTGTTAACTTTATTATTAGATTGGGTAAAAAAAGAAAACCGAATAAACATCTTGAGGCCAATGTGCTGCAGTTCGCCTAAATCCTCTCAGGGTGCTCTGAATGTTGGCCGACACTTTAAATCCCAAAACATGAATATAGATGACTTTATAACGAAAGTAATTATCTGCTGTGTTATGAGAATAGACAGATTTGATGAAAGAAATCTCCAAACTGTTTATTCTGGCACACACAAACTTGTTGGCCTAATGAGAGGGGAGCAAAGGTTTTGTTTTGTAAGACTGTGACTTTGACTTTACGGTAATAACAGCTCCAGCACGCCCCTGAGTGTGTGCATACCTGTCACATACATAAATCACATTGGACTCATGAGTGGACACACAGGGAGAATGCTCTCCAATTACTCTCTCTCCATCGCTGGGTGTGCTAACAAGCTATGAGCGACAACATATTGGCTCTAAAAGTGAACGAACATTACGCTTTAGAATTTAGATCTGAAAAACAAAAAGTGGCCGATAATAATGTATTTTCTATGTTTAATGTGTCCACAGACTGTTTTTGCCTTTTCCGCAAGATCAAATAATAATACATAAATGCTTTTTAAGATGTTTCATATGTCTTGATGTGGTCACCGAATAGACTGAATAGAGAGGGAAGTGGTGAATAAAGGGAACCATAATGAGCAAAGAGTAAAAGGGACCAACGAGACAAGACGGATGAGAATGCGACCGCTGTCAGAGTGATGTGTTTTGCCCTGGCGCTGGATAGATGTGATGCCTTCATGCTGCTCTCCTGGTTAACCTTTTCGCCGCTCCTCCGCGAACCCGTGACCCCCGTTTGACCACACAGAAGCGCTCCATCAGCAGGGTCATGGCCGCGCTTTAACCCCTCTCTGCTGCTCCGGCCTCGGCATGCGTGGAAGTGCAAGGACGTGCTTAACACTCAACAGTCCCCTCGCGACCCTGACATCGTGGGTCATCCTCGCTTTGGCCGGTCGCTGTGGCAACAATTGTTCGCAGGAGGGGTTAATGATCTAAACAGTCTTCATGGCTTTAATATGTAAAAGTGCAGAGGTGAACCGACTTGAATATCTAAGTGCAGAGGTGGGAGGACGTGACTTGCAGCCGGGGAAATCCAAGAGGAAACGCGGAAGATCAATTGGAGTGATCGGTGGAAGGTTAGTAGTGAGGTCAGAGGGATTTCATAAAGCTGAGTGCTTGAACGGGGTTAGAAATGCAAAGCTGTCGTTTCTATGTTTTAGTGGAAGTGGTGAAAATGAGGTGCGAGATCCCAAGAGTCCCCTTTTCAGCCGGGGTCATTTGTCTAAATGGAGAAACTCAGCACTGTAATAAGTCATGCATGAAATGTGTGTTTAGACTTAACAAGACGCAGCAACAAAACACAAGAGTCCAACACGTCCTCCATACAAACGGTTACATAAATATGAAGGACCACGATTCTGTTACTGTAACAACACGGGTTGTAATGACTGTAATTGTGTCAGTTGATCCCAGCAATTGAAAGTTGGTAAGTGTTATCCGCTGGGGGTGGATGACTGTACCTGAAACCAAAAGAAAAATACAAAATTTTGCTCTGTTATGATGTGAACCTGTTGCACAACTCCAGACCCCTTCATCGCTGAAATGTCAGTTTCTGATTAGAGCTGCTCTGTTTCCCGTCCAGACAAAGACTTGTGATTCCCCCAGTAAATCACTGCTGTAATTACGCCTTTGGAAATCAACCAGAGCTGAAAGAAACAAAAAGAAAAAGAAAATCATTCTCAGAAATCAAAAGGCAGTTTTCCAAGCGGCACGAACACCTGATGACTTTATAGTTTGTCCTCTTCCCAACCTGCTTTTTGCAGGGTCAGAGGTCAGAGGGGGATGTGTGACACAGCAGAGCTGTTAACGCCTGCATCTGCTGCAGTACACCTCAATCTGACTCAGAGCTAGCAGCAATAAAGATGCCTCGAAGGTAACAGGTATAAAAAGCTTGAAATTCCACATACATTGTGTGTTTCAGCTGCGTTCACAAGGACAGTGAGATGTGACCCGAGGCCATCACAGAGTGTCTAACAAAATGAAACATGGATGTCAGAAATGACAAATCCTCTTGGTATTTGGAGAGTTTAGACAGCAGTGTGGAAAAAAACAACTATATTCCAGACAAGAATTCAGCATCTGGTCAGCGATGGACAATAACTACATAAATGTATTCATTTACTCTGCTTGAGTACGACTTTTGAGTATATAAGAAAGAGACTGTTCACTGGGTATAAAAATGGCAGCAAAGCACCCTGAAGATTGAAGGGAGATGAAAGCTAATAGCATGCTGATGCTAAATGGCTACGACCTGCCAACAGTGGTCTGTGCTTCTTTTTTGGCCAGATCCAAACATCTGTAACTACTGTTGTCCCCATCTTTTTTTTGTTCTGGAAGACAGTGAAGGTGTATCCCTTTCTGTGGTATGGTGGGATAAATACTTCCAGGTGACTGCATTTCCATTTTTCAAACTAATGGATCAGAACGATGAACCTTTCATGGGGGAACATTTGTTTGTTCTGTTTGTTTGAGTTGCATACTTGCATTACTTCAAGTGATTCCACAAAACCCAGAGAAAAACTTAAAGTCATTCAAGGTAACAGCACACTTCATTTGGTTTCCCATCGCTGTAACTTCTGGGAGAGATTCTGGGAGATTCAAGCCAATGTGACTAAGCATACCATGTAAAATCACTTCAGGTGCCAGATGAACATGTCTGCCTGAGTCACATAGATAAGTTTTTATCGGCAAAGGTGGTTGCTTAACAAAGAACACAGCGTCACCCATGATCCCACACTAATTCTGTCTTTTATTTTGTTTTGACTTAGAGACCTCTGCTGGCAGAAATGACATATTGTGAGTTTTTAACACGGCACTATTACTTGTAATGCAGTATGCTTATAGTGTTGTATTCCTAATTTTACTCAAGTAAATGACTTGAATGCTTCAGCCACCACCACATCTAGATACCTTTCAGAATGTGCCAGTATTCATTTCGCGATCTCCATAATCAAATCAAACTCTGAGTTTGTAGCATAAGTATCATTTAACTCTTCAATCTGAAGATTTCCTTGACGTGCTCGGTTCCACTGACCTCAGGGAAATCCAGCACGCTTCATTCAATCTCCACGTACCGCACTCTGAGAAAGAATTTGTCGATTAGCTGCCCAGTGATGCCTGACACTGCACCTTGTCCAGATTTCACGGTCACTCTCTTTTTGATGGAGGTCGCACTATAATATATCCTCACAGTCCTGACCTTTAGCACTGTGGCCTCCGGCGACCGCACACAATCTGAGAACGAGCGATCCGAGCACGATGTGAGATTACAGCGGGAGGTTCGCTGTCGACAGCGCCAAGCCTCCGCATCTTGACTCAGCGCTGTCACTCGTATGTATATCACTCTGTGAGGCCTGCCAGTTTGGAGTGATGTGTTATATACCAGATGTATTGAAAGTACAATAAAGTCACTGTTAAGTCACAATTATAAAGACTTAAAAGTTAATCACTTGGATGTAGAAAGAAAGCAAATGCACATAGAGCCCCTTTTCTCCTCACACGCATGCCACGTGTCAGACCTGATGCAGAGGCCATGGTTTCTCTTGAGAAAACGCACGTTCTAATTGGTGTATGCATCATACCATTCGTCACACAAAAGCACTGATTATGATAAAAGGAGGTTTTTCGACACTTACGTTTTTTGTTTTGTTACCCTTCTTTGTTTTCTAAGAGAACAAAACAATTGTGCTATCTGCATCTTAACACAAACAAACTGTGCGAGCTTGCTGGAAAATTACTGAATGAGCCTGCTGTTTTACGTCACCATCATAAACAGTGGTCGCCTTTGTTAACACTGACTGCTGAACAAGAAAAAAAACTGGTTCATAATAGTTGCAACAGTTTTTTTTGGCAAAAAAAGATGTTTATCTTCTTTTGACTATACGTCACAGTTCATGTACTTACTGCGGCTGGCATAACTGATTAAATGCTGATCACAGACGCGACAGAGACAGTCAAAGACAAGTCATCAGCCAGTGAACTGTGCGATACTTATTAAAAACACCTATTTCATCTAAAATACACTACTTGTTTTTATTCAGGCATTGGGCAACTGCTCTCTCCACATGGTTGATGTAAACCATAGACCACACCTGGCGCAGACCAAATACGCGGAGAGGCAAACAATTCTCTTTTATATGTGAGAAAGAAAAGATTTGCTTCACAAATTAAGTCTGCGTTTGAGACGCTTCCCCGAGGAGCGCATGAAGCAAGCCCGACCACAGTCTAAACAAATACCAGACAGATAAACCTGCTGTGAACATCTCTCCCTGACACAAAGACACACACATACTGCAAGCTACTCACACAAAAGAAATATAATGAATCAGTACATAGAGGCTGCACAGAAAGAAAACAGCAATACAAGTGAATAACACAGTTAATAATTGGATCATGGTAGGTACATTTACTTTAACTGTGATTTTATTTTGGTATGACAGGTTGTGTTTATTGTTTTATGTGTCAGAATCATGATAATTTGGCTGATTAATTAGTAGCTGAACATATTCTGAAATTTTCCATGTGAACTTTTCAGCATCGATCAAGTCAGGTTCATCTGTCAGGATATGTGGCGGGTGTCTGTCACTCCGCCGCTGAGGCCGTCACACCGTGTGTGTGGCAGCATTGATTAACACATGTAAACCACCGCTGAGCTAGTGTCATCAGACAGAAGGTGAAGAAAGTCCTGTGTGAGGGGAGAAGTGTGGGTGCAGGGTTTCTTGTGGGTGCAGAGAAATATATATCAGTTACTACAATGATGATCAAAAAGGCAAATATATTAAGTGTTAAAGCAGATGAAATGCGTCATTTTTACACAGTTATAGTGTAAAATTTCCTTTGACAGTCGTTAAAGAAATTGACAATGACATTTAAAACATTGTGTTTTATATCATGTTGTGATTACATATAAACAAGGACATTGTCAAACAGTTTCACTAAAATCTAGAGTATTATAAACAATTTAAGTTCATACCATTGTGCAAGGGCTTCACTTTGTGTTGAAAAGTGGTGGGAACATCATAACAGCTCAAACGAGAAGACATTTTTTTTCAAACAGCCTTCAACATGTGACATTTAAGGTAATGAAATAGGAAGATCTTGTATGGTTAGAAAAAGTAATTATGGTATGATACATCATTTTATTTATGTGGATGTTAAAGGATAAAGTACGATGATCACATGTATTATCCAATGAACAAAACCTGGGCCGTTGCTTAGCCTCAGTGTAGGCTACTTTACATATTAGTTCCTGGGTTAAGAACATTTCATATATCCCCCTAGAATCAGCAGCAGGTGGGTTCAACGGCAGGTACTGATGGAGAGCAAAGCATTATTCTCATTTGTAAGTTAACATTTTTTCAGAACAAGTTTTATAAATTATGCTTTGACAAAGCAATGTGGATGTGATTATTTCAAAAAAGTGTTAGAGACATGTCCCTGAATGTAAATGACACCTTCGCCATTGTGTTACTTTTGACCCAAATGACCATGGTCAAAGGTAAAAATATGCAGCCCGCATTCAAAGTCAAATAATCCTCCACATCTGGTATTGGTATTAATACCAATTATAATTAATAATTAATAAAATTAATTAATCTGGTATTAAATCTAAATTTAAGTCATTTTTCAGGTATTAAAACAATATAACAACTGTTTTCAATCTTAACTTGGGAGACATTTTATTTCTAAACAGTGCAACAGTGGATACTTATCACAATGAATTAATAAATCACACTTATTACAAGATCATCATAACATCACTGAAGCACTGAGTGGAGCTTTTTTCAGCCCACTTAGAAATTTTTTTTTTAACTGTCTCTATCATTTTTCAGGCCACCACATGTGGCTATTCATTTCCAGACATGCAACATTCACAGGATCAATGTGAAACAAGGGTTTTCTGCGATCTAACACTGGTAGTTAATGGTTATATGAGAACTCTCCTATGCTTCTATCAGGAAGCCCATCATAAATCATACAGGGGACGAGGTTTATCCCCGCTGGAAAGCCCATTTAACCACATAAGCTGTGGTCGTGAGGCCGGGGGACGATCCCATGTAGCCCCAAACTGCTGCACGTGTGTGTAAGCTGCATTTGACGATGTTTGTCCTAAAGGACACGCTGGCTTATGGCCGGATAAAATGGCCTGGGGCTGTCTTCACAAGTCATAACTGCTCGAGTAGTGCGCTTACCAGTGTATGTGTTTGGGGGGCAGAGGGGGGGGACAGGAAACCAGCCTAATCCATCAGGATCAGTCCATTAAGCCCCAGACGGATTCAATTAAAGGAAAAAATAATTACCTCCGCCACAATAACATAACACCGCAAGAAACAATACTGGCTCGTACACTTAACGATCCACAGACTAACATACAGGAAAAATATTTGAACATTAGAGAACAAACTGAAGTTCAATCACTGTTTTGTCTTCCTTGAAAACCATGCAGTGAAGTCCTGCATAGGGATTGTGATTTCACGCATGAAAATGTAAGGCGAGTCTCCTCAACAGAAAACAAATGCTGCCTCTCGGCGCCTGGTAAACGCTGAAAATATCGTCCTCAACTCGAGCTGAGGTAGAATGTTAATAGGTTTCAAATTAACATTGTTTAGTTGTCCAAATACTTCTAAGTCTTTCCACGTACCTCTCACCAGCTGCACAAATATGAGCGATTTACCCACAGGGAGTATAAACTTTCATTTCATACATGAGCCCTGAGGCAGAAACACCGACAGACAGGCCAATGCGGATAGAGTTCAAACCTTAGAAATAAAAGATGTAGAGGGGACACCTAATATATCAGGAGGTTAGAAACGGCCAAGTGGAGCCTCGACCACAGATATGGAAGCAGTAGAAGCTCTGTAATCTCTTCCAGAGGCAGCCGTCATGCCTTCACATATGATCAGAGTAACGTTTTTAGCTTATTTTGGAGTGAGATGAGAGAGATGTACAGTAGATATCATAATGAGCCTCATATGTCTTCAAGACTTTGAGTGTAACAATAACTGCGTTCTCTTTACCGACTGTCCACAGGGCTGGATCGTAACTTTGATGCTTCGCTGAAAGGCCAATAACTGCAAAAGACGCTTGTAAAACGCGAGCTAGATGAGAAGATTGGGACCATTCCCATACTCGTCAGCCAGCAGCAAACTTAGCATGGCAAGAAGACTGGAAACAGTCGTCCAGTGCCAGTTGAAGAAACACTTGAAAATTGTGATTTTTACACGTTTTCTAACTGCGACATAGCGTAGTGATTGGTGATATTTAGAGGTGCTGATAGGTGGATTTTGTTACCAATGGACAGAGCCAGACGTGCCGTTTCCCCCTGTTTCCATTCTTTAGGCTAAGCTAAAGCTAAAGGGTGCTGTCTGTAGCTCCCGATTAAACAGACAGTATGTAATTACTGCTTCTCAGTCAGAACAATGAACACAAAAGACTGGTTTGACATCCTCCCCTCCCGATGACAGACTATATGAGATGAATCTGGTGGAAATGTGCATGGAAGCATACTCGCTAACCCTCCCCATTTTAGAGAGACTCCATTTTGTCGTTGCCCTTTCCTGGTTTTTCTCCCCGGGTCTCAATTCTTCTGTATTTCACCCAATTTGTGACAACACAGAGGAATAGAGAGGAGAAAAACATTTAAACACATGTCAGATACCCTTGAGAAAAGAATTCCCATCTCTTGTGTAAATTATTGTGTTGTCAATCGCGGGGGGTCGTACCGCGTCAGTCCTGACAAGCATAGTGCAGTGGCGTGCACAGATTCTCTGAAGGGCAGGGGCTAAACGCTAGAGCGTGAATTATTCTGCATTGTTTCATGAGAATTAAAATTAACATTATCTGACATAAAAGAACTACTTCATTTTACTTTACATTCAATCAGAATGCAGGAAACACAGTTTTCGATTCTCAAATTTTTCAGGGGTAAGACCCCCAAAACCTCACTTTGGTTCCCTATTTTTAAGGTCTGAAGGCTGGCAAGTATGCATGGACCTTTTGATTAGCCACACTGGCCTGTTCTCTTACTCTTTGAAGTATCATCCGATCTGTTCCCTTGATTTCCTGGTTGCATATTACAGTATATCTTCAAATGCACAGATATGAAGGTGGAATCAATCCTCTTATTTAATGCTTTGCAAGAGTTAAAATGAGAATATTTCCCCAATATACATCTAAAACATTAGCAATTCAAATAAAGTACAGCAGAGATCCTTCATTCGCCCCATCTCTTGTTCTGTTCTAAAAGGCTCCGGCAAACAGTGTAGCCAACAAACCATTGAGCCATGCAGCCCTGGTTCCTCTGTATCCTCGTACAGTCACACAGAGGGTCACAAAGTCAGCCCTGCTCCACAATACAAATTAAATTCCTCTTATCTCCTTTTAAACCTTTTACAGCTGCCGTAAGTGTTAAAATGTGGCTGAAATGTGGCTGCTCCTATCCCTTCTTCCTCTGCCCTTTCCCTCGCATTATCAGGGTTTTATAAGGTTCGAGATAGCGCCTTAAGGCTCAGACGCTTCCCAGAGGACCCCTGTCGGTCCTGAGTCTGGTCAGGCAGATTGACAGCAGGCAGCCAATACTCAGCTCACCTGGGCGCTGCCCTGGGAACGAGACATTTCTTATCAAAATCAAAGCGCGACACGGACCTGCTAACCGACCTCACCTGATAACAGGGATTCAGAACAAGCAGAGGAAGGGAAAGGGGTATAAAGGGGAGCTGCGAGGAACTGTAAAATATGGAGAGGAAGAGCTTCATCAAAGAGGGAGATTAACACTGAGGGTTTTATCTGGGTAGTAAATTCTAAACCAGCAGCTTAAATCCAGGCTTTCCACTAAGTGACACCACAGCTTGCCTGGTGAAGCAAACCAAACACTGCTCTTACTCCTCGGCCTGGATAAATATGGCGTATGGAGGCCTGCTGTGATTGTTAGGCATGTCTGGAAGGCAGACGGTTTAATGTGTGTATGTTCACCACAGGGTTCTTGTAGAAAACCCTCACTGCAACCCAGCTGAGATTTACACAAAAACCCTATAGAATGACGTTCATGCTGCTCTGCGCCTCATATATTTTTTTTTACCTGAGTGTGTGTCGGTCGTGTAAATCCAGGAAATATGTGCGTTCTCCAGTTCTCTACCATCGTCACATAATAAATGCAGGAATGGTTGTTGCCTGTTTGACGGATATTAAGTGTTATAGCTAAAAAAACAAAGTGAAGGAGCTTTCTGAGGGAGGTTTGCTACACTGATCACTGGTCTCTGTACTTGGATTCTGCGTCTCCTCCTTAATGGGATTCAAGTGAAAGCCACATTAGTTGAATAGCTGCCACACAGAGCCCCAGACAGACACACAGGTCCAGTCAAAACCAGCTCCGATTTCAACGGCCAGCCAACATCTGAACTAGCAGATTATCACAGCTTCTTGACCATTATACACCTCTTGAATGGTCTTGATTCCCCCGTTAATGGCATCCGTGCATTTGTAAAGCGAGGAAGTGAAAGAAATCCTCGCAAAGGAAGAAAAGAGACAACCTTATTTCACATTCACCTCCCGAAACCTTTTCACTGCGCACACAGCTCCCAGACACAAAGCGGCTTTTGTCTGAGGTTAACAGAGTCCTGCTAAGGTCCAGAGGCAAGACTACTGGGAACCTCCATGCCTTCTCACACACACACAAACTACAAAGATATGTCTACACTAAAGGCAATGTTAACCCCCAAATTAATAAAACTAACATGTTTTACCTCTTATGCGTTGTGCTATTTAATCATCTAGATTGTTTTGGTAGGTGTCTGTGTTTTAGAGGCATTGCAAGAAGAGATGTCTGCCCTCTATCGAACATAATGGAACTAGATGACATTCAGCTTGTGGTACCGCTCTGCCTCCTTCCAGAAACGACCCGGTGACTCGAGATAATCCACAGACCTGCGCAGCTTCATTTAGGGACTATTTTCATTCCTTATCCCCACGCAGGGAGAAGCATACGTCTACTCATGGATGAGAGGTCTGTGCTCGCGACAGTGCGCAATGTGTCCATGAATGGCGTCCTGCTGGGCTGAACTGTAACGTTAGCCAGCTTATTTAGATTAGTTAGCTACCCTCTTGTTGATGAGCAGATGCACACGTCCCTCTGCATGATTGCACAGAAAGAACGTAGTTCCTGTGTGTTACTGCTCACAACAAGGTCTGTGGATTATCTTGAGTAACCGGGTCATGATCTCTAGAAAGAATCTAGTTCCATTATATGGGAGAGAGGACAGACATCTCTCGGCTGGTATCTCAAAAACTCAGCAACTCAAACAAAAACAATCTAGAGTGATAAACAGCACTACAGGTAAGTGGAAAAATACGTATTTCGGATTTTGAGAAATAACGTATGACATAGTTCTCAATCTAATATCACCCATTGTTGTCTAACTTCCATTACAATCTTTCCTTTAGTATAATTGTATTTCTAACATTACAATAATCTCCCCAAGGCCAGCTTTAACCTCTATCCCCATCTGCAGAGCTATATGCCACATCTACATCCCCCCACTCGCCCTTTCAAATAGTTTTCAAACATTTGCCATCCATACACCCTTAAAGTGGAAAACACTGAAAGGTCTGCTTGTTTTTCCTCTTCTTTTAATTTATTTGTGGTAGGAAAATGCTGGTATGCAGCATCATCACAAACAAATGGGAAGAACCACGGATAAATGGATTGGACATAAAACCAGATACTTGGCCTCTGTAAAGCTCTGTTCTCTCTTTTTCCTGTCTGCACAAGAATGAAATACCAATTGACTTCCTTAGTAACGCTGCATTGACACTCTTAATCAAATCATTTTACATTTGTTGAACAACAGGAGCAGAAAAATATGCCAGGAGAAATAACTCTCCGCAGAGACCCTGAGGCTTGAATTCTTGAGATAGAAGACCAAAAAGCATCTAGATTAACATTGACATGGTCTAAAAGAAGTTCTATTTTTAACCCCAAATCCTCTCATGACTTTGAATTATATGAGAATAAAACCATTTCATTTTCATACATGTGGCTCTCGTCAGGACAGAAAAACAACAACACGGACATGAGCAGACACAAAGATGATGTACCTTGTTATAGAAGAGGATTATTGTGAATTGCAATGAGCACAGCCATTCCTTAATACTGAGCGGTTAAAAAGACGTGACAGTAGTGTGAAGTCATTGTCGCAGGAGAGCAGTTTAGAGAAGATGGATGATGAGGGAAGAGGAGATAAACCGGCTGCAAGAGCTGAAAAACCTCAGTCTACCTCGCTACATTGGTCCTGTCTCCCTCTAAATAGCCCATCACTTTAGTTTGCAAAGAGAGAACAGGACACCAAAGACACTGAAATTGGCCGGTTGTGGGTTTGGATGTCACGAGCAGAAATTTCTCATTTGTCATTTTTCCCCTCTGAAGTTCGGGGGATGAACAGATCTCGTTTCACGACCAGAAAGAGAAATCCATTTATTTCTGTTTCCATTCAAGAGGAATCATCAAAGTGTGCGCTCGATCCTGCAGCTCCAACAGAAACAAATTAACTCCCAATGAAGGTTCAATGGTTGCACTTTATCACCATGTTTGGTAACACCTGCTTATATGAACAGAACACCGACTCCTTGATGTGTCAGCCAGGGCAGGCGTGCTGTGAGTGTGTGTGTGTGTGTGTGTGTGTGTGTGTGTGTGTGTGTGTGTGTGTTACCGGTTTATGACCTTTAAAGCATAAAAATGTTGGTCAGGCGTACTCAAGTGGTCCGGCCACATGTGGAGAAAGTTGAAAAGAGCACTTGTAGTGGTCAGTGTGAGTCCTTCAAAGACCACCCATAATTGGACTTCATGTTTTTCGGATGACCCAGATTATAAAACGACCCTCTGTTTTCCAATAAAAAGACTCAACAATATGTGAAACGCTTTCAGACAGAGCAAAAAGAGAAGAGTGTTGTCTTTATACATAACAGTTTATCTTATCTTCTCATTTGTAGACCATCGAATTAAACCAATAATGCTTGTTGAAATGGATACCAGTATGAATGAACAATTATAGCTAACAGTTAATTAAACAACTTCGCCACATTCCACATGTCAGAAGTCTCACTTCCAATAATATATATTGAAAATAAGGACTGCACAGCTCTGAACTTGCCTTCACATTGTGGATATGAAATACACAAATGGAGAACTATCAAGTATTGAACTATTTCATGCCACAACTGCAATATGCCTATAAAAGGATTCCTGTTGAACCCTTTCCAATTATTGTGACACCTGATTTTCTGTTAATCATGAGTCGCAAAAAAACCCCCAATGAACAGAAACGAAAAGTGTCTAGAATTGACTTTCAATTCATTTTCTGTCACTTTCACCTTTTAATCAGAAGCACAAAAATCTTCATTGATTTTTATGCCTGAACAACATGATTAACAAACTCTCCTCATTTTCATGACAGAGTAAACTAAATATTTTAATATTCCTGAGTTTATATTATTAACTCATTAATATTGTAAACATCAAAATTCTGAGTTTGAATTTGCTCTCGAAAAAAACTACATAACACCTCTTTGAAGAACATACAAGAGGCAAAAATGAAATAATTTTTAAACTGGCCAGCTGAAGATGAGTCACATGTCACATTTGCTCATAACAAAAATATTTGTCATTTGACAAAAATGTTTGTCTCCAACAAATTTCAGATCGGCAGTTCTGCATGACTTGCAATACTACTCTGTTAATGATAGTTAGGATTTTAGATCATGCGATTATGGTTAATACTGCTATTCATTATCTATATAGCTCTTGTGAAAAAGTCCAGTGTTGGCCACTGGCCAAACTGCTGTACTTGGCAAGTGGGAGTGAGAACATGTTGAGATGATGCACACCGGAAGAAAAAAAATAAATCTTATGTGAAATAAAAAAATCTTCAGGTCACACCTGTCACATGGACATTTTACAGCTTGAATAGTTAAAAGGCGGTAGTTCAGGAGTAAAGGGAAAAGGGTGGAACAGGGAGAGACAGCTCCTGGCACAGAGGTAGGCCTCAACGCTCCAAGAAAGTCTTTGTTCAGCACACGCAATCATGTGCATGTACAGCCACTTCAGAGGCTTAAGAAGAGGTTAAACTGAGGATCATTGCAACCACCTCCAAAACCTAAAACAGCCACTTCAAGTCAACGAAAATACTTTTTTGCTCTCTGAGGTCGTACTGAAATACAAAAGGGTTTGGAGATGAATGCTAATTTCTGCATGTTAACTTGGTCATGATGTGTGCTAGCATAACAAGGTTACACTTTAGATCAACCATCCTTAACAAATAGTGAAAGCATAGCTAATTAAACTTTTGTGAATTATTATTACACTGTTAACAGATGATTAAATGCTCATTCATTAATCAACAGTTCATAATTCTTTGTAAATCATTAATAAATACTGTGTAGTTCATCTATAAACATTATCCAGATGGCTATTATAAAGCTGCAACTGATGATTGTAAACCGTACAGTTGCTCAATAAATGGTTTATATATATAGGATTTCATTGTTTGTTAATAGTAAAATAATGATTCCCCTAAAGTTTAATTAACTATACATTTTCAGTTGATTAATGATGGTTAATATAAAGTGCAACCACCCAAAAGCACTAGACAAAATACATTTCAACCGGATGATGTCGCAGAACGCTGATGGGATCACTTAAGGTATTCCAATTCGTCCTTTCATAATCAATCAAATAAATGTTGAGACATTTCACTCAGAATCACAAATCTCAGCCGTATGCTGGTGTGAGAAATCATCAAAGTAATTAGCATTCATCCTCTGAAGACCATAAATGTGGAAAATTTGCAAGTAATCGTCTGTTATTTCAGTCTGCAACGAGGCAGAGCTGGTGGTTTGGCACAACTTCACCTACTTTCCGGGTTTATGGAGAAGCGAATAAGTCTAAAGAGGTCAAAACTACAAGCAAATCTTATGGTATATAAGAAGCCTTTATAGTAAGACAAATGCATTTTGCGTTGCAGCTTTCATCAGGGTTATCAAGAAGCATATTACAAATAACATTTAAATAGGTATGGTATAGAAGGTATTAATATACCCATATAGATGACGACCAATCACATAGATCAACACACGTCAGCCAGTGGAGTCATGTGGTCATGTGGCTTTAGGCCAATCATTGTCTCAGACCAACATAGAGGTTAGGAGAGAGTCCAATCAGGGACATGGGTGACAACATATTTGATCCATAAACTATAAAAGAGGTGGTACTAAAGTTTGTAAAAAGCAGAACATTTATAAAGTGCTATATGTGGAAAGAATGAGAAGAAAAACAAGAAACAAGGAACAACATAAAAACTAATTTATTGGAAAGTCTACATTCACACTATAAACTTTGTTTGTTGCAACAATAATATGTTATTTAAGTGCCGCTGGTGTTTTGACAGAAATTACATTGCCATCTGTATGTTGTGCAGCTATAATGCCAAACAGTGCGGACATGTAACTGTTGTACAACTGAAATGTTTCCGTGCAGAAAAGCCCACAATGGCGGTCTGAGCGGAGAGAATAAAGACCTCTTCACTCTTTTTCCCCGCTGATGAAGACACCAACACATTTTATAGCAGGTGAGGCCTTTTGCTCTCCGGTGATGATCACTTTATTCCAGCGCACATATTTTACATCCAGTAAAGCGGCGTAAATCCCACAGTGGAAACACCAATCAGATCAGAGGCTGTTGTTGAATTATGGTACTGTTAGTTTGAAGGGGGAATGTGCAGCGCATGAATTTAGAGCGGGGCAGGTCTCTGATTCACTCTGCATCGTCGAACCTCCCAGAAACCCTCAGCCCCCTCCTCCCTCCCTGCTACACCTCCACGCTGTAGTGCCCTAATGAGGAACAGAGGTTGGTTACAGTCACTAATCAAAGCCAGCTCTGGAAACAGACCTTTAGCTGGCTGCTCGTTTCTCTCCCTCACCTCTCGTTACTTTGTCTTTCCTCTACATCGTCTGTGCCTCCCGTCCTCTCCTCTCCTCTCTCCTCACCTGTCAGCGACTCCGCTTCCTGTTTTCTCCCTCCTCTGCCAGTCTTTTCCTTCGCGTCCTCGACTCATTTGTCAACCGCTCAGAGAACATTGGTGACGTACGAATGTTGCTGATAGCGAGCCGACAGGAGGCCTCGGGGATCACACGGTCCATTAACAATGGAGGAGCAGAGGCAAATAACTCCAGGCCAACCAACCGCCATGTCAACACACGTCACACGTTTGCAGTTTCACAACTCTGTCTGAGTTTCCAGAGTATTTGTTCCACATGAACTCCATCTTTATATCTTCATATACATCCATGCTTATTTTTTCCTGTCTTTGTGTGATTGAACGCATGTGTGACCGTGTGTCCGAGCACATGCGAGTCAAACTGTACACATAATCCCCCTTGTGTTCATTTGTGCCTTCGTGAAAAATGGCCCTCTGTTTCCCAGCTGGGGAGTCACTTCAAAGGCTCCACGCAGGATGAATAGCGTGTAACAATATCTCGTATTTGTCCAGCGAAACAGGACAAGATACTCTGTCTTCACTTCTCTACTGGTGCTGTTCCTTCTCTCTGATTAATAGGCCTTTGATTGCAGCGGCAGACCTGAGCCCGAGCGCACGGAGCTGCATACCTGCCATTACGGCCTGCTTGGTTACAAAGAGAGCACATAAAAGTGACAGTCATGTTTAGCTGCTCTGTCATTGTGATTGACAGCTGTAGCTTTAACTCTCTATTTAAATGCTTTTCAAGTGTTTTATGCAATGACCTGGGCACGGAGAAGCAGTAAAGAGACAGCAGCTGTGGTGTTACGGCTCAGCGGAGGACTGAGAATAGAAAGACCTCGGGGGTCGTCCCTCAAAGGGGGAGTGGGTGAAGAGAAAGGAGAAGGACGTGGCTAAAATTGGGGGAAAGTGATTTCTTCACATTCACGCAGTGATTCCACGATAATTAATCAGTCTAGGAAACATGATATGTTGTGTGCACTTAGCAAATTCATAATGATTCCTCCATGTCACGCTTTGAGTATTATCACGGCGGACAATCTTCAAGTCTGGCAGAAAATCTGAACTGTGTTTTGTTTTTTCCCAGCGAATATCATTTTTCCTCCGCCTCCTCATTAGGCTGTGATGAGTTTCGGACATGTATTCCAAAATGTAAACACATCTCTCTGGGAGCCTGAGGACGAGGACAGCTGTAGACGGCCTCATACTGTCATATTAAAATCTACAATACTGATACATTTTTATGGCCTGGGACAGTTCTACTGAATACTGAATATTTACCGCCGCTCCCATCTGCCAGGAATCAGATCCAAGATGCTTTTTTGCATAATGAACAAGAAAAACGGGGAAGAGCAGAGGTTAAAGGAAAACCGATGTCTTATGGATTCACTTTAAAGTGCAGAACTGTGGTAATGATATTACAGTATATCATTATCAGGTGCAGGAACTCAAACAAACGGCCCAGCTGGAGACTGCTTCTTTCTGTTGCTGTGATTACAAGCAAGAACTCGCACTGAAAGACGAAAAGAAAAGAACGTATGTTGAAGGAATTTTTTATTAAATGGTGTATCTGCCAAGCAACGAGGCGCGTTAATTAGTTTGATTTAACCTAAACTCAGAAACACTTTGTGGTGATTTATATCCAAGTGGCTTTCAGCTGTTTCTGGCGCTCACTCAGCTGTTTTAGCATCCCAGAAAAAACATGACATGGCCCCATACCAGCTTGATGACAGACAGGATCAATCTGGTGGACAACACTTGGGCAGTCTGACACACAGGAACAAATGACTAATGAAATATTAACAGACTCCATGTGTCTCTAACGCTTTTTATCACACAAATGGATCAGGTTTAAGGACAGGCCAAAAACATCAAGTGTGTGAGGATGCTTTGACTTATGTAGGAACCAAAGAGGTTCAGACAAATAAAAAGAAAGAAAAAAGGAAAGGCCATCTATACGGAGAAAGAGATTGTGTGTCAGTGCCTTTGTCAAGGATTAAACATGTGGTTGAGACCAAAGCGGGAGGCATATTGTTTGTGTTGTGGTTTTCAGTTTCAGTGACAAAATAAACTGCAGCAGTTTTTGCTTGTGAGAAAAATTGTGTTTGCATATGCGTATCTGTCCTGGTATTTAGCGTGTGTTTATGCACGGTTGCAAAACTGTAATCCACACACGTGGAGAAACATGTATATGTATACAGGTTCACGGTTCGCTGCTTCCAGCTTAGACAGAATTGAGGAACTACAATAAAGGAACACAACCAAACCAACATGTTTAGCAGATGAGACCAAATCGAGGACATTTTTACCCAAATGATGCCCCGAATGTGAACCTAATGACTTATAAACGTTGTGAGAGTGAATCACAGAGCTCTCTGATCCATTGAAAAACCTACTCCAGAGACAAAGAATCAAGATGATATACCGCAATGGCATTCCTTCAATTTGCAAAACCCGTAACTGCATGACAACTGTATATCATCGGTCTTGACTTCAAAAAGCAGAGTCAGCAGTGTTACCATGAACCTTAATGCATCTCCTGGCTCCTCCTGGGCAACATCACACAAGCAGCTGAAGGGTTTTTGTTCCCGTGGCCGGACTCCACCAGGTGTCAAACTCCATGGATCAACCAGCAGCTACGGCTCGACACCAGCTGTGGTTCATGTGGTTCGTTCTGGCACAAACTCACAGCTGACACCGTAAAGGCTGACTTTAAAACTGACTTTATGGTTTAATGTAAAGTGACTAGATTCCTTTTTTTTGTGAGAAACACATTTTATTTTATTCCACCTAACTCAAGAGGTATCAAAATGCAAAACTAGGACTCTAGCCGTAGCTTTATGCCTGCAGTGAGAATGGGTTTTTGTGCAAAGCAAGCACAAAAATTAAAAAAAATTACAGAAGTATGTGTGATGACAGCTTTGTGACGCAAGAGGGCTTTCGTGTGGTTTACAAACCCCTTTAAAGGGCGATGAAGCAGATCAAACTTGATGCTGATTATATCTTATTTGAAAGAAGAACAGAGACGCATTAATTAGGGCAGCGAGGGAAATCTGGAGATGGTTCCTGTTGGGGGGGAATAACGAAACAAATATGGAGGCTCTGCTCAGAAAAATGGGGAAACTGTGCCATGTGTTTTGACCTGGAAGTTTTATCGGAAGACTTTTTTGTTGTTGCTACATTTGAAGGATCTTGAAACCAACACGTGATTATAAAGCCATTGTAATGCATTGTTTCCCCTTTGATTCAACGTCTATAGCTAAAGACTTCATTGACAGGCCATTGAGGTGGTCCATATGTCGGTGTGAAGGCACAGGGCTCGTGACTCTCCAGAGGATGTAGAGGAAACCAGACAAAGGCCCAGCCAGCAGGCCCTCTGCCTCACCAGAGCCTCAATGGAGCAGCGGCAGATCCCCCACTGGGGCCAGTTGCCTGTACGTTTCCAAACCAAAGTCTGATCTATGGAAACTGGCCACTCCAGCATAATACGCTCAGCCATCCATACTCCTGCCCCCTGGGTCACGTGGTCTCTCTTTAAAGGTGAATAGTAGTTAAGGAATGTTTAACAATCTATCGGCGTGTGACAGATTCGTGTTTTTACCAGGTCATCGTCGACAGCATGCGGATTCATTTACCGCAAGGGAGGTCGTTAAATATTTAGATGGGAAAGCATTCAAAAGCAGCTTTGTTAAAGTGTTATTATGATGAGACCGTTTAATGTGCGTAGATCTGAAAATCAGCTGTTATATCAGCTTATTGGTCTCAAAAGATTAGATATAAGATTTGGTACAGAGATCGGCGCTCGTGACAACAACAGGATAAACAAAAGAAATTACTGCCAGTTTGCATTAGAATCCCATTTGCTTTCTCTCTCTTCTGCCTTTATCCAATAATGTCTTCCTCTGTTCAGCTTGGCAACACAACTGTATTTAGATTTCCTGCCAATGAAGCAAACTGAGATTGAAATAAGTGACACTAAGAGAGAGCAAAACAGAGACAGACAGAACAACAAAAACTGAGATCAGAGTTGGCAGTCGTACACGTTCTCAAGGTTTTCAAAGTCCTAAAAAAAGGCCTTGAGGACACCTGCTGTGCCTCCGGAGCTTCAGAGAAAAACCTGACATGTGATTTACACCTGCAGTCAAGACACAGCACTTACCATGTTCTCTGAGAGTACAGTAAGAAATGTCTCATGCAGAGAGCAGGAGATGGACTCCTGGAGTGAGACCCCCCAAAACAGACAGACGGACAGATGGGCTGCAGAACAGGACACCACCGCTCTCGTCAGCTCGGACGAATTTGTCACAGGTGTGAGTGAAACATAACAGGTAGCATATGCACCTTGTGTCCGAAAACACGAACCACACACAGAACACACACATATTCATTAAAAGCCGTCACCATCCGACCCCGGAGCGCCCTAAAATGTGAGTGGGTGTCAACTTATTCTTTCACTTTTGGTTCTAAAGAGGTACACTTTTTATATCAACAATTCCTTCTGAGAAAAGTGTTTTGGCGCGAGAAGATGCAGCCTGTGAACTTGTTGATGCAAGACAGAATTAAACAATAGGGGAATAGGAGAAGATGTGCTGCCAAGTCTGCTTATGTAACCGCCCTGCTGTCGTCCATTCACCTCAGCAGGAGCATGTAACTCTTGCTGATTGTGGCAGAAATGTTGAAATACTTGGATGTTCCCTTACTCCCTTCCCATGACACAGATTGGCCCCTATTCACAACCTTTTTGTGCGTGCATGTGTGTGTGTGTGTGTGTGTGTGTGTGTGTGTGTGTGTGTGTGTGTGTGTGTGTGTGTGCGTGCGTGTGAGAGAGAGAGAGCCTGCAAGACAAATTACTTCCATTTGTAGTTGTACTCGCTTGCGCAAACTGCACTGCACACGTTTGTTGCTTGTGCAGGCTCACACAGGTTTAGGACATAACAAAGAGGTGAATATAAAGTGTGCATTGGTGATGACATGTCAGTGATCCTGCGAGTGTGTGTGTGTGAGCGAGCAGGTCGATGAGCTGTTGTGATGGATGCCGCTTTGATCTGAAACCCTCTGAAGTCGACTTTCACTCCAAGCTGAGAGACCCTTACTCAAATACGTTGGGCTCCTTCCCTCCTCTGCTTGTTCTCTCTTCTCTCGTGCTCACACTTGAAGGTAGCCTTTGTGGGCTGTGAGAGAAGTCAATATGTGTCCATTGAGCTGTCGGCTGATTCTGCTCCGTGCTCTCGTCTCCATGGCATCATCTATAACCACCGTCCGACAGTCCAGAACACACTCGGCCCGACCGTGTGGAGCAAAAAGTCTCAGACGGACACAACATGATCCACACACAGAGATTTACATATCAGTCCACAGTAAAATCTGACCGAGTGACTTTACTTTGAAATATCACAGTTACCTTAGAATTACCAAGCAGACTGATGAGTTTAGGTTGTTAAAACGTATTAAAAAATACTTAGATTTAATAATGTAATTTGCTTTGGAATTATGAGGTAATAGCTTTTCTGATTAATAAGTAAGAGTATAAGAAAGCTCTTCATAATCATGATATTGTATGTACATTAATCCTTAAAACAGATAATGCCCACATTACATTACATAAAGGGGGATTTATGTATGATACTAGCTGGAAGCAGTAAATAACAGGCATAGAAAAAGTTTATTCTCCTTGAATTACCCTCCACTAGTCCTCACTCATTTTCATGATAGAGTGTGCTGTCAGCAGGTGGTTTGCTTTCCCACAGCTGTATGACGAGAGGATATGTCTCCAATAAATGGGAAAAAAAGAAAGAACGGAAAGACAAACAGCCACTTTGTGCACATTTTTCTTGTTGTTCCGCGATTCACTACAAAAAAAAAGTAGCAAAACACATCCTGAGTCTGTGTAAATATAAGCTTTTGTTTAGGATTTCCCAATAGATTTATATTGTGGGCCGTGCATTAAGCTCAGTTGTATGTATTGGGCTTAAACAATGGATTGGGCTTAATGGTATTTCAGGTATTAAAGCATTGAATGTGATGAAGACAAGACTCATTCATGTTTTCATCTCACATCTCGAAACTTCTAATTGCACACACCAATTTACCCATATAACACACACACACACACACACACACACACACACACACACACACACACACACACACACACACACACACACACACGTTGGAGTGTTTGCTCTGCAAGATGAAAGCCAAATGTCTGGAGACAGACTCCACATCTGCATCCCGTTAAATACGCTAATAATACCACCAAACACAACAGCGAGGCAGTGCATGTACACACACACATATTTGGCATTTTCTGCATAAAGGCAGTTGTTTAAAGATTCACTTAAACTGAGAAGAGCTTGACTCCTCTCCAAACACAAGCTGGGAGGTGTGTATGTTGAGCAGTGTGTGTTGTTTCTATTTCCCCCTAGTCTATTTATTAGAGTATGAGCGTAACAGAGCACGTTTTGTTGGAGTGAGCCCTCTCTAGTTACACTTAGCTACGCTTTTTAATTAATTTGGGCCAATGAAGTCCCTGAGAAGACAAACCATGACTGAAAACAAACACATGTGCAAAAACGTCTCCTGTTTCTTTTCGTAGCCCCGGCAGCAGCCACAGGAACAAGTAGGGCAGAGGGAAACCTGTTCAGTGTTCAGCCGGTGGGCAAATTTGATGAATTTTATTAAATGACTTGAAATATTTTTTAAAGCAATTGAGTCTAATGAAGGCAAATTTACTTATTGTATCATTCTTAAAATATAACACACATGACTGCTTAATTGCTGCACATAACATAACTTCTTAAAAAGAGAGAGAAACGTGTGTGTGTTGTGTGTGCGTGTGTGTGTGTGTGTGTGTGTATGTGTGTGTGCCGGTTTGAGGCGTCTCCACTGAGCGCTGTGCGTAATTTGGCTGCTCAGCGTTGAGAACACGCTGACAGGAAAGAAATTTTCTTTCAAAATAAAAGCATACATCCCAAACATTGTGCAAAAATAGTCATCAACCACTGACCTGTTGCGGAGAACGAACGTAACACAATTTAAATATTATATTTTTCTTTTGCCCGTAATTCTAAACACAATATTCCTTGAAATATATCATCTACAGCAAAATACATGCCATTTAACACTTTACTTTGTTGATTGCCGGAAGTCTTATATATTTTAATTCTCTCCAGCTTTTTTCCTGTCCGAACTGGTGTATTTACGCTCCTCCACAGTCCCGTGTGCCACCACAGCTCCTCTGGACTTTACTCTGTGCAGGATCAAATCTCAGTGGCATTACCGCAGAATGGATGTGAAGCTGTTGACGCTCTTGGCTGCGCTCACCGCGGTGATGTACGCGCCTCCATCACAAGGTATGACTTTATTTTCTGATTTGCTCTGTGTGTCGTTGGCTCAGGTTTATTTGGACTTTTTCTTTTCCCTTTTTAAAAAAAAAATTATTTTTGCGGCTTTTAATGTAAACTAAACTTTTATCTGCAAGGTATTCCCATTTTAGGTTATACAATTATTATTTCTCTGGATGGATCACGGGAAGTGAAATAAAGAGAAATACAAATTTAGTATTAATTTGTATTACACTTGTGCAAAAGTAAAGTTTAAATACGCGTCTATTAGCCTTTCATTCCACAACTGATGTCTATTCTTACTTGAGTATACAAATAACTCTGATTAACTTTCTACACTAATTAATTAATTGCATTAATCCTAAATCTGCATTCAGGCATAGCCTCAGTAGCAAATCCACCCAAATAAACGACAATTTTAAAACACAGACATGCATCCAGTTACATGAACATTCAGTGCAAAATGTTGCTTGTAATTGTTACTCAAACATAACAGCTCTTCGTCTTAATTAAAACATTAGGTTCATCTCACAAGATGCCGGTGTGTTTAATGCATGAGCGTATTTCTGGTGTAGGAAACCCGTTTTCCGTCGTGCGTAAAGCGCCAACAGGCTGCACATGCGGCTCCAGCGGCGAGAGACTGCCCATCGGACCACTGACCAGCGTTTGTGTTTGTTCTGCTCCCTGTTTTCATTCAATCACGGCCAAATGAGGCAGCGATCAGACAAAAGCCACAGCGAGTCTACATGGCGACATCAGTCACCCAAACTAGAAGGTGTCGCTCCTTTTATCATGTTAATTCCTTCAGATCATGTGTAAAAACAATTAGCATAGGGTTTAATCTACAGCAGCGCTTCTCACCATCTGTTTGTTGTGACCTGAAGTTTCCATTTAAAGGCAACTCGAGACACCCACCTCGGATACTAAATATTTTCACGCATTTTTTCGCCCCCCACTTTCAGCTTGATTAATGCAGATTTTTTTTGTTTTTTTTTTTGTCATGTAGGTATTCACGAAAAAAGAAAACAAAGTCCTATTTATTTGTCCACGTTTATCAGCCGTGCAAATCTGAGGTTGCAGCGGAAAGTATGCACATCCATCATGAGGTTTAGGGACCACACAGCCCACAGTTGTGTCTTGACTGAAAGAGTTTAGTGTTTGTGCGTCTAGAAGTCCCGTTGAGTGCGTCTCCTACCTCTGTGTGGCTTCTGTGGCTCAAGCTGAAACGTCTTTAAAGCCTAAGTATGTAATTTTGGATTTAACGTTGGCCAGTGTTGGCTCCAGCCTCTTGCAACACTGCAAAAATATAAGTGAGAGAGATAACGGATAGATGAGAAATTCTTCTGCAAAGCCGAAAGTACAGTGCATGGGTGGTTTGCATGTACAGACAATTCCCCGTAGATTTATAGGGGTTCTGCATCCAGGCTTCAACTTGTCGCTCTGTGTATACGGGCTTCCTAATTTGGAAGCTTTGTGACTGTTTGTAATAAGGATGAGTCTCATTTATCCGGCAATATCTCAGTTTCCACACCAGATCATTACCTTCATTTAATCCACATTTAATCCCCTTATTTGAAACGCGCTTTGCTGCAAATGTGAAACAGATGCTCATCACCCTCTCCTCCTCTCTCTCAGCAAAACCCATCAGCCTGGTGGAGAGATGCTACTGTCGCTCAACGGTCAACAGCCTCCCACGGGGCTACATCCGAGAGCTCAGGTTCATCCAGACGCCCAACTGCCCCTTCCAAGTTGTGTGAGTATGCGTTTTAAATGCTTGGTTTAGCGTGTGGCGCCCACAGCATCACGCGTTTTTCACCCTGGCCCTAAAACGTCAGACAGGTTTCCTCCTTGTTGGACATTTCTCACCATCAATCTCTGAGAGGTGACAGGCCAGAGAAAAGAGTTGTGCATGCATGTTTACACACACGCCCCTCTGTCACTCGCTTTCACACATGCCGTTTTTACCTCCGGCCCCTCTGACGCATCCGCAGGAAGTGCTCCATTTGAGTATGAGCGAATGTGAACGGGTGGTGGAAATTGGATGCAGTTTTGTTTTTCAGCGGGGGAATGCAATAATTGCAGGTTTTGTAATTGGGTTTGCTTCCCATTTGCTCGTCACGCAGCGTTTCCTCCTCATGCTGTGCTTAGAACCTTCAGGCCCGATCTTATTCGTTGTAACACTTGTGTGGAGCGAACTTACAGATGAAAGTCAAGAAGTCAAGAACAGTCAATGTTAAGAGTGAGAAAATGGATTTGCACATCTTGTAAAAACACTTAAAGGGGGAGAGGGAAAAACACATTTTTAGTTCCTCAAAAACAGGACATGTGCTCCAAAGGACGCATGATCGTCCACATGGAGACATATGATCCGGTCTTGACCCTTTCTGTAAATAACCACAGGGTTATGCTGGAGTTAGAAAGTAGCCCCATGTTGACTCCTCAACCTCCATGTTTTTAAGCGCACATTTAATAGGTAATTCTATATAATACCTGAGGGATACGGTCTTTAAATGAACTTATTCTTTATCTGTGTGGATATATGTAGCAGCATCACATGTTGGATGAATGAATAATCAGTCGCCAGTGTGAAAGAGCTCTGTGTGTGTGTGTTAACCTAACACGGTAGTGTTAACTCAGTATGTTTAATCACAATGTGTCAGGACACCTAATGACACTGCATTTTGAATAATTCACTCTTTCATCTTCAACTGAGTCATATTGACTTCTCCCTTTTTTTTAAATTAGTGCTAAGCTGAAGACGAACAAAGAGGTGTGTGTGAACCCAGAGATCCGGTGGCTGCAGCAGTACCTGAAGAACGCCATCAACAAGTAAGATGCAACAAATCCGACTCGTCTTATACGCCTAATGTGTGTTAGCTCCAATCCATGGTCCTGTCCTTCATCTGATAACTCGTCTGGGGCGCTGCAAAATCACTTCCACTCTATAGAAATTTAAAGTAAGGATTGGGAAAGCACAAATGCGCATTTGGACATCCATCAATAGTCCATTGTGAAAGTGACAGCTCTTTAATTGCCCATTTATAATGGAGCCCAAAACCTGAGACGTGCTTGTACATGACTAAGTGGGAGTAGATTCACTTTCACACACTAAGCTTAATCTGCTTTAAAAAAAAAAAGAGTACTGTTATGGGTTCATCCCTGGTCATCACTGGTTATGTAAGACACAGGTTGAATGAAAATACAGACTTGAATAAATACTGTACATTTGCTCACTTTTCAACAATGGGAAAAATACAGTGACTTCATAGAGTTTCCTTTGTCTTTTGGTCAGTCAAGGGGCACTGTGTAGTTTGGAGAAGTCATCATTTTAACATTTACATAACGAATGAGGCAATAAGGCAAACTCAGAAATATTTAGTTTTTCCATAACTGAAAAAAACAAGCTGCTCGGAGGAAAATAAGGTCCCCAGAACACTAGAACAAGTAAAATAGTATGAAATTGTGTCGTCCTTTAAGGTCAGTGTGTTTATTCAGTGAAGGGGGACCAAGAATGTGTTCATATTTTGTTTAGGCATAAAAAATTGTATATATATATATATATATAAAAAAAGAAAATCAGTCAGTGAAGATCCGTTTCTGCTGATTCAAATGTATTCCCAAAACTACATGGTGCACCTTTGGTGTACCAACTTGCTTTCGAAATTCATGTGTGACATTGAGAAGGCTAAAAGTCGCCGCCAATATCAACTGTCTCCTTCCTGCCATGAGGAAACCTTTCTGAAAAACCGTTGGACACCGTAAAGTTTATGGAAAGGATCAAGTTGCCATCCTGTACTTTGTGCAGTCACGTATTTCCGAGGTTCCCCAGTCGTGGGGGTCGGCTGAAACAAACTCTACACTGTGGTGAGGAGACAGATGAAGATGCAAAATTCGATTTCCTATTTTCCAACAAAAGAAACTGAATGCAGTCTTGCAATCACTGAGGCAGTGAGGATGTTGAGTCAACACCCACTGACTGAGTGGCCCACAGTCCCGCAGTCAGACTGTCTGTCTGAAGGATGATTGTGGAGCCTTTGACTTGCTGAGGTGTGAGCGCCTCTCTGCATAACAAAACAGACCATGCAGAGCGTAGATGGTGGTCATTTACAATGGATCAGACCTAATGTGTTTCCAATTACACATAAAGCTAAAGGTGAGGAGGGACAAACTTATTTACAATGTGTGCAAATGGCGCACAAATGTAAAGTCATGCATTATGCCACTCTTTAGTGTGATAAACAAAACCATGATTACCCTCTTATATCAGTCGCAATAGAGCTCAGTTCCTACAGTATCACTCCAATGTCAATAAATAAGCTGCCCACCCACGTTCAAGTGTTTATACTGTCTGTATACGGTTACTGCAGTGGTATGTGTATATCACACCACAACTGCTGCAAATGAATGTTCTGCAAAATTACACGTTTAGATTTATCAAAACAAGTTTTTTTGTGGGAGGTTTACAAAAAGCTGTGAAGAAAAAATCAATCTGTCAACAAGTAAGGCACTAAAAACATTGGAGAAATGGCCAACTGGCAAATGGGCGAAAAGGAGACAGTTAATGAGGAAAAACCGAATGCAAGGGTGAATGTGAATTTAAAAAGCTACGAATGTTGAGTTCCTGATTGCAGGTCAACAAACACTGCGGTCCGGTAAACCCGAAGCAGCTGTTTTTATTTGAAAAGACAGGAACTGGATATTTTCAAGATTTGGGCATTTTTCTGGCTCCCGCTCATGGCCGAACAAATACTCATTAATTTTCTATTTGGTGTTTACTAGTTACACTTTCATGGCCAAGTGTTTGTAGAAATAGCACAAATTTCCTTCTTCTCTCAGCCAGAGATATCTATCGCATTGTTGTTTGCCAAGTTTTCCTGACTGATTTTTGGCATTGGTCTCAAAAAAACTCACGTGAAATTTATTTTTCCCTTCCAGGATGAAGAAATCCAAACAGAGCAACTGAAAGCTCCTGCAGAGATCCTCCTGAGCCATCACAGATATGTAACATGTGATATGAGATCATCTGGTATGTTGTACAGCACTTATCCCGGCTGCCACGCTGCGGCCTTTTGCATGGAACAAACCTGCCGCTCCCCACCGTGAACACCAGCCCTGTCGCCGTCTTCACCATCACCACTCTCACCACTTATAGAGACCATAGATGTTTTTAGTGCAAAGTGCAATTATATCTGTGAATGTATGTTCATCTAACTATTATGTATATACTTCTCTGTTTAAAGACGTCCACAGTAAAGAGCTATTTTTGGAGATGTTCGTGTCCTCCTGGCCTCTCTGTCATTTAGGTAAAGGGGTCGACCTCGGGGTCAACATGTTTAAGAGATGTGGATCATCGCCAGGGTTTTCTCCACAGCAAAGATGAGTTAGCATCCCACAGTCCTGCGAAATCGCTGAGCCAAGAGACTTATTACAACTAATCCTAAACATGGCATCTGCTTATCCTTACTGTCTCTGAATTGTACAACTTAATGAACAACAACGTATATTTCTCGCTTCTAAAAACAAAGGAACCGGCAGAGCCAGAGAGTTTGCCAGGTTTTTTTTCAATGTTTCAAACTAATTGGCACCATGGAATTTCAATGAGTGCCAGCTCAGCTACTCCCAGACTAAATATAAGATGTTTAAAAGATCCCAGTAAAAATGGCAATTACAATGTTTTTGTGATGGAAGTCAGGATGCCAAACGGGCTCGAGCATTTCCTGAGCTGCTCTGTGGCTGTGATTACGCGACCCTGTGTTACCCAACTTGTCTGTCTTTCATTCTTAGAGAAAAAGCTGAACATCTGGATCCCAAACACTTTTAATTGAGCAACCAATAAGTCTAAATTTACCGGAATCATAAAGCTGGGTTACTTAACAAGAGGTGGTGAGAAACAAGTCCTGACACAGTTAGCTGTCTTACTAAACCGGTGTCAAAGTGTTGTTAGATGGATACTGATTGTAATAACCCCTTAGCATGAATGTCCATTTCAAAGAAGGGTGTACAGCATTTTGAATAACAGTTACCACATCGTAGTTAAAACACTAAGGCCCTGTTTACACCTGGCATTGACCTGCATCTTGAGATCCGATCGCACAGGACACATTCGGATGTGGTATGACCACATTCATCCATTGAGGGACTGCCTAATCAACTGGATCAATCCTGTGAGTAATTGGAAACATCTACCCCTCCATGTACCAGTGGCATAATTTCCAACAAGAATAAACAACAACAGGCGACATGGATTACACTTTACACACAAACACATGGTTTGATTTCCATTTGGACTGACTGATCTTATGCCAAGTTCTTTGCAAACTATTTCTAATTTTGGGCAGACAAGGCATGGGATGCACACTGCTGTCTCACGCCTGCTAAAATCAACAATATACTTGGTCTTTGCAAATTCAATGGTCGGATCACTGAAGACACGTGTCAATGCCATGCGAAAACAGAGCCAAAGTTATAGTGAGAGCCACAGTAGAGAGAGTTTTACTGTAGTACCATTACTGACAATGAATAGATGTACATTGATATGGCTACCTATAACTGTCATGCAGATAGCAATGCACTTTATATCTGATGTATTCAAAACTTTAATGACAACATTTACCATTACTCACTGAGTCTGATCATTAAATTCTGTCTTTTGTCTTTATTTTCCATGTTAATCTTGCTGTTTTCATTCTGTTCCCTTTGATGATTGAATGTGTAGCGACATTTAACTGTTAGGAGATCTTTTCATCTACTCAATCTCCTTGTCGTATGTCAAATTAATATTATACAAATGTTTTATTTTTGTACTCTTTTATGCATTTATATATTAAATACAAACACTTAAATGAAGAAAGTGTACTCTCACAATTGGGTCGTCCAGCCGGTGTTTTATTGTAAAACTTGTAGCAGTTTGATGGTAAAAAAAAAAAAAGGGAAATCTTTTAAAATTCTATGCTTACTTTTTAATGTTTGTGTTCCTCTATATGTTAAGAGCCTCATACACATTTATACCCAATAATGCATGCATACACACACACTCACAGTTTTCCAGGTCCAACACACAGCTGCTGTAATCTTACTGTACTAGCGGGTCAGGGGGTAAATCTGAAGACTTTGATGTGAGAACATGTGTTTAGCTTTACTCACGAGGGCAAACGAGAGCCAAGGACAATGATCCTGGCTGTTATTTAACTATTAACTCAACAAGCGACCATTAGGAAAACATTAGAGCTAAAAGGGATGAACTTTTAACTTCCCTCAAAGGGCATTATGTGAGGCGGAGCACAGTAGTATATGTGATGAGAGTGGTGCGCTGATTGAAACATCGGGGAGAGATAAAGGGCAGTCAGTGGCAGTCAGCAACCCATTTTGCCATGTTTACTGATTAGCTTTGAAGTGCTGTTTAAGCAGCATTGGAGCGGAGTCAGCAGCACTCTTGTGGGCGATAAAGCCATTGATTTAGCCACTTATTTAGCTCTGATATCCCAGTCTGGATTGGGAATTAATCAAATGTAATCACTGTAGGAACTGACTGTGTTTAATTGATATCACTGGAGGAATCTGCAGGTAGCGAAAATTGTTTCCCTCACCAGTTATGTGAAGATTGGGCAGCTTGTCTCATGTCACATTTTATTGATCGTACAGAGGATACCCGTCAGCATTTGTATTCTGAGTAAACAATGTAAAAAGCATTTGAGAATATTTCAATTAAACTTTATAAGACAAACAGCTCACATGTCATTTGCCTTCTATCATCAATATGTGGCTCCATTATGACTGTGCGGGTTGCGCAAAAAACACACAAATGTGACATCTAATGAAAAGCAGTTGTGTGTAATAGGTCATAACTCATTGTTTTCTTGGGATCACTGCCAACATCCTCCAGTTAAACCATGCAGGTGGTGCCACGAAGCCTGAGATGTAGTGAGAGGAGGATGTTATAGGTTCAAGTCTTCATTTAATGGGCACTTTTAATTTACCTGTAAATGGAAAAAGTGCAGAATAATATGCAAGACATGTCTGAAAAGATCACACAAAGCTTGTTATACTAAACCATTCATATAAAATGTGTTGCGCCTGAGAAACAAAGCAGCTTATGTAAACATATAAAGAAGTCTCTTTGACAGAGTCTCCATTACACAAGAGGCTGCTGAAAGTAAATGAGACTCGTCTTATCGCTAATGCATCTGCACATCACGTTTACGGAAGTGTAACAAAACAACATGATTAAATGCATTATTGGCAGAATTGAACCAGTGATCTTTTTCAGTGCATGTTGGTACTAAGCTTGCTGGGCACAAAGCCTAAATATACAACCCACAGATCAGCTTACCACAATGCGTCTCTGTCCACACAGATCTAACCAGCTGTGACTCACTGCCACTACTAAGAAAGAGCTCAGTTTTAAAGTGAATGTAAAAAAAATGTTTCCATTGCAAGGACTTTCTCCAGGCACAAGGAGACAGAAACGTTGGGAATGGTGCTTGCAACGCTGAATATTTCTGATTGGTCGCGAAAAATGTTGATGCGTGAAACCAGCCTGTGACTTGTGGTTTCCCCAGTAAACACACCACACTCTTCGGCCAGCTGCTGCGCTTGTTGGTTTACACTTAACCTCCGGAGGTGCTTTTTGCTGCCAGAGTGTGGGCGAGAGGGTGGACGGACTCCATGAGTCTCTCCATGAGCAGCCCGATGATAAAATCCTTTACTGAAACCTAGCCAGTCAAGCTTGGTGTGTATGGAGGGGCAGCTTTCACAGCAGACACGCAGCCTGTCCACACTGCATTGCCCAGAGACACAGCTGTGTGCCGAAGAGGTCGGTGTGTTTAGCACAGCTAGCAACCGACTCAAACTTGCCAGTAACAAAGACATGCCAGTGCATGTGTAAAAAAAAAAATGCTAACAACCGCGTAGGCTGTGAGTAGAGCCTACATAAAACCATAAATCAGCTGGGTTGGTTGGCTGGGTTCTTTACCACAAACATAACTGGAGGTGTCCGGACATCTTATTTAAAACACAGTTTTTCAGCACAAGCTCAGCTGGTCAATTCCAAGCATCTCATATCCTGTTTGGTGGCTGCAAACAAGGCTGCAAAAATCCTGACACTTCATCAGAAATATTGAGTGGTTTCATGCTTTCAGATGTTTAAACACCACCTCGGACTTTGGTCACTAGCTTGACAGCCTTCTTGCTGTCTGCCACGCCACCCTCATCGCCTCCATCTCACAACATAAAAGTCATCTTAAATATATGTAATATCAACGTGCTACGTGTAGGAAACGTCAATATGGTGCTGTATGTATGACACATACTTATTTGAAAGCAGGCTATCCGTGGTTTGCAGAAATATAAACTGCCAGCATTTTTATTCTCGTGACTAATTTCTCTTCAAAGGCGTCAGACCATGACGAGAACGCAGACAACAAAAGACTGAAGGAACATTTTAGTCCCTTGAATGGAAAGTCGTTCCTGGGTTCCTGGGTTCCTGGGTTCCTGGGTCCCAGGTACTTTGGGACTTCAGACTTCGGCTATTGTAAGATGATATATTATATAGTGTTGTGAAACATTTTGAAAATATTCTGAAAAGATAATGAAACCAGAAGGCTACTCAGCACCTTGGTATGAGCTGTACAGCGCGCACAGCACTGCTTTACTCAATGGCAGAGGAATGTACCAGACAGGAGTAGACATATGAAATTCATATTCAGTATTGCCTTCAAACCTCTGTTGGGGTTTGGAGTTCAACCACAATGTCAGAAGAAAAGCTGACACCTTGACAGACGAATCAAGATTTGTCGTGAGAAATGCAATGAACGACACAGAAATAAGGGACGAGTGGAGTGCATGTGCTCATTTAACTTAGTGTACATGTTCCCTCCATCTTTCGCTGTAAGGTCTCCCAGATGTGCAGCCAATGAAACTCCACTTAGTGGTTATTCATCATGAAAAGCTGAGCATGAAAAATATAACATTTTAGTGTATGTGCGCGTATATGTGTGCATGAGAGGGTAACAGGGGTCATAGAAAGCCACTTTAAGAGGGTCCCAGTGAACATTGCTCTCCCCGGTCAGACCGGTTTTTAATAAAAACTACAAGGTGGTAAAGTTAACCTGGGGTCAGTTTTAATGTTTGCGTGTGTGTCCGTGTGTACCTGCAAGAGCATGTATATGTATCCAAGTGTGATGTCACTTCCTAACTCCACTCCAAGGCCATTAACTCTGCTTCAGCTCCATACCTCCAGCCACGCCGGCAGCTGAACACAGCAATTTAAAGTCCAGCATAGTTTTTCACCACCCAAAATGTCAATGGATCATGAAAATTGCCCTGCGGAGCTAATTAGGTGGCAAAATGTAGACACTGTGGTCAGACCATGGAAGAGTAAAGTGTTATGACACTACAATAATCTCTAAAACGGAAATGAAAGCTATCGGGCCAGTTACTGAGCAGCTGTGATCTTAAACTTGTGAATCGTTAGAACTGCTCTGTGGTCCACTGATGGTCTGATTATATTGCACTCAATGAGAAGGTTTCACATCTTTTGGATGCAACTAACTCCCCTCAGTCACAGCAACATCCACACAAAAGGAAAGCCATACTTGTGAAATGATGCATGTGTGTTGTTCTGCTGAACTTTCTGTTTCTGTAACTCTGTTTATAAGAGAGCGCGCACTAGTTTTGCGTTCACATGTGATGTCCCAAGGGGTAACTTTGTATTTTTTGTTTCACCCCCATAACAGTTAGCTCAGGGTACAGGGTCAGCTACTGCGGGGCAGACACTTGGCTGTCATGTGGCATTAATCTTGGGTTTTTCCGGTTGAAGGTTGAGAACTTAAATTCCTTGGCAACCAGCTTCAGACTCTGAGACAACACAGAGACAGAACACGACATAAAGATGAAGTTGCGCATTTAAGATAGAAAATTAGAGACCTATAATGGTTAACCTTATTCTGAGGAAGGCCAAAATACTGTGAAGTTATGCATATTCTTACATTGGGCCCCTTATTATCTGTTCATTTATTCCATATACACGAATCGTTCAATTGTCATTGATCATATATATTATCATTATAGGAATTCATACTGTATGTATTTACATATGTTGCATACAAAAGTATCAGCAATTTCTTTTGCTCTCTCTCAGATAGGATACGGATTAAAACGGATTTTTGTCTCTCATTTCTAGTCTAAGTAGACACACAGATGTGGCCTAGAAATAAACCAACTTCACTCTGACTGTGATTCCTACAGAAACTTTGCTCTGCTTTACTTTAATTCTCCGAGAGCATGATGTGTTCCTCCTGCTCTCTCTCAACCACAGCTCCTCTCCCGCTCCCCTCCTTCTGTTGTTATTTACCCCCCTGTCCCAGACCAGGCCACTGCCCTCGGGCATCGTGTACACCACAATCACACTCCCCAAGGGAAACATTAGCAGAGTCATAGCTGTTTTCGTATCAGATGACCCGTAGCACATTTCCACAAAAGCACACTCTGACTCTGAAAAACACCAAGTAATGATTTGCAAATGACTTGTTGATTGTGCAAAAAAGGGGGGAACGGGCAGGAGTGTCGTTAATTGCCTTAACACTGCCAGTGACCCGCCAGAACATGAATCACAATTTTGACAAAATGACTCAGGCCAATGTCTCCGAAGAGTTAGTTAGTGCGACGGATGCTGAGAGTGACCAACACATTGCAAGTGTGTAATAACAGCGGCATGTGTGTGTCTGTTTGAGAGTGAATGGCTAATAGAGGGGCCCCTATAAGCAGTTAAAATAGCCCCCCTGCAGTCTCTACCTTTCATGTGCTAATATTGCCGAGGTTATGAGTCCCAACACTATCCATCTTCACACAGATGTTTGCATGGACATGGGGCCTTCCCTCCACACAATAACACCAGCTCTGGTGCAAATTCCTTCAGTGTGATTCTGTTTTCAAACTCGGGATCAACACAGTGGACTCTGGATGTTAGGTACGGATGAGGCACAAAGAAGTCACACACTAAGGGGGCAGTGGGAGGCCTCGATCTGAGGGGGCCTAGAGACGCTGAAACACCACCGACTTTATCACACACTGTGTTTCCCTTCATCTCCATTCCTTTCAGGATTATCGCCCACATCCTAGTTGGCTGATGTATCTGTGGTACCCCCATGAGTGGCGTGTTGACTGTCTTCCCATATGTAGCCCTGAGTGCCATATGACACCCAGAGAAGACCATGGAGGATATGACTAACCATAAGAAGAAAGAAACAATTACGCCATTATCTGGAGATGAAACCGATAGACTGTTCTCGCATCATCTTCAATACCACAGAGTGTTTTCTATAAAAACCATTAGTCCGATTACCATAGAGACCCTTCTGTTGGGCTGCAGTGTGACTCATTGCCTGTGCACGCTGTCCATATGCGCCAGACAGGGAGGTCTAAGGCCTAATGCCATCCACCAACAATTGAATTTTAAGAAACAAAGCAGAGAAAACAATCGCTGCGCCCACAATACATCTGAATGGGATTTTATTGTAACTGATAGCCCACAAATATTTTGGTCTTCATTGCATTAGGTAGTTGTGTTGCTGTGACCAGAAATGTGACAAAGATTATTTGTACGATCTTTGGTATATTTCCAAAAAAATCAGAACCATTTGAAAGCTCAGTAAATCTGATGCTTAGTCTCACAGTATATCCCATAGACAGTTTCCACTGGGAGATGAAAACAAGCAACGAGCTTGCTACCCTTTACATACTCTCCAAGCTTTCAGTGTAACAAATTAACTTATAAATATCAAAAAAGGAAATGCTATTACAATTTTTCTTCACCAGGCAAAAAATACAAATATACAACCTCTAAATTCAAATTCTCTCTTTTGCCAAACTAACACTCTCAATTTACCTTGTTAACTCGTCCTAAAACACAATTGATTCAAACTCATCAGAAACAAATTAAAACTCACCAAACTGGTCTTGTTTTGTTTTTTTTCCATAGTCAGGTGTGGTTAGTCAAAATAGATTAGTCAGGTAAGATTAGGAAATATTACATCTCACCCACAGTTTTCCCTCGATGCCGACACCTGATTGTCATTCGCTTCATGTCCCTCCTGTCCCTGCCTGCTGTGTCTTCTCGTCCCCAGAGTCATTGTCCTGACTGGAGGCGCTTCATCACCTCTGTTTTGTATCCCGTCTTCAAACTGTGTCTGGTCCCAGTCCTGGCAAAGTTAAGTCACCTAATCGGGCTGCTGCGTCCGCTCACTGAGCTAATTAGCTAATGGAAGCTTGCTTGAGCCAAGGATAGCTAGCAAAGCTCATGCTGACACATTAAATGTGGAATATGGCAAACATCATAACTGCTAAAAAAAAAAAAAATCCACATTTTAACATTGTCATTGTGATCATGTTATTATGTTGATGCTAGCATTTAGCTCAGTGACTAAGTACAGCCTCACAGAGCCCCTTACTTTGGTGATTTTTTTAGGAATCTGAGAAAGGAACACTAAATCCTGATTAGTGAAAAAAGGATGATATTTAAATTTGAATCTCTCTGTAGTCCTGACAGTACCACTAACACTGTAATCAAACATTTACAAAAAGTAAAACTGAATACTATTTCCACTTTCATTCATATCTAGGCCAGTCCTTATCATAAGCTGAGCCAACACGAGAGATTCTTGCCAGCTCTGGCTCGAGGACCAGAAGTGCGAATCCAAACCAAACGCGATCTCACACCACACAGATCCCAGCGCCCTCTTCTCTGCGGTGATTCACAGCATGCTCTGGAGAGCACTTACACTCAGGTTGGAGGAAATCCAATCATACTGAGGAAGTGAAGTAAAGTTGTGAAGCTGAATCGGCGAACTTAGAATAATATTCAAGACCATCCACCTTGTAAGTCTGCCTGGTGCGTTTGTTTCCATCCATCTGGCCAACTTAACGAAGCCTTCCTGGAATCACATCTATTGTTACAGGAGAGCACAGCCTCACAGACACACTAGTTGTCTGTTGCAGTTTCCATAAAACACATCAAAGAAACTGGAACAAAGGCTTTCTAATACCCAGACTAAAAGGAATTCTCTATCAATCTGGTTTGGATTGTGCAGTACATAAAGGAAATCTTCCCAGTTGGCTGTTTATAGTGGCCCTAGTGCTGAGGACCAATGTTTGGCTACCTGTGAATAGCAAGAACTATTTTAAGGACTGAAGTAATTCCCGTCATAAACATCACAAATTCAATTTAGTCCCACCACAAAAAAAAAAAAATGTAATTGCAGCATGTTTGTTTCAATGGATGTTCCACTGACAGGTCCAGGATGTACAGCTCATGAAAAGTGTGTCCAAGTTGAGAGTCTGAGCGCTGAACTTGAGTATTAGCACACTGCTGTGAAGGCCAGCTAAAAGTTGGACAGCTAAAAGTTGGACGCGCCAGAGACAGACCTGACATGGCTCTCGTCTCTAGGAGGCCGCGGAGGAGTGTTTTTCCTCTTTTGACCTCTTTATGGGAGCTCAAAAATCAGGGCGCAGTTTTTCCCTTGTTTCTTCAGGGCTGATCTTAAATGCACAGTGTAACACTAACTCCTCAAAAATAAATATCTCCATTCATTTCTCCATGAATAAAGGCTGTGTGCCTTGGCACAGAGACCAAACAAAACCATAAATGCAATGATTCAACACACACAAAAAGAAACAAGCTGAAGAAAAAAACAGGATCCTTGTCACCTAACAGCCGCAGCTGGAGCACTGTTAACGAAATACAGACATTTACACAGTTTACACACACAAAACTCTGGGAGATTATCAGTTAAGAGACTAATTATGTTGATATAACAATTACTTAATTTACATTTAATCTTTTTTAACCTTGGAATTGCAAGAGCTGTAATTATTTGTCAAAAGGTTCATTTCTGGTTTGTGTGTCTGCTTCATTTATCCACACATGGTTTGTCATCGCTCTCAATACTCAGCTTTATTAGGTATGAAATATGCCTGAAAAAAAGACTTATTTGCAAAACAGATGTCTGTTCTTCTTTCTTCATTCTTTATTGGTAAAATTATGTGCACCCAGGGGAATATCAATCAATTAAATGTTGCTTTATTCCTTTTAAAAATGATTTATCTGGTTTTTGCAAGTAGATTGTTTCAGATTCAAAGATGTCAGTAAAACAGATTTAAAGGGTAGGTTCATTCAAACAAAACAAAACAAAACAAAACAAAACACAACAACAGATTCTATCACTCTCAGTATGTGGTATTCGCACAGTCAGTTTTGGTTTTCTCTGTCCAGGTTTTGAGATGTCTGTCTGTGAGGTTTCTACTTCTGTTCCAACAACGGAGGTGAAATGATTTGTTTTTGCTGTTGTGGTGGTGACCGTACTGAAAAATAACGTGAACGTTTGCAATGTGGCTTTCAAGAATGAGTTTGGCTGATTCCCCATGCACAGCAGGGATAGCTTTAATAAAACTGCTTTTCTAAAGCGGAAGTATATCTCATAAGAACTTTAATTGTTTTTAGAATTGAAAATGGATTTATGGGACAATAAAAAATATTGCAAAAACAAAAACACTTCGAAAAAAGCATCTTCCTAAAGGAACATTGTGTGATTTGACACAAAATTCACATAACCCTACGTTCCTGTTTGGGTTCCTTTAAACGGTTCGCTTTTTACAGAGGACATACATGTTTTATTTAACGCTGGCATCAAAGAACCCTTGTAGATTTTAGTGCCTACATTTACTCCCACTCGTGCAGCGATCCGACGGCGATCCGACTGCCAACACATGAATCCTGCTCTCTGAGTGTAACTGAAGATGTCTCTCCACCTGCAACATGAGGTTGAACTGTGACGCTGTTTCTTTTCAAACTCAAATTGTCACATTCATTTAAATATCAGCCCCTCTGTCCTCTCCTCATTGTACTTTTCCTTACGAAACCACAACTGAAGAAGCCACGGTGCCGAGTGTGCTTCTTCAAGTGATCAGAGCCTGCAGTGCCGACCTAATTTAGAGATTCAAATGCAAGAATAGAACAGTAAAGTAAAAACAGAGGACTAGTCATGGGACCAGAGATGTAGCCAGCAACACATTCTCTGGAGATTAATTTAAAGCTATAACAACTGAAGAAGATTTTGCTCCACTGACAGCTCACAGAGCGTTCTGATGTCTTTTGCGTCACTTTAAATAAATAGTTTGACATTAAGGAAAATGCGTTGGAATGTGTTTTCTTGCCGAGCGTTAAAGTCTATCCTTCCCACCCCTTCCTGGCTGTGGTGCAATTTTGAAGAAGAAGAGTTGTATCTGTTTTTATTTTGTTGAGGTGAATCATTGTGGACGGGGGCTTCTGTCCAACAGTTGCTAGGAAAACAATGGAGATGACAAAGTTACCCCGATTCCACCAGTCCTGTCCGCCTTGCGTTAAGGTCGCGACACAGCCAGGATTGCAGCCGCTGTAGAAAACGCTCGACGTTCCACTGGCTTTGTCGCACTGAGTTACAGACGCACCTCTCTGCTATGTTCCTTGGAGAATACGCGAAGTGTCCATTTTTGCAGGCAGAGGCAGACAGCAGCTGCATCAAGCTGCACAGAGTAGATCGAGCCAGGTGGGGTGCACGACAGCAGAACAGTTTTGGCATCTGGGTAATTATCAAAAGGACACACCCTGTGCAGAGTCAGGATCTGCAGCGCAGCAACGTGGGAAATATTATATAAGTAAATATAAATATAAATACATGCACTTAAAACAGACAAACAACGAAGCGGTATAACTATGCCAACGACAAAAATAAACACAGCTAGTCAACAACATCAGGCAGCATAGCGCTCGGCTTCAGAAAACACTCCTGGTGGGATATGAAGCCACATGGAGGACGGAACAAAGCAGCGTAGCGCACGAGAGGTTACAGAGACGTGTCTGGTGGATCGTGTTACTGTTCCTGGCCAAAAAAGAGTCTGGCGCACAATCCACTATAAAACAGTTATTTTTGTCTTTATGGTTCCGTTTTTGTACAGATGTGTTACCTTTGCACGGGGCCAGACTCACTTTCTCCTCCTCTTGGTGTTTATGCGCAGTGGTTGCACCAACGTATTCAGCATACAAACATGCGCGCCGTGTAAAATCTTCTAATCAAACTCTCGACAATGAGTTGGGAATGAGTGTATACCTCGAGAAATGTCGAAATCTGCAACTCTCTGGCCCTTTGTCTGTCAAGAGTGGAGCAATGCTCTCAACAAATGGCCCGCAATGATCTCCGTCAAACTGCCACCAAGCAGCCATCACTCTCCGTCTTCCATAAACTCCTTGCCAGGTTCTCAAGACCGCATACAGAAACAATCATGTCAACGGTGACAACCTTCTTCTCCTGACGTACACACATACACCCACACACACGCTAACAGGGCCCCTCCCACCTTCGGAGGGTCCGTAAATTTACCCAGCTGCGGACAAATCCCTCTCCTCTCTCTTATAGCTGTGGGAGATTCCTCGAGCCTTGTGAGAAGCGCCGCTATGACATCCATTTCTACACTCACGTTTGATGGTTAGCGCGATACACAATTGTTCATTTCTCCGACCCCCTGAAGGGATTGTACTGCTCGCATCCAACCATCAAGAGTTAATCAGAAAATAACTGTTAACTGTCAACATGTCGTGAGTACAATTTCAAACACAATAAAGCTGACACCGAAGTGAAAGCCGTGGTTAATATTTCTCAAAACAAAACTCAAACAATAGGACCAGATCTGACAAAAGGCTTTTTCATGTGTGTATAAAACATACTGTCAGATTTCATTGCGTATCTTTGTCATCATCCGTCTCCTGTGATGTCAGGGTTAGCGTAGCCGTTCAGAGGAGATGAGTTTGCTGTATTGAACGGGGCAGCTCCATACGAGTCACATGCTTGTCCTTCATACGTAACATTTCAAGCTGCACATAAAGGAGATTGAATTCTTGGACGAGGACGCCTCCGTTACCTTTTATGTTAAACGACACTGTAAAGATGGCAGTGTCGGTAATGAAAACGGAAATAACTGGGGTAGTAACTGAAAGATGTAGGACAGACGTGAAAAGCGGAGGAGGAGGAGAAGGAGGAGGAGGAGGAGGAGGAAGGAGGGCAAGGACAGAGCACCCATAACTCTCAGATGCAACAGAAAGAGCCAAAGATGAATGAAGCTCCAATTTGTTCGATCGTTTATGAAAAATAGATGTGTGTGTTCGTGTTTGTGTGTGAGAGAGAGAGAGATGAGTGGCTGCATTGTGTGTAATTTCCTCTGAGGTGAAAGTGCATCTCACACCTTCTCAGGCCTGTTAATTTCACCCCAGAGATGGGAGCAGTTATTGCAGTCCCATTCAGTAATTACACTTCAGTCCAGAAAAATGCTTAAGGTTACATCCATGTTATTCTGCCCGACCAGCCCCTGGGAGGGACCTGAAAATTGCTCTCAGCGCTATTTCTTACAAACTTATTACTTTGGCTCTCGGCGTATATACTGTGGTGCTCATGAATGTGAAACTGAAGCCAGTCGGTGTTGCACAAACAGTAGAAACAGTATACAGAGGAAATATACAACAGTTTACTGACAATCAGGGTTCATCAGGGACTTAATTCCAGATTGCAACACTGACACAGGTTTTTTTTGGACACTTTTTGCTCATAAATCTTTTTGGTTCTGGTAAAAGAAAAGTGAATTTAATGCGCTCATACATGAGTTCTTAATCCCATCAAAGACTGTTATGGATTTTTTCCCAGCACTTTGTGTCCAGTAAAACTTGGCCTTTTCCCACGTAGCTTCAAGAAAGTCATGAGGCTTCTCAGGCTGGTGCTTTTTAGAAGTGCTTATTGCTGATCCAGTGATAAAAATGCACAATAATTAGCATGTTGAGGCTTGAACTTTCCCGCAAAACTACAG
>CAEMYA010000074.1:96417-168437 GCA_903131615.1 Diplodus sargus
CTAAAAAAAAAAAAGGCAGAAAACAGACATTACCAGAGCAATTTTGTGAGTTAACAGGTTCAGTCAAGCATATAGAACGCAACCAACGAAGTCGACCGAATCAGAGGCAGAGAACTGGTGTGATCCATAATAACCCAGAAACAAAGATATTTAGCCTGCTTTATATGGTCCGGGCTTCTACGCAGAGCTCGCAGTGAGCAGTCAGAAGTCTTTCAACAGTTTACACAAAGCGATCGACCACCAATTTGCCTTTGATCTGGGCGTTCTGTAAGCGATGGTGGTGTGAAGTCAGCAAAAGAGAGAGTTCGCCAAGCTAGTGGCTGCAGGCAGAACAGAGCTTTAAGCCAAATGGACAGAAGGACAAGCATTCCCAGAACGACAAGCTGATATCTAGTGCTTACCATATTCAGTGTGTTAGCAAAGAGTCAGAGGATTAGAAAAGTGTTTACGATTCTCCCTGATCTGAACATGAACATGAACATGTCTGCGCTAGATTTTCACGGAAATCCTTCCAACAGTTGTGGGGACAGTTCACTTAAAACCGCAGATGGGAGGCGTATGGTGTCGCAGGCATAAAGAGGATCATCATCAGAGGATTTATCATCAGCGCATCATGACCATGTCCGGATCAAATTTTCTTGGTAATCCAGCCAATACTGGGATGCTTTCGTCTCGACCAAAGAGGTGGATTGACAGACCGACATTGCCATCGCTGAAAACATGCCCTAGCATGGCTAAAAGTAAGACATAGCCATATTTTTTGTTACTCTAGCATAAATATTAGGATTGCATGCATAAGCAAATGAAATAATGATAGTATGTGATGCTTATTGTAAGATGCTTTCATCCCAGAGCACTACTGTATGGTTAGAGTAAATGTTTACAGACGCACATACTGCTAATAGGCTCGCTGGCAAATTTTATCAGCATTTCTCCTCAAACTGAATTCCAGCTAGTTTCTGTTTGGCCATCTGCTGAGGATGACTAGATTGCAAAACATTTTTAGTCTGACCTTTCTTTTTGAGAGGAACAAACGTAGTTTCTGAATGACAGGACATGTGAAACGGAGCCCTTTGTCTCAGAGAAAGTACAGCACATCGTGTTTAAAATGGATAGAGATGAAAGTTGTTGTGAGTAAAAATGTGACAGTGTTTTTGGAAACTGAGAAGAGTGCTCGGGGGTGAATCTCTGTGAGACTTACAAAAAAATTTGTCCTTGTTACATTTTGTACTGGAAATATCCACCACCCCCACCCACACACATAGCGGTGAGCCGGTAGCGTCCCTCTCTGCAGACAGCCGCAGAGCCCGAGGTCTGGAAACGTTTGTTTTTTTTCAACGATGCTTCCCAATGATGCACCAGACACACTCCTCAAACCTGCCACCGCAGCCAGCAAACATTAAGCCACGCTGGAGACAAGGAACGCATTTGATTTTCATGAAAAGAGGTGACTGGCAGTCAGAATAACACAAAAGGTTGGAGGTCTAACTCGTGTCAGCGAAAGACTGCACCTCACAGCGACTGACCTCCTGGGGATGGGAACCTGTTTAGGTTTTCTCATGTTTTGGGAAAATGCTTTTTTCCTCCACCAAGAAGGTTTTGTTTTTGTTTAACTTTGTTTGTCTGGATGGATCAGCAGGATATCTCATAAACCTAGAAACAGATTTACTTCATGTTTTGTCAACCCAATATTTTGGCTTTGTTGTCAAAACCTATTTTGTTATAAAAGGACTGAATGTTCAAGGAACAATTGGTGTGATTAGTGGTGATCTGGAACTTAAGATGATTATTAGTCATGAGTATGTAACAAAAAGATACTGTAGATATTTTTATTACATGCCAAAACTTCATCATTAAGTGTCACAATAGCAAAAATAGTGAGTACCCAAATGCAGACCGACAGATGTTAAGGTGACAAAAAGGCAGGGAAAGGAAAATATCAAAGTAATACAAAAACCTGAGGACAAACCAGAAAACCACAAGGAACAAATCAGGAACACACGAGGAGCGGCAGAGCAAGCACAGGAGACACGTGGACAAAAAACAGACAAACCAACAAAGAGAGAGGGAACAAACCGGGCTTAAACACACATATGTGATTAACTGATGAGACACAGGTGTACACAGGAAAGACAATGAGAGGAAGTGGAAACTAAAACATGACACGTCAAAATAAACCTTCAACATAAAACAGGAAGTCACAAAACCAAACACCCAAACAATGACAGCAGGGTTATGTGATGACACCTCAGACAGCTCCAAAGCGATTAAATGAAGATGGACTCTGGATTCTTTTCTTGTAGATAAAAGAGGTTAACACTCCAAATCATTTGAATGTATGCAAAGTAAAGAAATCAACTCTGCTGACAATATGTCACCATTTGGGTTAGCTAAAATGCTAACATTGAGCTCAATATTACATACATCATGTTTGCATATGGCAACACAATTGTAAATAAATGGTGAATATATATGTATACATACAGCATGCAACAGTATTGATTTCATGACAGATAATAAACTGATAATATAGTATCTATATATGTAACAAAAGAGGCTAATAGGTAAGCAACCCAGGAAAAAAAATATGATATGACACTATGACAACATAATACAGTTTTCATCGAATAGAAACCGAACGATAATCACAATTATTTTGAAGCTGTTATTCTTATGTAAAAAACGTACATAATGTCGCTTTGAAAATTGACTGAGCTGCTTGACCCGTTGCGCTAATCCCGGACCTCATAAACAATACATCTGTGCGTCTAACGTTAGCTAACATCACTGATCGCTGACAACTGATTTTTGAACGAGCCATCTGTAATCCCTCTGACAAAAAGAAGAAGAAAAAGAAAACAGCTGCAAACCAGCATTAATAAAACGGTAGGCTCACGCTCACATAACAGAATTTACAACCAGATGTTACGTAGCTACCTCACACAAGGAGAAAACATGAGTGATCTGGACAACAAGAGGCTAACAATTTTGGTGCAACAACACCTGGACTACAGCTTTAAATCTTACCAGGATATTACAAGAAAGCTGACATGATGCAGGAAATTAGCACCAAGCGGGGCTGGAATATAAGGGAGGTAATCTGGAAAGTGTGTTATGCTACATATATTAGCTTGGCGAGCTGTCTGTGTCTGTCTGTCCTGAGTTTTATCAGACATAAATTATCACAACCGATTTCTGGGAGCAATCCGCTGGACGCTGAACCTTTTCAGTGAGTGTTGTGCTTTCATCACCCCACGTGTTGTAAACTTGTTACCACAGTAGCTGTGTAGCCAGCCCTGTGTTATCATTGTATTAGCTAATGTCTATCAAATCAAACAGCATGCTTTTTGTCTCTGCGCTTTTCTCAAGTGCTCCGACCCAGCGATCCAAAGTGCACCACAGTGCTCAAAAGTAATGTAATGTGGACACGGGCCCTAAATCCTAAAGCAGTAGGACAAAAAACTACATGAAAATCAGGAGCTACAATGAACACTGACAGATTTCTGAAATATATTACATCTCTGGAAAATTACCTATATCATTTTAAAGTGAAAAATGCTGTCACCTATTACAGCCGCATCACTAAGGCACAAGTCCATATGTGTTGCATTGTGCTAACTCCTCACGTATGACTCTTGAAGTCATGACTGTGGAGAACGCAGAAACAGGACTCACCGTCGCCCCGGAGGGAAGAGCTCTCTGGGGAAGCGCGGTGTCTGTTCAAACAGATATTGAGTTTGTTATTTTAGCTCCGGGAGGGAGAGAGGATCTGTTTTCAGATGTAACCGCGGGGGAGCTGGTGTCAATGTTTATTTGTCTTTCTCAGTGACACGGGCTGTTATCAGTCAATACAGCTGAGGTCTGAAGGAGCCACCAGCAGCCTTCCACCCCTTATCATAATCCAATAAAACATCAGCTACAGATGGCGGTTAGTCACACCGACTGATGCTGGTACAATTTGTAAGAGACCTTGATCAGGTTAAGACAACCAAGCAAACACCCATGTGAAGTGAAAACCAGCAGCCACTGTGGGTGACATGGTCCACTGAAGTCCTGTGAAACTTTCAGGGTCAAAGTATCAGTCTGCAGCACAAGTTTTCTTCCTTTTATATTCATTGGTCACAAGAGATCACAGGAACCTGTACTTCCCCTCTGTGTGTGTGTTTTTTATTGTTTTGTTTTTTTACCAGGATCTGCATCAAACTGTACTCACTCATAGATACCAGTTGCCTAAATACACCAGATTTCATCATCAATATCCACGCAGTATTCCCTGAGAAATCAACCAACATGTTTTTTTTCATGTTTTTTTTAAAAAGCCCACTCAAGTAATATTAAAGAATGTGAGAAAAAATTAATGGATTCGTCTGTCCAGATACGCACCAGAAATGAATGGGGTATATTCTGGGATGAGACTCATCCTATATTCAAGTGAAGTGGAAGTTTGTTCTGTAGATTTGTGTTGTGTGTGTCCTATTAATAAACCAACCAACCAACCAACCAAAAAAACAACCAACAAATGGACATGGATGAAAACATAAACTCCTTGGCACTCCATGTGACTGACCACTAAATCATGTGACTGACCACTAAATATACAATAGTTTGAAAGAGAACTGGCTGTATGTTAAAAACTGCAACATTCCATTCAGAACAACTTCAATTTCAGTAATAAGTGCTTTGATCCAGTGTAAATCTGATATTTAGCATGAGACTTTAAGGCATGATAAACATTTAGGATCAAACATTTGAGATTTTGTTATATCCTGTCTTGACAGTTTTTACAGCAAACTTTGAGTTTCCACCTCTAACAGAAAAAGAAGCCTGTAGGGATTTCCCTCAAAGTACTAAATATAGGCAATAGTCACTCACTAATGGGTAATGAAAAGCTGTGCTGTAAGGTCGGTCAGATCTTTTTTTTCAATTAACTAAGATCATCCTCCTCCTAAAGCTGAAATATCTCAGCCCATGTGACAGAAAAATGCCCTACTTTGGCTCAATTAAATGAGATTGATGTGTTGACAGCTCATGCTGGCAAGAGTGACCGATCAAATGACAGCAAGGGGAGGTGGGATGTATTAAAAATAAATGTCATTTCTGGGTTTGGGAGCTGTTTTTAGAGCATGTAGCTGTGGTCTGGCAATGTCTTGCAATGTCTCGCCACATCTGGTTTCAGAAGAATCAATAGCAGCATCAATCTACATTGAGGGATATGGTAAAACTTATCACATAATGAATATATCAAGCCAAGTGTTGCATCGCAGCACATTGCAACCCTTAGCAGCATCGTGCCTGAGGTGGCATCCTAAAAATGCAAACAAACACAGAACTTGGACTTTGAGGCTGGTTCAGACTGCATGTCTGCATTAGAGAGGATGTTTAGATGTTTAGTCTCAGGACCCTTTGGGGAGAACTGGCCACGCAGGACCCCGAAACCTCGCTGACCCCTGACCTCTCAGAGGGGCTCTGAAAACATGGACGCTGGTGCATTTCAACAAAAAGATAGAGTTATAACTTTAAAAAGAGATGAAGAGATGAAGGGAAGATGAGAAGGAGCGGCAGCAGGAGGGAGAGGGCAGTGGAGGGGAAGAGAGCGCAGGACAGGAAGGCAGAGTGTGGCCCTTCAGCAGGCGTTAAGGATAATAAAGAAGAGCTTAAGAGGGTTTAAAAGCTGTTGGTGGATAACAGCAGGACAAATGAGAGGTCCTCTCTAACAGCAGCACTTGACTGACCCCAGCTGAGTCAACAACATGGCCACGGGAAATCTGACTACCTGGATGGGGAGAGGAGCAGGAGGAGGTTGTTTCTTCTCCACAAGTGTGAAAATTCCTTCTCATCACAGATAACAGGGATCCTTTTGGTGTTTTATGCCCTATTAAAAATGACTTACAGTGTGTGGGAGAGAGGTGTTAACAGGAAGAAACTGTCACTGATATAGTTTCATGTGTAACCCTTATCTGTATGTAGTACACATAAATGCAAGTGTTTATACAACGGTCAATGATGTGTCAGCGATGCTACATTTTACCGTGTGAAATTGCGATACAGATACATTTCGCATCCCACATTTGCCACGATTGAAATTTTCCAAGTGGTGCTAGAATTTTTTCCATTAAGGCAGCTTCCAAATGTAAAGGGAAAGTTCACACAAATCACCCCAAACTGGAGCACAGTTAGACAGGCAGATATTTGGGATTTTTCTTGATTGGTTTTGTGATAGCAATTTTAAGAATTCGATGGAGGTGCTGCTTACTTTTAATTTAATTTATGTCTTGACACAACACTGTGATTATATTATGCTTAGGTTTAGGCATAAAAAAACACTTGGTTAGGGTGAGGAAAACCTCACGGTTTATCTTAAAATACCCCCTTTGGTTGCCACAATCTCAGATAAAGATGGTCCAACTTCCTGTGAAAAATAGTTGGTTTAGTCCGCCACAATTACCGCTGAAAATCTCTGAAGGTGTCCTGAAAAAATATCCACTGTTGTGACTTGAGTGGCCGTCGGCAGCCTTGTTGTCTGTAATTCTGTCACCACCGTCCTCTCCATCTCTTGATGTGAAAGTCAGCCAATAAGCATTTAATGTGAATTGTCAAACTTCAATGTTCTGTTATTTGCAGAAAAATGAACTGTTGCTATTATATATGGGCTGGAATATCAATATATACCCCTCCCCTGTTACATGTCAGACTATTTCTTGTCTGGGAACAGTAACTTTCTGTCGTCTCATCACATAACCCCCACACGACAACAAATTGTTGTTTTACACTTAGATTTTTAAGTACAATTAAGCGAGCTAGGTATAATCTGTACGTTTCTTAACTTTAGAGTTTTTGCTGTTAGGCAGATTTTGTAACCATTGTCAATAATGTGATGCACACTGGCCCAAAAACACTTTTCCCCAAGCTTACTGCGAAACAGTGGACAGATTTTTTTGAGCATCACAACCCCGCAAAATGACTGGTTTTATCAGAATCTGATCCCCTTGGTCTGGTAACAATCGGAAAGTCTAAAAGAGCTGCAGGATTAGATTATTTTATCCCTGTTCAAGTTAGCCAGGGGGTTAACTAAGAGGGGTTTTTTGTCAGCTTGGCTGTCTGTGTGTTATCTATGAGTCCCATACAGAAGCTATGCAGAAGATCCAGGTAACTTTATACGCGGATGTCAAACTCTTTTGGCTTCATGTGCCAATGAGAAGCTTTTATAGGAATGAATGCGGCCTCGCTTCAAGTGTTATATCTAGTTCTCATTATCAGCCATGGTTTCCAGTCTTTGGGCTAAGCTAAGCTAAGCTAAGCTAAGCTAACCTGTAGGCTTATTTTAACCACCATAAAGCAGATAAGCGTGTAACTAAGTTCATTCAAATAACGTTTTACTGAAGAAATAGACAAGAGGTTTTTAGAGCATGAAGTAATTATTCCACACAGTTTATGACAAATCTAATTGCCGTCCAGGCCAAATGGCACATTTCCAACCTAATAGACGAGCCACTGAACCAGCATCACTGTTTTGTATTCCTTGATGGTTTTTGGTGGTTTTCAGTGGGCATCAAGCAGGGCCAGTGACTCCCTCGAGGGAGGGTGTGTTGGACGACATCAGGATCACAGCATGCCAACTCTCTGAAGCAATGAGAACAAGACTGCGCCAATATTCATAGAGAACTGCCTCAACTTTCTGCTGTTCACTGAGAAACAGAACGAGAAGGATTTATTAGATCACACTGGACAAGAAGACAAAATATAAGAAACATCTGTGTTTCATTTCTCTGGGAGCCAAGAAGTAGTCCGCTTTGCTAAAAATGTTTTGCATCCAAACAACAGATGTTAGCAATGTTAAATCAGCTGCTTTTTACTTGTAATTGTCAGTCATGTGTCCATGTGAAGCAAATAACCAGAGCTGATGAGCAGGTGAGACCTCACACAGTCAGTGTCTTGGGGCACTGCAACTGTGAGCGAAACAGATCGAGTTGTAATAATAAATAGAGTTATATTTTTCTCCAAGCGAGCTGCTGAAGCACAGACTGTGTGTGGTTGCTCTTAGCACGGCCACTTAGCAAACAAGAGAAGCATGTGCTTCAATCATTTCTCATTTCACAGTTTGTTTGTTTGTAGGCTCTGGCTTACACATGCCCTCCTCAAATGAAGATATCAAAAATAACAAAACATGGCACTGACAGGGTACTTTTACACTGTGTATTCCAAGTATCTGTATCTCTAAACGATGAAGATTCCCTTGTTGCAGATTTTATTGGCATCAAAATTAGGCCCAGAGGATAAAGAAAAGGAAGTTTTATTTATCTTCAAAGCAAACCGGCTTTTCTCTCCTGATGCTTCATTTTTGTTGGCAGCAGCTCTAACTCCTGCTGTGTGTGCACAGACTTTTTACAAAACCGATAAGATGTGTTGAATATAGCCAGGAATAATCTGCAACTTGAGTTTAGAGGCAGACACAATTCTTATCTATATTTGACGAAATACTGCGGTACATGAAAGGTTTTCTGATAAGGGAAACTTACCAGAAATCACCAGAAATGATTCATCTTACTGGTTTCAATACAATTTATATTCATATAATATTCATATAAGAAACAAGTTGTTAAATCCATTGATCCTTCCATAGCCATTTGTCCTTAGCAGGGTCACAGGCCTGGAGCTGATCCAAGTTTACTAATCAAAAATTATGCTTAGTAAATATTACCCGTTACTAAGAATTAAATACTGATGGTAATAATGGGATTGGTGTATTTTTGTTCCTTGTCCCAACCGGCCCTTAAAGCAGCTTTTAAATTTGCATCAGTGTCTCTGGATGAAGACTAAGCTTCCAGGGCTCAATAATTGTCGCTACAGTTGAAAAAGTGTTATTTTAGCTAGAATATAGCTATAAAACTGTTTTGGTTCCTGGCTCCACTCTCGCTGTAAACTTTATGAGCTTGACCATCTCTGTTTCCTGCTGGGGAAGTCGCTCATTTTTTTAACCACCTGATCGCGCTGTAAGGAAGCATTTGAATGACCCTGGACCATTTATTTGTAATGAAATATGCTGACTTGGCCAAACGAAAATGCCCAGGACATTTCCTCCTCTCGGTGTTGCCCTCGCTGTTTTTCATTTCCCATTGACATTAGCACTTCAACCACAACAGCTGCAACTTACAGCTTAAATCCAGCAGGCCCGTACAGTACATCACCATGGGCCATCCAGATATATCTGCCACGACGGCTTTATGAAAGAATATGTGACAATGACTAAAGATGTGTTGCCTGAAAAATTAAAAAGGCATTCCATGTAGAGCCAAAACACTTTCTACACAATATGTAGAAAATCTTGAGTCATGACTTCAACATCTGAAGAGAGAAGAAACATCAGTGGAAATATAAATGTGGTAAACCAACAAATATAGATCTATTTTTACATGCAGCAGAAGCCGTCCAGCTCCTTCCGAGAATCACTTTGTTTACACTGCTTGCCGAAGTGTTGCATTCTTCTGTTGGTCCCAATTTTCCTGTTTTTCCTCTCACCACGTGTCTCTGGCCGCAGCTAGGAGTTCCCCTCCACGTCCACCCTGAGCGGACCCCAGGTCATCAAAAACATGTGGCAAGATAACAAGACCTCCATTAAGCAGGATCAGGGTCCCCCCGTCAGGATATTACAGAGCTAGGCAAAACTCGTTCTGGACAATAAAAAAATGCCCCGACACAGGAAACACAAGAGCCTGTGCTGAGAGGTGACAATAAAAATGGCATGACCTCTAGCACTCGCTACTAAACTTAGACATGGTGGATGGGTGAAGTTTGACATGAGAAAGTTCAGTGCCCGTAAAACTGAGATTAAAGATGACTTGCGTGACAGAAAAACAACCAAAAAGCATCATTAATCTCAAAAAGAGGCAAAAAAAATGATCCCTTACACAACATTAAAAAAAGCTGGCCGGGGTTTTTTCTTACGATGAATGATGATTCATATTACTGTAAGGCTCTTGGCAACAGTGCAGAGTAATCAATTAAAAGAATAGTTCAACATTTGGGGGAAAAAACATGCTTAGTCATTTTCTTGCAGTGAGCAAAATGTGTCAGTGTCAGTACGTAAGTATGTAGCTGGAACTGGGAGGTAGCCCAATCAAATATCAAATTGCCAATTTTATATTTCAGTTTGTGAATTGATTAAAGATGTTTCATGTTACTGCTGCCTTTATGGAGGGATTCATAGTTTTTGATCTTTGGTCCAAGCCAGGCTTGCAAATTAGCCCTGCTTTGAGTCTTTATGCTAAGCCTCAGAGTTGGCACACGAATATGAGGTCATTTTTTTAGGCATATTTTTTAAAACTTTTCTTGGTTTTATTAATCGGACAGCATTAACAAATCTTGAATTTTAATTGTCGCTGACTGAATCTGTAGCTTTTAGTGATGGAGCTTCCTCTCTGGTGACCGAGAGCACCCCTGTCAGCTCAGCCTCATATATAGCACATTAGTCTCATATTAAAAAGCTTATTGAAAGCCACAAAGACATCCTCAGCATCATGATGTTGCAGATAGGTGGCTGCCAAGCTGGTAAACCAATACATTTTGCTCTTATGGGTCCTTGTTGTGTTGAACTGGCTTTAACAGCTCGAACTAGCAACAGACTCAAGGTCGGATTGGCCTGAGCTGAGATGATGAACTCACTGATATACATACTGAATGGCGTTGGAACCTACACAGTCGCATGTGCTGTGGTCCCGTGGGGTTTAGGCACAAACACCACTTAAGCGTTAGCGTCAGGAAAAGATCATGCTTTGGCTAACCTGTATCTGTGACCACAAACATAGCTGCAAATTGTTACGATGCCTCATCAAAGGTTACCGCTGACACGGCTGGAAAATGTCCTGCCCTCTAGTGAAAATATCCAGTGGTTTAGTGGCTACAAATGTGAAACCAGTGTCTCAAACAGTGGTCTCTTGCTTGGCAGCCTTCTCACCTTGCTGTCAGAACACTTCCATCCCCTCCTCCTGCGGACCATAAAGTCAGGTCGTATAACTTACTAATCCTCGGTTTGCAGAAATGTACAATAACAACACGTCACTCTGAGCTGATTTGAACAGTGGTGCAATGGTTAAACTCAGGGATAAGTGAAAAATCTACATAAGAATAAACAGAACACAGAATGAAATTTTGCGAATCAGCACTGATCGATGCTCTTGCGTTTATTCAGAGGGGGGTCTGCTGCCCACTCCTTCGACGAACAATCCCTGATACAGGAAGCCAACAGAGCTGAGGGAAGACAGCCAGGAAGGAAGGATAGTTGCGGGAACGGAGAGGAAGGGGTTGGCAGCAGCCGTGAGTGATTTTTTTTCCATGGTTGGATCCCTTGTTTGGATTAAAGTGTGAACTGGCGGTATGGAGGATGTGGTGGAAGAAAGAGGACACACAAAGACACAATCAGATGGAGAAGAATAGCGGGCATTTTATGGTTTCTATATTTGCTCATTCCCTTTCTCTCTTCCTGGTCTGAGTGCTCCCTGTTGACCTGTAATACGCAGAAAGCATTTATTTTTTCTTCACTGACATGACTCCTCTGCTGATTCTTCGGCCCAGAGCTGATATCAGATTGGGTTGCAGAGCGACTAATAGACTCTTGGCTCTCAAGCACGCCGCTTTATCTATTCCAGAACTGGCCTTTCGCTTTCCCAGCAATACCCCTCATTTGTCTGGATACGTCTTTTGTGTATAAACATAAATCTGCTGTGCTGAAGTCATGTGCAATCCTTGCAAGAGGTGAACAGTTGCCTCAGAATCTATAATAAACGATCACATGATGGTCCCATCCTCAGTTCCTCTCAATCTTGAAACAGTAGACAGTGCTTACGAAGCTTATTCGATGTACTTTTTATCTGTAATCGGAGCCTGATGTGCGGCAGATTTGCCAAGTCTGTGCTTAAAAGTCTGGAAACCAGAACCTGCAGCCAGGATCATACAAGAAAGTGACGGAGAATACTCATTATCAACCCAAATAAGTCACCACTGGACTGAGATTTGATGTTCTGTAAAAAGGATTTGGTTTAGCACTTCATATATTCTTCTAATGCACTGGGTTGTTTTACAAGATTGGTCATCGCCTCCCACACAAGATGTCTTTGCGCAGCTGGAAATACTTCTGAGTCCGCGATTAAAACTGGGTCTCAGAAGACGTCAGCGTGTTTGATTTGGTCGACTAAGGAGATCAGATAATCGCGTTCTTGCGTTTTGTTTCCCATGTCAATTTTTCTCATCAGATGGTTCCAACGGCAGCAGTAAAAAGGGCTTACGTAGGTATAATTACATGTATTCAATAATGTGATTATAATGACAGAGATTTAATTGAAAGTATCTGGAATGGATTATTTTGAAACTCAGGGCATATTGCAAAATTGCTACACTGCAACAACTACAGAATGTTGCAAGTGTGAAGAGTGATGCGTTGGCTCTGCTTTTCAGTCCGTTGGGGACGGCCAGGAAGCCAGTTGGGCTTTCCTGTTATCGTCCTGAGTACAGCCGCTGCTACATACCCTGTGGCTCTGTTTTCTGCAGGCTAAATGGCATGAGGCGCGCTTCTAATCATGCTGAGTGAGGACAGGAGCCATGTTGGTGGGGATAAAGTGTAAGGAGCGGGCGGCTAACAAAGCTTCGGGCTAATTTACGACTCCCACAGCAGATGGGGGGCTGGTCCCGGGTCCTAGGCCATGAGGGGGCACCCAGCCTCGGCTCAACACCCTGTGATCCTACCCTGGAGTAAATCAACCGCTCAAAAAACTCTGACAAACCGAGAGCCACCCGAGCCGCCTGAAGTCCCTGCGCTATACACTCCGTAGGCCTGGTGTAAATCAGCTGGTGGTCAGAGAAAGGGGAGAGGCAGACGTGATGGACAAAGGGCTCTCTTGAGGCCAACGTCCTGAGAGACACAAAGCTCTCTGCCTCTTATCAGTGTGAGGTTTTTATTGGATTTTTCTCAGGCAGACACACAAAACTGACTGCACAGCCACAGACCATCTCACAACTGGGAGATGTGATTAAAATACCAGTTTCTATTAGGCTGAAACGTGACACCAGACAGTCTTTATGTCCAACAACTGTCGGTCAGTCTCTCTTTTTGTCACAAGAAGAGATAGCCGGAGGGAAGATATTTCTAGAAAGATGCAGGTTTTTGATAAATCATAGAAACTGATCCTCCTGTCTACATGTCCGCTTGTGCTTGAATCTCGAAAAGCACCTGCCAAATGAATATAATGTATAATGTGCATTATTACATACATCTACTTCTAAATGATGCCATTATCTTCTTTGGAATAGGAAGGTTTGAGGACTGAAACTATGAAAAAAAAACTGGGCCTTTCCGTGCAGAATTCTTTTCCCCTGTCTGTGTGGGTCCTCTGGTTTCATATTCCAAAGACATGCAGGTTAGGTCAATTTGTGACTCTAAACTGCCCGCAGGCATTAACAGTGGTTTATGGTTCTTGGCTTTGTGTAGGAAAGGCTCCTGTTGGCTGTGCAAATGCAGTCTCATCAATGGAAATCAGTCGGATCTGCCACATTGGATCAAAACATTATCAGCCCTGTCAATCATTTAGGGTGAAAATTCCGTGGTTACCCTGCGGTCTGCAGCGTGGTCTTTATTTCTCTGGCATTTCTTCATCAGCCGTCACACGGCATAGAGATGTTGGGGTTTAGTGTGATTCTCCAAGTAGCTCCCACTGACTTCAGTACAGCTCGCACCACTCTCTGGAGATTTAGTGACGTGAATGACAGAAACATGACAGGCCCCCTCTAATAGCTCCTGAAAAGTTGGCATTTGGGTCCAACAGCCATGATAAACTCAGTTTTGTGACTAAATGAAATGAAATTAAACTTTTCTAAGACGAGACAAATGCTATTGCAAGAGGTTTCTTATAATATATCAGGCGTGGAATAGCACACTTCTGCAAACAGCCAAAATTCATTTCCCCTGCCGTGAGTGATTTATTTTTGTCATCATGGAAACCCTTTTTTTAGTCCACTTTATCTGACACCATCATTAAACACTCCAGGGATTCCAACTTCTGTACATCGTGTAAATGCGGAGTTGGCGAGGAATGGTGCGTGGCTTCCTGTTCCCAAGTACATCTAGAGTGTGTCTCAATGCTGACAGGAAGAGGGGGCTTTGAACTTGGAGCTTGACTTAACCTTTGGCATCCAGCTTTGTCCCACTGACTGATCCTTTTGGCCCAGACCTCCTTGTCCCAACTTTGAATCAGAGTTACGAAAAGAATTAATCTTAATCTTTTCACCCTTTTTCCAGAAATACGCGTAGTCACGCCAGATTTTCAATAACAAGTTTATCTCCCTGCATTATTGTTAGTCCCCTCATGAACCTTAGTATGATTACTTCAGCAATGTTCACATCATCATCATCATGGTCGTCGTCCCTGATTCCTGTTGTTCTGAGCTTTATCACTTGAGTTTACTGCAAATCTGTTTTTTTTACCCGTGAAGCTAATTGCCCGGTGGGCAAGGTCCTGGTGTGCAGAAGAGGTCCCCCATTTAAAGTTCTCTGTGTCAGCACACATTTCTGATGACAGTACACATGTTTCTGATTAGACGGAGAGAACAAACACACAACAAACAATAGGGCCGTTCAAATGTTCTCTATAGATGTAACCCATGTGGGCTAAATAGCATCAAACCTATCTAGCACCACAGGGTAGCGGCGCAGAGAAATGCAAAGAATCCTGAGTGTGACTGGCTGGCGTTGAAAGGCATGGAAAATCACTGCTCACAGCCAAATAAGTCAGAGAAACTTGAGCACTATTGCATTTGACATTTGGAAACAGTTTAGTTGTGACAGTGATTAAAGTGAAAAATAGAAGTCTGAGCGCTAGTGATGGACCCTGTCAGTATTTATTTACCTTGATTCTTGTGCGGTTTAAAAAGACCCCTTCACACACTTCTCCACTACTAGAATGCATTATTAGAATACAGATATCAGACAGCATAATGACAGGAAGACTCCTGGAGAGAAATAAGATGGCAGGGGAGAGGATGATGAGGGTAACTGCTCTGTGTTTTGCAGACGCAGCGTGAGAGGGCAGGCCGGCATAGAGCAAGTGGTCATACATCACTTTAAGTGGGATTACACAAACACCCACACATTCAGACACACAAAATTGTGGAAGTGTTTAGGCTTTATTTAGAGTACCAAGGTTATTATGGTAAGTACATAATTATAATTACACACTAAAACTAAGTGTGAAAAAAATATGTTAGTCAAAGGAGCAGTGTGTGTCCTCCCCCACAGTGGCTGCTACAACCACAAAAAAATGCCATTAGTCTTCCCTAGAGCCAGTAGCTGGTTTGTCCAGTCTGGGCTACTGTAGAAAGATGGCCGCAACATGGTGGACCAGCTCCCTCTGTAGATGTCAAAGGTTCATTCAGAGGCAACAAAATCACAACGATTCTTAATTTCAGGTGATTACATAGTTGTGAAAACACATTTGTGAATATTATATTCCATTTCTGCCAATAGATCCTCCCGTAATTCTACACACTAGACCTTTAAACAGACACCAAGGAACTTTTAATACTGATGCCTCTATATGACATGAGCAAATAAGGCCATGGGGCTTTTCCATACACATGTGCTGGCCTGGCATGCCTCGGTAAGACTTGGCACGTCAGCGTGGCAGGGATTCGTATTTCCATTAAAGCGGGGATGCCTGCTGAAAGGTGTGTCTTTAACTAATGACGCACTCGTCGTGAATATTGGTCAACGGAGCAGCTGTAAATACTCTTCCTCCTCGCAGAAGAAGACTAGCTGCCAACAAAGCTCCGCTAATTAGCTGTTAAACACGTTGCATTTTCTATAAATTCTCCACATTAAAAGCCCTGCAACTCCCGAAACAGCTGAAAGTCACGATGAAACAATAAAATAAGGCTCATGCCTGATAGTACAGTCGGGGATGCACGAGAGACACGAAAGAGATTCAGTTATAAGCTACAAAAGTACTGAGAGCTGAACACTTTTGAAAATGTCTTTCTCTCTGGTCTCCTGCACAGACATGAGTTGACTATCGCAACACAGACTTGTTTGAGAGGGGGGGGCATAACCGGTTGGCCACAGCTGCAAGACATCACCACAGCCTGCTTGGAGGCAGGGCGGGCACGCTTTTGCCCTACTCCAGAGAGGGTCTATCCTGCTTATGGCTTGGCTCAACTCAGTGAAATAAAACTGGTGATGGAAAAGCAAATCAGTGCGACCAGCAACATGGCAAAAAGTGCCAGTGGAAAGGATGCAAAGAAGACTAATCATAAAGTTAATCTTAAAGCCTGTCCCCGGGTTCAATTCAGAAGATTAAAGCAAAATGTTATTGCAGAGTGCTGAGGATGATCTGAGGAGTCTCGCAGACTGAAGATAGATGCTACTATGTTGTCTACAGTGTCTACATGTTGAGTACAGCTGTAAATACATCTGTATTGTCATATGGTCACAAACAACCGGCTTATAAGCTAACGTTTTATTTTGGCATTGCCACCTACCTATATTTTGCTGTTGGTTTATTCTTATACATACATATACATTTTCATTTACATTTAGCAGACGCTAAACTCTGAACAAGTGGGTCTTGAGTCTTTTGTGGAAGATGGCGAGTGAATCCTTCACTCACTTCAACAAAAAGCGATGGTGCTCATACCGCTTTTGTCCACTGGGCCCGTCCGATTCAAGAATACAAAAAAAATCCTTGAAGTCCCTTGTAAATGCTTTTACTGGAATAGAAATAAAAACTAGACAGACAGAAAACTCACTGAAAAATTATTGCTTCCTTTCAAAACAAATCTAAGATACAAATAGACAACAATTTGTCAGTTTGGTCAAATGTGTCAAAACAACGAGCATGAGGAGACACTGGTGCATGTGTTTGTTGAGATTGGGACGTCCAAGACTGAGTGAGCTGACCTCACAAAGTGTAAACTGGAACAAGTGAACCCTCTCTGGCAACTAAACCCAATTTAAAAGTGATAATCAGAATGAAAATGAAACTATAATAACTCTGATTTCATAGAAAAATAAACTACCGTCTAGTGATCATTAGGTCGACAAAAGCAGACTGCTGTGCTGCTTCTGAGGTAGCAAGGCAAGATAGAGACATAACTCAGTTGAAACTGTGGGGAGGTTCGACAACACCTGCTCGACTGGAAGTTTTCCTGTAGAAGGAAGTTTTCTTTAGTTAGATGCCCATTCATCTTCTCTCCCATGGAACCTACCTATCACCCCCCCTGTCTTCAAGACCTCATCGATGATCTGCTGTTTTCACGTGGGACATCTACCCACGCGGCATCGCTCATCAGCTAGGCGACTGCTTTGCTATGTTTTAACAATTTGTGAACAAATGCTGCAAAACAGGCCCCGGGTAAATATTTAGAATGTAAAGATACCAATCTGGTCTTTCTACATCTGTTGCCTTGTATTGTCTCTGCCTGTGTCTGCTCACGTTACAGGCCATGCTCTGTGTCAGGACACTGCTGCCACTGTATATCACCGAAACAGCCCTGATCCCACTGTTGTGGTCTACACTTATCAATGGCTGGAGTCCTCCAAGCCACATCTAAAGAAGAGACTATATTTATCACTGCACACACTGAGACACACACATACACAAGGTCAGATGCATGTACACACACTGTAAAACTAAACCCACATTGCGGTTCTGGCGGTTTCATGTGATGTGTCACTGTACCACACAGACCTCGTCCTGAATCTCTCTGGTGTGGTTGGTTCCAGCTGAGTTTGAGGTCTGCTAAATACACAGTGTGACCTCCCGGTGTCGGCACAACCTGGCCATAGTGAGAGGTAGGCACATGTGAAAATGTGCCCGGTCCTGATCAGAACCAGTTTGCGCGCAGGTGTTTTCCTGTGCACTCTAGGAAACGCTTTAAAACCTTTTATAGGGAGATAAAGATTAAAGCCCGATTTCATCGAGCCCGCCATTTTGAATAGTCCACCTCCGGAACTAATTTCCAGCAAGATATTTATAAGAGTAGAGCACAGTAGTGTACAGTTGGTGTGTTATTTGCCCGCAAACGTACATAAACGCACACCTGCTGCTGGGCGAAATCGCAAGCAGATGGATTACATCTACTGTAGCGTGGCAGAGGTCTGATGCACCCGGATGACAACCCAGCCCACCCCTGTAATTACTATCAGACGCACAAACAGACATATACTAACTGGGACAGGGGAACACATGGGAGGCATTAGCGCTGACAGTATGGCCACACACATGTAAAGTGGAATATGGCTCGGATATACATTAATATAGACGTGATGATGCTTTACTCATGTTGATTTATTAACCAGTCTCCGGCTTAAGAAAACATCATGGTTCTCGTCTCTTCCCAGTTAGACCCTAAAGCCTTCACTTATCAAGAAATAGGAACCAAGTGTTCCACTTGACTGCACAATAGTGTACCATCACCTGTGGAAATGCAGTGATAACAGCGTGTGTGTGTGTGTGTGTGTGTGTGTGTGTGTATTTTATGTGACAGCATAGAGGCAAGATATGCAGTATCTCTTTCTGCACCCTAAATACATGCATATGTTTCCATATGTACAGTTATAGTTTTGTATTCAACTGAACAAATAATCATTTGTATTATGATTTAATCTGCCTTTTCTTTATTTGTCATCTACGAATTATGAAAACATGGAGGAAAAAATGCCAGATGGCATCTTCAAGTTGTTTGTATTGTACGACTAAAAGTTGAAAACCAAAGAGATTCAATTTACACTGATGTAAAAGCGGAAAAAAACAGCAAATTATCATATTTGATCAGCTAGGTTGGTTCTCTGCCCAGATTGGACCATCGCATTAACTTTGGATCTGGATAGAGTGACAGATCCAGGAAGATTTTTCTCTGGGAATAATGCATGGGCGTATTTAGGGGGCTGGTATCTATGCGTAAGAAAATTTGACATGGATTGAAGATCTGGTGAGCCTACATTATGGTTAAGCAGATATGGGTGGTTTGAAGTGTAGAGCAAACAGGGCTAACAAGTCAGATTTTAGGTTAAGCTTGAGGGAATTAGAAGAGAATGTTGGGCCTTGGCAGAGGTATGCACTGAGTGCCATTCTAGTTTAATATAGTTTCTGTAGATCGACTAATATATTAATTGCCTTAGCTCTTACTTGTTTCTACGAATACATGCACATAACAAATCGAATAACATCAAATATTATCATTTGCATGTGTAAAAGCCTTCCCTGAGAAGCAAGCCCAGTAACAGCGCTCTAGAATTTACTTGAGAAGCAGATCGTGAGGGGAAGATGATGCCCTTTAGCGGTGGATTTTTTTGTTTGGAGTGTAGAGCCAGAAAAACATGAAATCCAGTGCAGCTACTCTGACAAGAATTACTTTGCGCATGCAAATTTTGAGGGAAAAATTGACCACAAAAAATCCTCACATTTCATTTTTTTTTTGCTGGGGCGTGCACCACAAAACACAAGAGGAATTCAGCGAACAAAAGTGTTTATAGAATGCCGAAAATGTAAAAGTATCAGCACGAAGAACAAATGAAATTAAACAATGCAGTTAGAAAGGTCAGTGCAGAGCCGATCCACATCAGACGAGACCCTCCCATAACTGTTTACCACAATGAAATGCAGCAAGAAGACGAGTCATTCTTCGAGTGGGACCTAATATGCAGCTGGTTCATCTCAGGCTAAAGACAACCCTGTTGCAGCCTGTAAAAGTAAGGACAAAAACTCCTCTCTCACAGATTTGTTTGTAAATGATTTCGTCCTCCAGACATTCATCACGTTCCGAGCAGCTGATGAAGGCCATTCTGACTAAAACGCACTTTGTCATGGCGAGGAGGACAGTATGCGGGAGATAACGGAAGAAACACGACTTCATGCGCCACGCACCACCTGTGGAAGTGTGCTAAAGTGTCCAATATTACCTCACTTACCCCTTTCATGCACATAAACACTCACGCTGTGGAACCATAACTCTGCAGTAAGTCTCTCCAAAGCGAGCACCACCATGCATTGCACGTGTAACGTTTTCTTTTTAAATCTCACTCCACTTGTTATGCTACTGTCAGAATGCAAAGCAGCACAGAGCAGCAGTGTTAACACCACACCACCGCACCCTCTGGGATTTGCACTCTACCCTCCTACACCCCATAAATCTTCTTAGCCCTCGCATACAAAGACGCGGGGTTCGGAGCATACGCTCATGATCGCACGGGGAGTCATGCCTATACATAAAGTCAAGATGGACAGCTTTGCCACCCACTAAATCCTGCGAGCTCGGCGTGGTCAATAACTTTCCCTAAATTATGATGTGCAGAAAACACGGCCGTTTACATCCACACTATCTCCTCCTCCTCCTCCTCCTCTGTGATAAAAGTTGTCAAGCATTGCTTAGATAAACAAAAGATGGAGGTAGAAGACGGACAGGGTTTACATTCTTCTCTGCAGCTCAGCCTTACAGTCACAACATCGTGTGAATGTATCATTTATTTCCCACCATAGGTGATTCATCAGCAGCCTGACAGTTTATTTAACTTGCTCTGACTCCTATCTGTGGGCCTTTATATCAACTATCCAGACGAAAACCAACAAAGAAAACACTGTGTCTTTTGGCTACCTGATCGAGCTCTGCACCCTGCACGACTTCTACTAATTAAACTACAAGCAAAGTCCTACTTCTTACTGTGACACAGTTTCCTTTTGGTTCAGTACGTTTTAAATTCAAGTCCCCTCCAGTGTCTCTGGAGAGGTTTCACTGAAGGTGACCCATATTTGCTAGTCAAGCAAATAAAATAGATCAGTGTCTCCATCTTTCTACACTTTTTTGAGCCGAGGGCGACAGCAATATCCATCCCGATATAGATATTTCTGCTTACACAAATAACAGTGTTTGGAAGGCTTGCTGGCCTTTGCTCAGGCACTGCGCTGCGACGCAGAGAGGTTATTTAATTAAATCCTTCATTTATTGTTCCAAGACACTGGAAATAAACTTCCTCTGAGATGCAAGAACTTGGCACTACTCACGTTTCTGACATCCATGAAGTGCAGGTTTTCTAACCCTTAGGAAAAATCTAGATTAAAGGATAAGTTCGCCCAAAAATGAAAAATTTGTCGTTATCTACTCACCATAAAGCTGATGGAAAGTCAAGTGAAGTTTTGTAGTCCAAAAAACATTCATAGAGTGGGGTAGATAGAGTCTTTAAAGTGTAAATATATATATATATCTCCATGGAGCTTGTCCTGCATAGTCAAAGACTCTAGAAGCCCTTTGAAAAATGGATTTTAAAAGATATTATATAAGCCTTATGCACCCACTTCGGGCATGCTGAAGTGGGTGCATGCTTAGCAGTTACAGATTTCTGCTTTAAATAAGATGTAAATAACAGTTTTTCAAATCAATTTGGGATCTCGGGGCCTCTGGTGAGTTTGATTAAGCCAGACAAGCTGTATGGAGTCATTTAATGTTTCTTTTCAGTTGTTTTCTTTATGTTTTGAACCCTAACCCTATTCTTTTCTATAATCTATTGTGTTTTTTTAAGAGAATGCTACAACATTGTTTTGCTGTGAAGGTTCAGAAAATGTTTTGTGGACAACAAAACCTCCCCCAACTTTCTGCCAGCTTGAGAGTTGATAACAGCTGTGGCTATGTTTTGGATGACCTTGGAAAGAAATGGTTAGCCTTAAACTCCCTTGTGTTGTCATGTGCCCTCAAACAATAATCTTTGGTGAATTAAGCAATGGATGTCCAAATGTTTTAAATACAGTTATTTTACTGGGTAAGAGATTTATTTTTTAACTGAAAGGAAAAGAATTTTCGACATTGTTTAACTTTCTCTCCTTTTTGAAACATTATTTTCAGTTAGAGGGTATTATCACAAATAGGCAGCAAAAGATCAAGGATTATGAAAGAAAATGGAATACATTAAGGCCTTGGTTAAATGATTGAGGATGATGATTTGTGTTTTTTTTTGGTTTGTTTATTTATTTATTTATTTATTTTTGGCAATAGTGTTTTTGTTTGTTTGGCTTTTTTATTTTGTATGTCACTTGAGAACGATGTTTGTTTGCTTTTTGTGTCCTTGTGTTCTGTATTTACTGTTTTAAGGTAATTTAAAAAAACCAAAACAGCTGATTTTAATTTTTCTGGTAAACTTAACCTTTAAAAAAGGAACGATAGCTTGCAGAGGACTAGAAGTTCTGAGAGTCTGAGAGGTTGACTGGCTGGTGCCATTATGCAATGTTTTGGCTGGACTGCACCCTGATTGCAACACAAAAACTCCCACATTTTCTTGGTCCCTCTTCATACATGACTACACTGACTAGTTCCCAGGCTGGTTATGCAAAACACCAATACAATGCGTTACATGCCAAAATGTGGTCCGGCTGCACATTTTTATAGGATTGGGGGTGGTTCGACGTCATCCTCTATGGTTAATTGTCAGGAACATAAGTGGTTTCATGGCGCCCTCTAGAGGTAAAGAGGCGCTGCGTGTGTGAACCAGCAGAGGGCGCTGTCCCACAGGTTAATCATTACACGGAGAGAGCTCCTCTGGCACCGGAAACCAGGAAGCTGGAGCAGCAACATGACATAAACCAAGCCAGTGATGTTGTGTAACCCCACGGTTTGTGAGTAATTTCTGTCATTGTTGCTTCAACACTCGGTTTAACGTACACCGCCTCATTCAGACCATAATAACAACGTAGTTGCGTTATTTGCCTGCCGTATTAAACTGTATATTTTGGTGGTTTAATTCAAGCCGGTCTCGGAGACAGATGATGATTTTCGGCTGTTAGCTTAGCAGGCGAGCCGAGCCACGTAAACAATGGACAGCTGAGAGAGACTTGTCTTGACAATGTCTCTTCTCAACTTTATATGAATGTTATTACGCTCTAAATAACCGCTTCTGTAGTTTATTCTTTGGTTAGAGACAGGTATTGAACCATATAATTTTCCCTTCTCAACGCTTAGTCTTTCACACGTTAATTAGCACGATGTATGTTGAATAAGCTGCAAGCTAACGCTGATTAAATTCTTCGGTAGCATTTCCTTTTTTTGAAGCGTGATGAAGTTAGCCGACAGTGGCAGTGTTTAAGTAGCGTCATACCCTTTGTTTAAGTGCTGCCGGGGCTTAGAAGAAGCATGGGGACTACAGCATCTCTTTACATAAGGATAACACACTGACTGGTCCTGTTTGCAGCTGCATCACCATGCCAGTAGACGGTTCAGAGGACCAGGTGCCCTCCTCTCTCTCCAGCCCTACCAGTAGTGCCCTTACCCCTGGAGGGACAGAGGAAGATGGGGCTACAGGAGGCTCAGCTGTCAGCTCCTTCCCTGAAAACAGCCAGGGCTCCGAGGCAGCAGCAGCTTATCCTGCCAACACTGGACCCGAGGAGGGCAGCACTGGTGAGATATGCGTTTCTTTACCCTTAAAGAGAGAAGCGAACGTAATGAGGAGTCACTCCTGGCTATTTCATACTTACATATATTGTCATCTGTGGTGTGGTACAGGTGGCAAGAAGTCTGGAGCCTTGCTGCAGATCAACCGGCAGCGTATCCAAGCCTCAGCTGCCAGTTCTGGAGCTGATGAACTTCAGGGTCTTGGTGTGGCTGTGTATGACCAGGATGTCCTTGAGCAAGGTGTCCTGCAGCAGGTGGACGAGGCAATCCACGAGGCCGGTCAGGCAGCTGCTAAAGTGGAAGCTGAGAAGGAATACCAGTCTGTGCTCGATGATGTCAGGTAAAGCCTCTATATTTGCCCTGATTTTTTATTGCATTTGTAGTGAATGTACCTGCTATGATGACCAAATTTCCCCTAGGGGATTAATAAAGTTATCTATCATCTATCTATCTATCTATCTATCTATCTATCTATCTATCTAAATGACAATAACTCTGATGAAAGAAAGGCCTTAGGTCTTACGTTTTTTTATGATGTGTGTTTCAGATCCGTTACAACATCTCTGAAACATATCAACAAGATTATCGAGCAGCTGACTCCATATGCCGCCTCCAGCAAAGATATCAGTCGGAAGATTGAATCTGTCAAACGGCAGAAAGAAAATAAGGTACAATATTCATCATGTGAAACCATGTATTCCAAATTATATGATAAACATGATCATTTCTTTAATTTCGGGTTGCGCAATGACCAATAAATTGCCCTGAACCCTGTATAATATTATTTAACCATATTATTAGGGACTGTGATGATGATGAAAACACATTTTAATTCAGGAGAAACAGCTGAAGAAAGTCAGAGCCAAACAAAAGCGACTGCAGGCGATTCTGGGGGGAGAGGACACACAGCGAGTGGAGGCTGAGCTCTTGGCAGAGGATGATGGAGAGGAAGGTGAGATGTCTTTATTGTTAACTTGTGATTCATGTTCAATGTATTGAAAGAAAGCATTGTCCACTCATTAATGGGGGAATCAATATTTGGTCATACAAGGCCAAAAAAAGTGATTGTTGATAGTGTGAAACCAGGGTCATGTTCAGTGCTGGCCAACGTGTAGCAAAACAAAGCACACATAGAAACAATGCAAAACATTAATACCAGTTGCAGTTATTGTAGGCAAGAAGGTGATTCTGTGGCATTCCTTGATTGAGAAATTGTCAGAGAAGGTTATAAATACAAATACATACACACGTCATTGCAGGAATGGTTGTTTAGGATGTCAAGATGTTAATGTATGTTGCATCTTCTGACTACAGATGTCAGCTCTAGTCAGATAAATACCAAAAATTTGCTCAACACATTTTCACATTGAACTCTCCCCTGATTTTTTTTTCCTTGTTACAGCTGTGTTATATTTAGCATTGAAACATTTTTTACTCCAGTATATTTGTTGCTACTTAACACTCTGTACTACTTTTCAACAGCTTTTGAAATCGGTTTGTTCCTATTCATTTATTGTCACGCAATTTCGCCCACAGGGATCAATTATGTGTGTCTGATTTTGATTATTGGATGTGTTCGGTACATCTGTTGTGAAAATCCCACAGAACCATGGAACATCAAACCTACCAAAACAGCTGTCAGTAGACATTTCAAAATGTTCTCTCATACAGACATATTGTTTTAGTTTTGGCAGAACTGAACATGGACTACATAAAAACCACCACGACATCAGTGAGTGTTGTGGCTGTAAGGGCTACATATTTAAAAGTTGCAGCCTAAAACAGCAGTGTCGCAGGTGTCTCCTGCGACACTGCTGTTGTTGTGTGTTTTGGTGCAGAACAGCAGTTGTTTCCTGTCAGCTTGAGCGAACATATGCAAAAATATTGTGGCTGCACCATGTTGAGTATTTTCTAAACAAATCTGATGTTTTCATTCCTTGTTTCTAAACAAAATCTATAAACTGCATCATGTAGGCCTGACAGTGTTCAATATATTCCCCTCCTCATAAAACATAAGCAGATGCTTGCACTCATGCATCTACATGGGGGTTACATTGTGCAGAGGACCTCCAAACCAAAACGTTACCCCATAGTGCTAGTAGTGGTTAAAAAACTCCACAGTGTACCATTTCAGAATCGATAGTCTTCAGTTCTACATCTGACCCTGTCCTGTGTTTGTATGTTGTCCAGAAGCTGGGCCGTCCACCCTGGGCAGCATGCTCATGCCCTCTCAGGAGACCGAATGGGAGGAGCTCATCCGGACAGGTCAAATGACTCCTTTTGGAACACGAATCCAACAGAAGGAAGTAAAGAAGGAGCCTCGAAAAGTGATGCTTGCTGAGAACTCAGCTTTTGACCAGTACTTGAACGACCAAGCCAAGCTGGCTACCGAGAGGAAGAGAGGCCCTCTTCTGAAGAAGAAGACAGGCTCCGGACTCAGCCCTGATGGGGGTGCCAGGGGGAAAGCAAATAGACCTAAATCCTCTTCCAAGGATAAAAAAATGAAGAAGTGCATTCGCAAGCTCCAGATAACTGCTCTTAAGGCCCATCCAAAGGCTCGGCCTAAGGCTGAACCACAGCTCCCTAAGCCCAAGAGGAGGCATCGTGCTGAGGGAGAGGAGACCGACAGCGAGGGATCAGATTACTTGCCCAGTGATGAAGGTATAGACCTTGACCAAGAGGAAAGAGAAGCCATGGAGGAGGGCTTTGGGGAGGACGATGAAGAGGAGTATGAGTTGAAACCGTACAAGAGAAAAACTGAAGGGAAGGGAAGGAAGAAAGTAAAGAGAAAAGAGGAGAGCGAGGAGGAATACTGCCCGGAGAGTTCAGAAGATGAGGAGGAAGAGAAGGTCAAAGACAAAAAATGCAAAGATGATGGAGATGTGGAATACTACAGACAGCGGATACGGTATGATTGCTTACTTGCTGCTTCAAACTTTTTTGGATTATTGATTATTTTGGCCTGCAGTTTGCGGTGGTTAAGGTTGGCTGCAACGGTGTGAAAAGAAAGTTTTCATCAGCAAGTCTTTACATCAGCGTCTGCAAATGACATGCTCAACAAACACCAGATTGAGCTTTTAACTTTGCATCACATTTGCGATGGCAGCGGTGCAAATGTGCTATTGTTATTCCCTTTAGTTAAGGAGAAAAGCAGTCGGCTTCTGCTGGCTCCATAGTGCAGAAGGAGAGTTAATCCCAGATGAGATTGGCAGCTGTTTCTTGACTAAGCAAATTCACTCCCTGCTCTTCTTCTCTCTCTGCTCTCACACTGGCCTAATTATCCTCCTGCACATGGTTTTATACACTCACTCACTCTAATGCTCAAATTAATGGAAGAGCAGCCCTAATGAGATTTCATATTTATAGCTGCCAAATAAATTGTGTTGGCATGTGTCCTTTTTCTACACTGCAGTGATTGAATGTCAATTCAACAGCATAGACACGGCATGGATGGTGGGGCTAGCTTATATGAGGAATGATATTATTAGAGCGGGCGGTATTTGTAGTTGGGTGGGGGTGGGGTGGGGGCCGAAAAGTGTAATTAACTGAACCAATGCTTAGTCTTGACTTAATTAGAGAGTGCGGTCTCCCAGGCCCAGCTAAAGGACCAGTTTTGTGGCAGGGTGACAGGACCAGGCCCAAATGAAGATGGATTCTTATCCTCTCCACCTCACACCTTTCTGGGGAACTCGCACTACTAATTGTCTGTATCAATCTTCATTTGCTGCGCGACGACTGTGCCTCTAACTGCCCTCTCTCCTGCACCATTAAAACTCCTTTCCTTTACATTTCCCTTTTTACTGTAGATGTTCTACCGCTCAAGGGAAATACCCACAACCCAAAACATTTGCTATCCATACACCTGTGTAGGCAAGTCTTTAAATAAACCACTGAGTACAAGAGGTGCAAATGGATCATCCATCCATCCATTATCTGCACCTGCTCACTCTGTTTAGTGTTGAATGTAGCTGAAACTATCCCAGCATGCATTAGGTGGCAGGGTACAGCCCGGACACGTCAGAAGTCTGTCACATGCCAATACAGAGGCTTGAATTTAGGATGTGTAACAGAATATCAAACACTCAAAGGTTGAGCGGCAGTGTTAAAAGTTTAAAGATCAAGCGGAGTTTGTTCTTTGATTTCTAACTCAGTAAGTTGACCATTAAGTAAAATTGAGATCGTCACAGTAAAACAGAGAACTGCTTTTGCCCATTAGATGTACTCGAACCTCATTGGTGTCGTACTCATTCTCTTTGTAGGAGGTGGAAGCGGCAACGTCTTCGAGAAAGGGAGGAGAAGAGAGAAATGGGTGAGGAGCTTACTGACGACAGTGATGAAGAATTTGACGAAGGCTTCAAAATGCCAGGCTTCCTCTGGAAAAAACTTTTCAAGTAAGTCCAATTGAGATTGATTTCAACATCTCCACTGTTGCAAATGTTCTTAACCCCCAACTACGACAGCAATAACATTTGATTAGTAGCCGTAAAACAATTAGAGTATTAAAAGATATTTGTACATTGAGTACTTTGTCTCCTAACAACCTTTGTCCTGAAATGATAATGATTAACCAAAGATTATTTAATGAAGACACCATAAACTTGATTTAATGTAACTGTAGGTCACTGTTAAGCGTTATGTCAGTTTGAAGAGCAACAGTGGCATCACTTAAGCAGTCAAGCTGTGTTCATAAATATAGGTTTGACAAGCCCATATCTAATTGCTGTTGTATCTGTTCAGAACTTCTTATATGCCATTTGCCCGGCATTGTCTTTCTAAAAACACAGAACTGGTAATAATTGCCGGGCTACCCTGTCATTTCTTTGCACTTGAACATACATAGTTGCTGCTCAACACAGGAGTTTTAAGTTTTTGCATACATGAAAACCACATTATCAGGTACCAGCAGACAGGTGTGCGGTGGATGTGGGAACTCCATTGTCAGCAGGCAGGTGGCATCCTGGGAGACGAGATGGGATTGGGTAAAACCATTCAGGTCATCGGCTTTCTGGCTGGGCTGAGCTACAGCAAATTGAGGACTAGAGGGTCCAACTACAGGTACGCACACAAACACACACACACACACACACACACACAAGCAAACTGTGGCCAGAGACTGTGTGTCTGTATGGTATGAATATTTGATTAGGGGGATTTCTGCTTGAGAGTGTTCATCTGAATTATTAAACATGTTTCAATTATCAGACTCTTCACTTTCTTACTGGAGACATCAGAGAAAACACTGACACTCAGTATGTGTGTGTGTGTTTGTGTGTTTGGAGAGAGAGTGTGTGAGAGTGGAGTCTCTTCGTGATCACTTAAAATGAATTTTGGACTCGTGAAGTGGGTGTGGAGCGGTGTGGGACAACAAACCAACCATGGAAAACATGGTGATAATCTGTTTTACTGCGCGAACTTCACTTGTGCATTTAGAGGGTGGAGCTTCCCTGATGGTCAATACTTTGTCTACTATAGACGCCCACAAATTGATTGCTTGCAAACTCAATTATGGCCAAGTATCAATAGCTTCCACCAGGCAGAGGTTCATACCAGCCCATTAGTGTATCTTTGTGCATGTGTGTCTGTGTGTGTGTTTGACGAAGCGCTTGTAAATCTTCGGAGAAGAGCTGAGCATGTGTCCCATACACCTCTTTTCATTCATTTGTAAGGTGCAGATAGTGAGTAGATCTTTGTAGTAAGATCATCCTGCTGCGTTATCATACCTGGACACTCAGCTTCCTCTATTTCTTTTATTCCTGAATGCATTACACATTCTTAACTAATGAAAGCACATTTTCATTTCCCACTCATTTGGAAAAGCCCTAGTTTTCTATAATTTGGTATAGAAATGATGACTAAAATTTTCTTATGAAATTTGCTGAGGTTATCCAAAATTAAATGAACCTTGATTTCCCGTGTTGCCCATCTCAATTGTAGTTTTGAGATTAAACACCGCTGTACCGTGTGTGTGTGTGGTTGTAGGTATGCCGGCCTGGGTCCGACCATCATCGTGTGCCCAGCTACAGTCATGCACCAGTGGGTAAAGGAGTTTCACACCTGGTGGCCTCCTTTCAGGGTGGCCGTTCTACACGAAACCGGCTCTTTCACCAGTAACAAGGTAATTGCTTGTTAATGTGTGTTGGTTTTTCATATTAGTAATTCAGTTAGAAAGTTTTCTACAGGGTCTTTTTTCCTCTGGGGGGCACTAGAGGTCTGTTTATGCAGCATTATCTCCTAACCGTCTCCCTCTCTCCTCAATTCACATTAAAGGAGATGCCCTACTTCGACACTCAAGTGACCAGAGATGGTTAGGAATTGCACTTATGAAAACCTTTTTGTTTCTCTGTTGCAGGAAAAGCTTATTCCAGAGATAGCATCATGTCACGGTATTCTGATAACCTCATATTCAGCTGTGAGGAACATGCAGGACACCTTGCAGCGCTGGGATTGGCACTACATTATACTGGATGAAGGCCATAAGATCAGGAATCCAAACGCTGGAGTCACCACTGCCTGCAAACAGGTATTGTTTCAGACACATCATGAACACACTAATTTAAAGTGGCTATACAGAGCTCCTCTTGAATACAGTTAAACATTGTAGGATTGAAAAAGTAATACATGCCTTTTTAATTTGTGTCTGTTATCTAGATTATCCCTCTCCACTTTCCTAAGTATCATCAGAGTTTATCTTTCCACCTTTTAAGAAGCTATATGCCTCCATTCATTCTTGAACAGCAACATTAAGCGTGTTAGAGCTTCACATCGATCTTTAGGAATACATAACATTCATTTTCTCCTTCCTCTCTCTAGTTTCGCACCCCCCACAGGTTCATCCTGTCAGGCTCTCCCATGCAGAACAATTTGAAGGAGCTGTGGTCCCTGTTTGACTTTGTCTTCCCTGGCAAGCTGGGAACATTACCTGTCTTCATGGAGCAGTTCTCCGTGCCGATCACCATGGGAGGATACAGCAATGCCTCACCTGTACAGGTACTGAAACACACACACACAAACCACATTGCACAATTAGAATTTATTGACTTCTTCAGTAACTTATCCAGTTTGGACTTGAAACACATTTATAAGATTAGATTTTTAATGTTTGAATATAATTAGGAGTTAAATTACTTTGAAAATAGAATAAATACAAAACAAAGTAACTGTAAAACTGTAGTAAAATAATATTGCAATGTTTTTAGGCTATCACGACCATATTTTTACACATTTATATATATATATATATATATATATATATATATATATATATATATGTGTGTGTGTAGATAGATAGATAGATAGATAGATAGATAGATAGATAAATAGACATTTTGAAATCTCCTTAAAATCACTTCATAAATGCTGAGACTTGCCAACAAAATCATATATCATAATATTTTTGGACAAGTGCCTTGATCGATATTGCAACAATATTGTAGAGATGACTATTAGCACATAAGATAACCAAGTAGAATTAGATTTCTGATAAATAATCATTGGTAATTCGGAAATAATGACGTCAGAACAAGTAATATAGTCTGGTAAATTAAAAAAAATTACTTTTTTTAAACCCAATGCAGCCTTTAAAATCAGGAAAAGGCAACACTTAAACCATATCATATATAATGAATTTAATATGATGTACAGTCTCATTTCACGATAAAGATATAATATGGATATATTGCCCAGCCTGAAACCATAGCATAGGGAGAGACCGATGAAGGGCTTAAGTGTCATTTGACAGTATCAGTCACACTCAGGCATGTACGGACAATTTTGGAGAGCTAGATGGAAGCAAGTCAGAAAGAGAGATAGTGGAGCGATGGAGCCCTTAAGTGCAGTACAGGATAATGTAGGTCCATGCAAAGGAACTTCAGTACATCCCTAGTGTGCGTGAGAGAGAGGGAGAGGCTAAAGTGGAGAGCCAGTGAGCTAAATTGTAGCCCTTTGTCATTAGTGTTCAGTCGTTAATAACCCACTGACTGTATGGATTTAATTATTTAAGCTTGCTATTGATGCTTCTTCCGCTGTCGATAATAAAAACCTTTACTAATTATTAATGTTATTAAATGGTCAGAGAGGGCTAAGCTCTGCTGCCTTATCCTCTTCTCGAAATTCTCAGGGCAGCTGAGCAGGTCCTCAGCTGATGTTCATTTGTACGTACAGCCAGATGTTTGTAAAAATGTATGGGCGTGGGGTGGGGTTGGATGACGTGTGGATGTCTATTACTGAAGACACCCCCGTGTGAATCCACTCAGTGGCTTGAGCATAGATCACTGGATCATCTGCTTCCCTCCTCTTCTTCTTTTCTGCTCTCACCCCCATTCAACCCTAAATCCCATCGCGTTATTGTCCCCTCCAGCTTTGCAGAGTGTCTTTGATCCCTCAGTGGACCCCTACTGAGTTAATGTTTTAAAGGTTAACTGCCCTTTAGCACCGACTCTGGATGAGTTGAAGCAGCACATTTGCAGTGGGGTTCCTAGTGTGGGGTGGGACCAAGTGATTCTCAAGCTCTCTGCACTGTTTCCAGTGGAGCTGGCCAGTAGTAGATGTAGTGGTAGATGAAAGAGGAGGGCTCTGTCTCTGGAGACCAACAGCCCTATGATCAATGTTTAATGGCTCGTACTGCTGAGAGGGACAGCAACATGAGGGAGGTGATGAGAGAGGGCGGGAGGGGCTAAACGACGACCATGCCTCTGGAAACACTGACGGGTGTGAGTGTTGAAACGGTGAACTGAATGTTGCTTTTGTTTGTGCTGAAAGGTTCAACTCTTGTTTTTCAGGTGCAGACAGCATTTAAGTGCGCCAGCGTGCTGAGGGACACCATAAATCCTTACCTGCTCAGAAGAATGAAGGCAGACGTCAAGGACAACCTCTCTTTACCTGACAAAAACGAACAGGTATTCATCATACTCTCAAGACATTTGACCCTCTCCTGTTGAAGTATCGAACAGCCTCTCACGCCTCGATCTCTTAACCGGGGAGGTGTTTATCTGATTGGATGTGACTGTATGTGCCACATCTAAGGAGTATTTGATGAATGTGCATGGCCCTTGTCAGGTGAAGCCAGCTAATAAAGTCTTGGTAAAGTAAAAGGAGCAGGTATTCATTAAGGTGGCCAGTCCCTGGTCTGTCCTCGCGGCTGACGCTGGTTGACTCCTCAGTCCACTTCAGCTCATTAAGTCAGTCCCTCGGGACAGGAGTGGCTCCAAAAAACACGTTGCTTCCCTCTAATTTCTCCTCTCGCACACTGCACTTCATCAAGGGGCTTTAAAGTGGATGTTCACTGCTCATTACACACTCTTATGCTGCCCTGTGTGTGTGTGTGCACGCGTTTGTGTGTCTGTGTGTGCGCGTGCATGTGCGTGCGTGCGTTTTTTAGGTTTTGTTTTGCAGATTAACACAGGAACAGCGGCAGGTGTATCAGGGCTTCTTGGATTCCAAGGAGGTCTACCAGATACTAAACGGGGACATGCAGGTAAGCCTTGCTTACATATTTTAAGCGGAATCACTGCATCTGTTTTATGCTTCCTTCATTGGGTTGGCTCTCTCATCATAAGGACATGGAGGGCAAAACTCTCGGTGGAGAAGAAGACTTCCAGGAACAAGCCTTTCCTTATTCATTATTTAACCTCTTAACTGATGAATATCAGTTCACTTTGCTCACTCACAGGCACTTGTGTGTATGTTTATACACTCCTGTACACTTAAGGAACAACACCTTGAAGTGGCATCAGTAGATTTTTTTTTTTTTTTTTTTTTTTTGCCATGTAAATGTTGTTAAGCCCCTAATAGCTTGACTCAAGCATTCTTTAAGATGCTTTCTTTAAGGATGCTGTGCAGTTGGGCTTCTCACATTAGTCAGACCCTGGAGAGAGAGACTGGACCATTTATCACCACTGACCAAATGGACGTGGTTGGAGAGCCACGAGTGACCACAGCAGATTGTGCATAAACACACAAACACACACACACACACACACATATGCTCTCATAGACGTATTCAGTGGTCACTCTCAGTCCATTAACCACCATTACTAATGCAGTGACCGTTGGGCCTTCATCAAGAAACACAGCCTTTATTGTCCGTAAATAAATTATGTAACTCATTCCTGTAGACTAAAGTAAATGTGTTTATTTGTTTAAAGGTGCAACGCTGTAAACTACAGCGAACTCTACCAACCATGTACACCGGTTTTGTCACCTGTCAACCAATTTTATGTTCATGAATAAAAAAGCCATTCAGAACCTTTTTCTTCTGGTGTCATTTAGGTGTTCTCAGGTTTGATAGCACTGCGTAAGATTTGTAACCACCCGGACCTTTTCTCTGGCGGCCCCCGGCTATTGAGGGGAATCCCAGAGGACCAGCTCACTGAGGAGGAACAGTTTGGCTTTTGGAAACGCTCAGGAAAGCTGATAGTGGTGGAGTCTCTGCTGCGTCTCTGGCACAAACAGGGCCATAGAGTCCTGCTCTTCACTCAGTCTAGACAGGTGAGGAACACATTGCTCTGACTGTCAGAGTTGCCGACCGATCGCTTTTCCGATTAATTGCCAACTTGTAAATGTCGTCTCTGCATTTGTTGTTGTGTTCATACAACCCCTGTGCTTGTAAACTTGCATGTGTGTGAGTGAGAGAGAGAGACAAAGTGTGTATGTGAGAGAGGCCCCAGCTGTTGCAGTCAATACCAATGAGATTATACCTCAGAGGGAACCTGAGACCCTCCCTGTCGGTATCTCTGTCCATGTAATATTAATCTGCTCTAATCCTTTTAGAGATAATCTAAACCTCAGCCACTCTTTTCCCCTCTCTGTGTTACTCTCCCTGTCTTCCGTTTCTCACTGCCATCTTTATTGTCTCCCCCCTTTCCAGATGTTGCACATCTTGGAGGTGTTTGTGACGGAGAATAACTACTCGTACCTGAAAATGGACGGCACTACCCCAATAGCTTCCCGACAGCCCCTCATCGCTCGCTACAACGAGGTAAGGATTAGTCATCCCTAATGGCTCTGAGTGTTTCCCATGAAAATCCCGTCCTGGGGGACACAATGCTTCAGTGGAACCCTGCACACCCTGAGGTGGAAACACTAATTGATGACAATCTGTTGTTCAAACTGGATGTAGCGTGTTGTCTCTGTCAATGTGGGTGTATCTTCAGAGGAAAGAATTTAAATTTATAGCTAATAAATAGTGATCAAACCTGTTTCTATTTATATGCAAAGAAAACAATATCAGTACTGTAGAATTGATTTGTTAATATCTAATGCAAAGTGTGATCAGGATTCACATTTTTTTAAGGTGACGTGAAATGATTGTTTTCTTCTCTGCACAGAGAATAAAGTAACTAAAAGCACAGTTTAGATTAAGCTCTTCGATTCTCTTTATATACAACCCCAAATCCAAAAAGGTTGGGATGCTGTCTGACTCTCACATCTCATATTGGGGTTTGCAGGCATCAAATTCTTAATGATAGATAAAAGTGTATCAGTCAAAACATGCCAACTTTTATAATTCACTCATTTTAATTTAAAAGAACAAAATGTTGTTGTTACATTAAATATTACTCTAAATAATAGTTGACAATTTACTAATAATATTTATTAATTCAATTATAACCTGCAGTGATTATCAAGACGGTTGTTAAGTTGTGGACATGATTTCCATGAATCCGTGACATTTATATTTTTCCCTCCATGTTTTTTTTTCTTACAGGACAAATCCATTTTTATCTTCCTGTTGACCACTAAAGTCGGAGGTCTGGGAGTCAATCTGACTGGAGCCAACAGAGTCATCATCTATGATCCAGACTGGAACCCCAGTACCGACACACAGGTTTGACAGATACACACACACACACTCAATAATTCAAATTAAACATTTACCAGGCACTTTATTTATCATGGATATTTATTCTTGTACTAATGTATGTGTATTATTTTTCTTAAAATTACTAACATTTCTAGTTGGACACCAGCTTTTCCTGCTTCTCACTATTTTTACCTTGTTAAGTTTAAACCTATCATAACCTTGATTGTGCACTTCAGATAATTAACCCCAATAATGTATTTGAATGTTATTTCATTCATAGGCGAGGGAGCGGGCATGGAGGATCGGTCAGAAGCAGCAAGTGACGATCTACAGGCTGCTGACTGCCGGCACCATCGAGGAGAAAATCTACCACAGGTCAGAGTGCAGTTTTATGTTTTTTATTCTCCGAACATAATCACTTCTCGACACGTCATATTCAATCACAGAACTCAATAAAAAACAGATTTAGATTATCCGGCACTGTCTTTAGTGCTTTCTCTCGCATTGTCTGGCATTTTAGTTGTCTTTCCATTGACTTCACGTGTTCATGAATGTTGGTAATAACATGACTAATTGCTCACATCACTGCTGTATTACCACTTGCACTATCCCAGTTCTCAGTAATTGAAAAGCTTTCCTGCATTATTAAATGGCCAATCTAGGACTTCTAAAGTGTTGCTCTGTTTGGTTCGGCTCTGCAAAGTGCTTTAAAAAAGCAGGTTGGAAGAACTGCAGGGATTCTATTTTGGTACCTACAGTAGAGCGGTTAACTAATTTTCTCATCCATCAGCCAAACTACTCTGTGGTGACAGAGGATTGGGGTTGCCTGCTGAGGTAAAATGCTGAATTACACACAAGTATCTAATTCTGTATTTTATCTGTTGCAATTCAGGCAAATCTTCAAACAGTTTCTGACCAATCGTGTTCTGAAAGACCCTAAACAAAGACGCTTTTTCAAGTCTAACGACATTTACGAGCTCTTCACCCTGTCTGACCCCGATGGAAGCCAGGGAACAGAGACCAGTGCCATATTTGCAGGTCTGTTTTGTTCTGATCAGAGAAACATTTTGTTGTTCTGTCGGATGATCTGGATCTCATCGCAGGTTTTGTTGTGACTGTCATACAGGTACAGGTTCTGATGTCAAGGCACCCAAGAAACCTGAAAGGCCAAGGCCATCACACATGTTAAACCACAGCAGCCGTGTACATAAACACTCCTCTGCAAATCAGAATGAAACTGGTGCGGACGGCAGACACTCTTCAACTAACACTCCTGCACTAAGAGACGGAAACACCTCTCCATCTAGTAAAAACTCTCAGGTTAAACTTAATATCCCGACAGGAAGTCAAAGCACCAATCAAAATGGCGTGGATGTAGAGCCAAATATTTCAGTAAATACGCAACCTACTGGACAAAATAATAGAGACTGGGATGCAGAGACGCCAGCAGTGAAAGACTCAAACAGCTCTCACCAACACAGAGACAAAGACTCTGCCCTGACGAGCCCACAGAAACACAGGGAGAAGAGGAAGCACTGCAACTCATCTGACTCAGACAAACGCAAGAAACGCAAACACACAAAGGATGCTCGCTTTGAAGGCCACCGCATATCTCACTTGGTAAAAAAGAGGAACTTTAATAAAGAGAGTGGAGCCAATGAGGGAGATGAGCAGAAGAAATCCGATGATTACGTCTTGGCCAAGCTCTTCAAGAAATCTGGTAGGCCCATCAGCCATATCCGATGTGGTTTATTGAATAAAATAATGAGCTGCTTTGCTGACTTTTTTTTGCATCTCTACCTCCTCTGTCTCCTTCAGGTATCCACAGCGTGATGCAGCATGACACCATCATGGAGTCCTCCAACCCAGACTATGTTCTTGTGGAGGCAGAAGCCAACAGGGTGGCCAAAGATGCCATGAAAGCCCTAAAGGTTTCTCGCCAGCAGTGCAGGCTACCCTACAATAGACCTCCTCCTCCGCCTGCAAGGTACACACTGGGTCTGTGTAGAGCTTCATCATCTCATTTAAAACAAACATGTCTCACTTTGTCCCTCATTTGCTCTCGCAGGAAACGGTTTGGACAGAAGAAGAATTCTCTCCTGGTTGCACCTGCTGTCCAACCTGTCTCTACTCCAGTCAAATGCAAGGTAACAGCATTGTTGTCGTGAAAGAAATGCAGCCTAATTATGGAAAATATTTTACGTTTGTAATGCCATTTTGTGTAAATTAATTTGTTTCTCTCTTTAGGATGCTGCTATTATTAAGAAGTCCGTTTCAAAGAAGCCTGGCTCATTAGCTCATTTCAGTGGGGAGGGAATCGAAACTGAGCCAGACTCCGCCCCGCTCTCCTCCTCCTCCCTGCTGGCCAAGATGAAAGCCCGTAATTACGTCAGCATGCCCTCCAGCCAAAGAGAAGAAGAGGAAGAAGAGGAGGCTGGCTCTGGAGCTCCAGGAAGGAGCTCCTCCCCAGCTCCACCCACCGAGCACGACGAGCTGTTGGTGGATCTGCGCAACTTCGTAGCCTTCCAGGCGCATGTGGACGGACAGGCCTCCACCCACGAAGTGCTGGAGTATTTCAAACCAAGGCTGACCAAGGAGCAGGCGCCCGTGTTCAGAGAGCTGCTCAGGAGCATCTGTGACTTCCACAGGACTACTGGACAGGAGGGCATCTGGAAACTGAAGGAGCACTTCCGCTGAGTGCTCAGACTGAACTGTGATACATATGTCTTTGTTTTTGTCCCTTTTTTTTATCACTTTATATTATGTTTACTGTCAAACTGAGATTTCTAACAAAAAAACATCTGTCAGCCTCAAAATTAATAAATTCACATTATTACAGTTTGTAATTGAAGGACCATGTTGTAGGAAAGCCATTTGTCTCTACAATGGACTATTGGCTTAGCTGATATGACTCATATGATTATCTGTTAATTATGAGTTAACTAACTCTAGAGGGAAAGTCCATTGCAGCTAGTTACATTTGTTTCGGCTGCACGGGGAACGTTGGTGCTTGTTCAAGCGTTGTTGCCACTGCCTCTGCTTTGTTCCATTGTTGTTTGGTTATACTTGAATTCACTTGTTCTGCCCGAAAGTTAAAACTGTATGTTACAGTGAGAAATGACTTACTCAGAGGTGTATTGCTTTCAGGATGTCTCAGAACAGTCTCTTTTGTGTCAGATTTTGTAATAGGCTTCTATGAAATACATTATGGGGAGTAGTTTGTCTTTTTGTAAATAAAGCCAAATCACAATTTTGGTACATTATGTAACGCTGACATTTCTGAAACTATGTGCAATTATATTTGGGGTGCAGGGTGGGCGGAGCTTCAAAATGATATGCCAGTGATCTACCTCCATTTATTCGTGAACAAAAGGAAAGTTGTGTCATGTTTTTTATAAAAATTAAAAATAAACTTCTGAATGCACTGTCTTGCATATGTTATATGCAAAGAATCTCTAGCTGCTTTTTTTCCGTTTGATTACTTTAAGTGTGCATATGATAAAGGAAATCATTCCAGAAAATAATTGTATTTGATGATCAGCCCATAAACACGTGTTAGGTTTTCCATTTAAATCCTTAATGGTGGTAGTTTTGATATAATTTGGTCTATAGAAATGTGGTATAATTAAGCTCAGTGTTCCAGAAAGGAGACCATTATGAAGTTTTTGAGCATAAAAGTGTGTCGCTGACCAGGGTCCTGAAATGTAGTCCGACAGAAAAAAATCAATAAATAAGCGAACATGGGTCCCCAAATGTGAGAAGCCTCTTCAAGTCCACTTGTGAAATTGTTTCTCACCAACGCAGATGAGAGTGTAATTTCATTTAGTCATTTAAGCCACCATGAGAGGCTGGAGAGGAAAGGCGCTGACGGGAAGCGCGCACACACACACACACACACACAGACACACACTTCAGGCCTGCACTCTTGTCAGAGTTGTCTAGACCAAATATTGGGATAAAGTTATCAACCGTTATTTGATTTCAATTTTCTCCACGCACCTCGCCGAGGTCATAATAACAACTTTATTTTCAGTGGTGCATAAATTAATTACGCGCATTTAATAACTAAAATATCATTATATTCCCCCTTTAATAACATAAACGCTGCACGCCAGGGAAACCCTTAATAGCGCGGGGCCCTGTAACTGGCCATTATCCGCCTGTAATGATATTACAGAACCAATTACGCGCCATTAGAAGGGATTTTCTGCACTTTATGTGGTTTAGTCCAATCCCGCACTCCTCTTCTAAATTTCAGCTGCTTCTCGAAGCCTCATTTTGCCTCCACCTCAGAGACGCATGGCGTCTGCGCTCTGCCGTCCCAGATGCGCTTTAAAACTAATTGAAAGGGTCCCGCAGCAGATCATTTATCTGAGGAAGCGAAATAAATCGCAGGACCCCTTGCTGTGAACAAAATCAAAAATTTGGCCTTGTGAGTGTTCTACATGCGCAACCCCTTGTAAAGTGGACCCCCTAACACACCCTGACGAGCAATTAACCCACCCGACAGTCAATCTAAAACCCAAAAGCAGTCATCCTCCTTTTTTTAATATATGAAAGAACCAAATAAAAAGTGCAGCGGGTATGTGTGCATGTTTATGGTTAGGGAATATGCTTGACTCTGGAATAACAATCACTTGTGATGAATTTTTTTGGCACCAGAGCAGAGTTGCCGTTTGCCACCCTGGGTATATCTCCCCTCTCCCCATCTCTTTCTTTTTCTATCTTTCCCCGACACACACACACACACACACACACACACACACACACACACACCAGGGGTTGGGGGTGAGAGAGACAAAGCCGTGATAATCCGATTAGGACCAATTAGGCGTGAGATTCTGCGACACTAGCTGAAAGCCTTAACACTCTGTAGACAGTTATACAGTTATAGAGACATCTGGACACTCCCAGAGAGAGACAGAGAGAGATGTGTGTGTGTGTGTGTGTGTGTGTGTGTGTGTGTGTGTGCAGGAGAGGGAGGGAGGGAGGGAGGGAGATGTGGACACTCCCAGACAGAGAGTCAGAGAGTCAGAGGAAGTGCAGCAGCCTCCTCCTCTCTCCAGCGGGAAGTCACTCACATCAGCATCCTCACACTGCAGGTAGGATGCTCCCTCTCTCTCTCTCTCTATCTCTCGCATCAACTTTGCATCTCTCCAAGTGTCGGACCGTTTCCGCCTCTTCTTAGGATGATTGCATGTGTTAAATTGTCCCCCCAACACACAGATCCGCGGCTTCGCGCTGAAACTTTTGTCTCTGTTCCAGGTTCAGTTTCGCCGCTCGGAGACGCGCCAGGATGTTCTACTTTCACTGTCCGCCTCAGCTGGACGGAGAGTGCTGTCGCTCCAACACATGTAAGTTTCCTCTTCCGCTAGTCTTTTAGCGGCACGTAATTATTTTTAAAGGTCTCTGTTAGCTGAACCTGAGGGAAAGTTTGGCGATGTGCGGGCTGCGCTCTTGCGCGCACATAGTGTGTGTTGCGTCGTCGTCGGAGCGACGAAAGGCCCGAGCAGATGTTTACTTCCGTCTTTCTTTCTTTCTTTCTTTTTTTTTTAAATGGTCGTCTTTAAATGAGAATGAAAGTGAAACTTATTTTTATGCAGTGATAAATTTAAATAAATTCTAATCCAGATATTTAGAATCTTTACAAATTAAAACTTCAGTCGCTTCGGCGCTTAATGATCATCAATAATCATTTCTCAGTCTTAATCAGCGGGTGTTTTCTATTTCCCACAAATTCAAAGGTGGGTAGGAAGGGTTAACTCATATTCCCCCTCTTCTACGTCAGTCTGCCGGCTGTTTTGGTGAAAAGCGCTGGTGGTTTGGCCCCGGGGCAGAAGGGGCGTTTTGTCCCGGGCACAGATGTTGGGTGTCATGCCTCTTAGTCCGTCATGGTTCCCCTCAGACACCCGACATCAATGTTTCATGCAACTAATGGAAACAGAAAATGTGCCAGAGAATAAATTCCCTAATCATTTCTGCTGTGGCCAATATGTGTAGTTTTCATTTATTTATATTTTGGTCCGCATTTGTATTCTAGATATTGAATCTTGAAAGTTGTATTTGTAACACATGTACTGAATTAATTAAGATACACACATTATTTTAATGGCTGACTGAATTCTCTCCCATGAACTTTGTTTTTCTTCTTCTATTTTTTCCCAGTGAATTCAAGCGGGTTTGGCAACCACGCCCCGGCTGATTTTGATGATGGATTTCTCCGCAGAAAACAGCGCAGAAACAGAACAACATTCACTTTGCAACAGGTAATTATTTTTACAGGGAGGAACCAGAGAGCGAGAAATATTTAAAAAAAACAAACAAACAAAAAAAAACTCACTTAGGCGCTAAACAGGCACGTGTTAAATATCCAGGAAGAGAATAAAACAATTGGTGAAGTTTTCAAAATAAAGGACTTCGACGGATAGTTGTGCCAGACAAAAAATACAAATAAAATGAAAGCCTTTATAATTGATTTGATAACCTTAAAGAAAAGACATGTGAAAATGAAAATACAAGGTTAAAAAAACCTCTTTGAATAAACATTTATCCTTTTGAAGATCATGCGTGGGTTTAACCGCAAAATTGCCCTCCATGAGCATGCAGGCATTAAGACGTAGGGCCAATATTTACGCCTATATAAGACTTTACTTTTTTTTAATTAAATGGGTACATTTATTGTAGTCTGTTATCCCTGTTAAAAGTTTGTGAGTTTTACGGTTTATAGAACTAGGAAGGAAGAAAGAAAGAAAGAAAGAAAGAAAGAAAGAAAGAAAGAAAGAAAGAAAGAAGACAACAATTATACAATGTGTTGGAACTGGTTCTCTGCATTCAACCTTAACCCAAAGAGCAAAGATAGACAGACAGGCAGAAAGAAAGAAAGAAAGAAAGAAAGAAAGAAAGAAAGAAAGAAAGAAAGAAAGAAAGAACAATACAGCAAACATAAAATGACATATTAGTCCACCAGTACAAAAACAAACTTCCTGACAGTGTATCCTCTCTGGTGTGTTGTGTCCTTGCAGCTGGAGGCTTTGGAGGCTGTGTTCGCCCAGACTCACTACCCGGACGTGTTCACCCGGGAGGAGCTGGCCATGAAGATCAACCTGACGGAGGCCAGGGTGCAGGTAGGCTGCAGCAGCGTCATGTGTCCAGGGCACGTTTGACCAGGCGGGAGAGAGGGTAAATTAAGCCACTCTGTCATTCCGGCGATGCACTTTAATAACATCAACATAATGGTGAATATTAGATTAGCTTGATTAATCGGTCATTCATAATTAACCAGCGATAATGTTCCTCACTAATTTGTCCGCGTCTCAAAGGTAGGAATACATCATCCGTGCAGATCCCTCCGCCGTGACGCGCACAGAAAACGATATGTGCTTTTAAAAAGAGGGCAAAGCCTGCAGCTCTGACTCTCTCTCTCTCTCTCTCTCTCTCTCTCTCTCTCTCTGTCACTACCTCTCTTTCTCTGTCACACACACACACACTTTAAAACACACTACAAAAAATAAATAAAATGAAATAAACAACACACACACACACACACACACACACGCACACACACCTTAAATTTGCCAATTTATATTCCGCTCCTGCCCTCCACATATGCGCCGTTATAAACTTGGCCAGATGTAATTAAGTTATGTGTCCTGTATGTAATTTCCTGCATTCCAGATTTGCTTTTGGGTTTTGTTGTGCGCGCAGATCTAATTGTGGGAAATATAATAGTTTGCCTTTTGTTCCCCAGGGTCATCTTACTATCGCTTAAACCCAATGGCGGGGTTGATAATGGAATCCGGCGCTGTAAATTAGGGATTGTAAACAAATTATTCCCCCTCCTAATCCGATTACCACATTCCTATTATTAAATCTGAACATGAATCCACCGCAGTATGCAGGGATATTAAACTTACATTATTATTAGAAAATAAATTTCCTTTCTGTTGTAGTGTTGGTGCCCCCCTTTTTGTAAAGTGTCAATGGGCCTCCCCCGCATTAAGAGCACGCCGCAAATTGAGATTAATGGAGCAATTATAGCCCATTCAGAGAGCGTGTGTGTGTTGGGGGGGTGCGCGACTTCTAGCTGGAAGGTGCAGGGGTGAGATAAGTCCATTGGTTGTATTGTTGTCCTGCCACCAAAATGTTGTCCTTTCTTTATGCCGAATGAATGCATGTGTTTTGTTTGGCTGTTGACATCATTTGTACCTCGGGTACAATGGGAGGGGATGCAGAGCACACGCACACCGACTCTAACCTCCATTCACACATCATGATTAATGCCTGCTAGAACCGAGTCCTAATCGAATCTGATGTTGTCAAACAATCACTAAATAGGGAAATAAACGACTTCATCATGGCCGCCTCTCTCTCGGGCAGCACAACTGTCAGTGGGAAGTCATTAAAATATGATAATGAAAAATTGCTCAATTAAATGTTGTTATAGGCAGTGACCTTCATTCGATTAAGACACCAGAACTTGGCTATATGTTCTCAGCTGGGTGGATGGGGAAGTTTTTTTTGGGGGGGATAAGTCAGGGACTGTGGGACATTAGAGCGCTGGTGTGACGTGTTCAAGCACCTTCTTTTTGGATTTGGGAGACAGAACAAAGCAATGAGAGGAACTTGAGTTTGCAACCCCTTTTCTCAAAAAGAACAGAAAATTCAGAAAAAGTGTCTCGGTTATAAAGCTGTTTCCAATACATAAAACTAATTGTTGCAAACTGCAAATGTGTGCGCGATATCCAGATCTAATTAGTCATTTAATTTAATTGTTTTCTCTTTCTGTCTTCCCTTTTTTCATTTTTTTTTTCCATCCATCCCTCACGCAGGTTTGGTTTCAGAACCGCAGAGCGAAGTGGAGGAAGACGGAGCGAGGGAGCACAGACACTGAAGGAGGCAAAGAGCAGATGAGCGAGGGCACTCCTCCATCCCGCAGCATCAACTCTCAGTCCCCGGTGGACCACAGCAGGAAACAGAAAGAGCCGCTGGAGATGCAGCAGAGGTGAGAGGAGACAGAGGGTTTTTTCGTAGATGTGGGAGGAATCTGTGACAGGAAAAGGGTGCCGGTCCAGATTTTGCAGACTGTGACGGAAATAAATAAGAGGCAATATCCTTGCCGTCAATAACTGACGGCGAAAAACTCTGGCAGCCACGTAGATCGTTTCTGTCAATTGTCTTTCATAAACACGTTCAAATAAATTGACTTTGAAACAATAAAAGCGACAGAGAAAACCAGCTCAGCAGTGCAGAAAGTTAGAGAATAGCTGTAGATATTTCTAGAAAAGGAGTACTCCGAGAATAGTTTGTTAAATTTTCTCTGGATGATTGAATACAGTTTGTCTGTTGTTTCCAGCATCAACAGGACAGTGGGTCCAGGTGGTCCCTTCTTCCCGTCTTGTATACCAGGCACCCTCCTCAACTCTGCCACCTACGCCCAGGCCCTCTCACAGGTCGCCACACTGAAAGGTAAATATGATTCCCAGTCGTCTTGCAAAATCAGGATGGCGTTAATGAAGACGATGACGATGGGACCCTATTTTTTTTTTATTTCCCAGGAAATGGTTTGTGCTCCTGCTGCGTCTCCGACCCCATGGGCCTGTCCTTCCTGCCGCCCTACGGTTGTCAGGGTAACCGCACAGCCAGCGTGGCCGCCCTGCGCATGAAGGCCCGTGAGCACTCGGAGGCCGTGCTGCAGTCTGCCAACCTGCTCGGCGCGGCGACCGGGCCCAGCAGCGGCGTGGGGGTCCTGTCCGGAGTCGGCGCCTCCGGGGTGGCCAGGCCCGCCGTGGGCCCTGCCATCGAGGTGCCCGGCACTGTGGGGAGAGGAGGAGACAGCTCCAGTCCCAGCCCGGCCAGCAAGGTGCTGGGCGGCAGTCCTGACAAACACCCTCACTGCTCCAAGGACCCGCTGGAGAAAAAGTGAGGCGCCGGACTCAAACGTGGATGTACTGATACTCTAAATCTGTGTGATCGTGCCTGTCGTTACTACTCTACTCTACTCTGGTCCTATGAGCAACTTAAGCACAACTACTGACTGACTCCAGAAAAAGGCCTTGGAGAGACTTTATATCCCAATGTATGGATGCAAACATTGAAATATTTATTTGACAGTAAATTATTATTGTTTGTGAGAAATGCTGACTATTTGGGGCCTTGTTAACCCCGTAGAAGCACAAGTGTGGTTTTGGATCTATATGTGTCTTCATGCACTCGTGGACTCTATTTGATGGACGGACATAGATACAACGGTTGTGCGACAAAAGACCTACTTGATAATGTGAATTTAAATAATCCTGATACATTTTTTTTTCATAAAGAGGACAGATGCTTACATTGTGAATGTTCATGCATGTAAACTGTAAGTGTAGAACTGGTTGGCGGGGCTGTGAGGAGTTTTGGCAATATAATGTTTAATGCCGTCAGGTCAGTAAAGGGGCTCAAACAATCTTCTCCTTCTTTTTGATTTTCAAAGTGAAAGTGCACTTTAATATTAATCAGCCATTTTCAATGTAAATGTGTACATGTGCCAGAATACAGTATGTCCATGTGTGGAAGCCCAGGCAAGGTCTGAAGCAGAGCCCGGTGAACGGAGCGCTGGTTGTCCCCTCCACTCTGTTAGCACATCTGTAGCGTCAGCAGACAGGGAACACGCCGGTCCTGTTGTGACATGTTCTTTAAAACAATTAAAGATGTAGTCGCTCATGTTCCTCTCCTGTTGCCTCTCGCTCCAGCCATCTGTTCCGATACATTATTTATCAGTTTCCCCTTAAAGCCGGGAGAGGAGAGCAACCGTGACTCTTATTATTTATTTACTTTTAGGAGCGCTCTTCCTCTTTTCTCCTCCTCACCCTGAGCATTGTTTCAATAAACCCCATTAAACGTGATAGATGCTATTTATTACTATGTTGGATTCACATTTAAAAAAAAAAAACGTCATCTCTCATCACCTCAGGGCTCCATCCTCACGCGGTAGGAAATACGTGTGTTGATTTATCGCTCCTAAATATCTCTCCTCAACAGAAGGACTCCTGAATAAGGGATCAGCTGATCAGATTGAGAATACTTAACCGCCGAGCACGCGACCAGTAGTTGGCCTGATTCAATTTGCGTCCTTGAGGATTTTCAGGAAATTACTTTTGATAGTCAATAACACAATTAAGTAAACTACACACACATTATCATGAATAATTGATAAGAAATTATGTATTACCACGAAGTACTGGTTCAATAATAGATGAGGCGACACCCCGGTGACACAGAAGAGGGAGATAATGTCAGAAGTCGTGCCAGGTTGTACACAGAGTACACAGCACTCACATCCTCTTTTTTTTTTTTTTTTTTTTTTACACCATTATGTGTGCATGTTGTAAATACCCTTAAAATATTCCAATAAAGTGATGCACTCACTGACTATGAACCACCCTCTTGTGACAATAACACTTTTTATTTTATGGGAACACCGTACTTCCAGACAAAAAAAACACAAACATTACCATAAAAATAAATTTGAGACAAAAAAAAAGTCAAAATGCAATCGAAATAAAGTTTGAAAATCAGAACTTGTTTTTTATAATATATTTTGTGCAATAATATCATTATACAGCAGGTACTGTATCTATTCATGGCCTAAATAATATTACCAAAAACATCATGCCCTAATATAATGATTTTGCTTTAAGTGCATGAGAGAGCTCTAGAGCAAAGATGTTAAGCCCCCTGACATGGCGGCTAATGATAACACAATATCCTTATACAAATCGGCTCCTTTTCCAAAAATGTACCAATATGGACGACGGAATCCAGCCAACTCGCACAAAAGACGTGGAAAAACACATTCAATCTCTCCAAAATTGAATACAGTAGTTGTGGAATTTAATCATTAGCCAAAACAAAGGATGCTGAAGTTATAATGACTCCGATCATCATTAAGTTCTGCATGGTGCCCATAATTCACTGCTTTAATATTTGATAAACAAGTCAAGTTGGTGTTGACATTCAGCTGTGCATGTGGCATCATTGATAATTTTCTGTCACCTAAAAAAAGTCCTGAGGCTGTTTTGTGGAGCATTGTTATATCAAATTAGCTGGAGAGCAGCCAGAAAAGCAGACAAACATGGTGAATACGGGGGACAGCAGTTGAACTCTGTTCTTACAGTGCAGTTAATGGGCTTCTTTTGTTGCGGTAATGAAATATTTTGCAGGGATGTGGGGAAATATGTCCTGAAACAGGGAGACGCTGTGCACATGCACCCATCCGCAGACAATATAAGGCACATAGAAAGAGACAGCATGCCCAAGAAACTCCGGCGTATACATACAATTCTTTTGCTTGACATTGGGAGCAACACCTAAATTCTTTTTACTATTCAAGGACTTAGCTTCCAAAGTCAGGCCTAAAGTGAATTCAAGGCCGGTCCACTGAAGAGCCAAAACAGCCGGTATCATCTCTGCAGCAGAGCTGATCAATAACCCAATCAATTAGAATCAATTAAGCGAATCTCTAAATGGACATAATACAAACAAAGCATATCTTAATGCAGCGAGTAATGTGCCTGTCTGCTGTCTGCCACATAACCACAGCTCTGCTCCTCCTTACTCAGCACGGCGAAGAAGAGCATCCTCAGCGTTTGTGATCCATGCTTACAGCCCTCTGTAGCTTCACAGCACAACTATGTTGAAGAGAAGTTGCACTGTGCAAAAAATAATGTCTGATTTGTATAAAAAAAAAAGGCAAACATTTCAGTACAAATCAAAAAATGGAGTTGAACGCCTGTTCTCAGTTTGTCCACTAGAGGGACGTAGTGAGCAGGAAACTCGTCCAGACCCTCCACGGCAGGGCCTCAAAGTTCAGTGGGAGAATTGAGCGTTTTGTGGAAACTCACACTGAGCGAGTCTTGCTGAGGGAGGCTTTTGCAAATTAAATTTCATTAATCAAAACATTTTTTAATAAGTGCTGAGTACAGAAGGCCCAAAAGTGAGAAGATAAACAAGATGATGTAGCAGCAAGCCGCAAATTCTGGATGATTGAGATCAGTGGAGATAATTATCTCATCTGCATGGAGGAACTCTAAAGATGGATGTTGCTGAATGACAAGAGTCCAGCGTGGAGGGGAAAAAATGGTGGATGTGAAGGCCGTGTGGGCGTGGGTGGAGGTTGTTTAGAGGGGAGGAGAGAGATTAGTTAAAAAGGGATTACCTCAGCCTTTCTCGTAGTTTAGTGAGCTGTATACAAAACCGTGTGTGTGTGTGTGTGTGTGTGAGCGGGCATATGCGGAGGAGTGCGTCTCCATTAAGGCCCATGTGTGTGTGTCCATCAACTCGCCAGGCTGGCCCTGCACCCGCCGCCAAGAATCCCAGGAAACTATCTGCTACAGCAATCTCCTATTATAGCAGCAGGCTGTAGGAGGGGAGGGAGAGGGGGGAGGTACGGTCCCTCCCCTTCCTCTGCCTTGTGGCCTTTTCTGCCGGAGGGGTGATTGAGGCTGTAGCCAGGGAGATTAGGCTTGTACTGCTGTGATAAGTGAGTGTCGAATTCATATTGAAACAAACCGTCTGGGGATGTGACATCAAGTGAAAACCTCCTGAGGAAGAAAATGAACGGGAAATATGACAGATCTGCCCAGAAAGTTTCTGTTTTAGGGTTTTAGATTTAAGAGAAGGCTGCAGTCAAGTGTGTGGTGATGATAGCAGGTGGGTGGTGACCAGGAGCCACTTGTTGACACTCCATATAGTGCTTGTCAGTGCTGTACAGCGAAGAGGGTGTGAGCAAATTGAGTTATTTATGTCTCCCAAAAGAGCACCCAAACTGCAAACTACAGACCCCCCCCCAGCCCCCGAACCACAACCGCGCTAGCAATTTCCAGGAAATTAGGTTTTTCTCCTGGCTTCAACCCAACTGCCTCCTCAACCAGTTGTAACACTTTCCCCAGGTCTGTGACAGCTAGTTCTCGCTGCTAATGGCAGGCAGTTAGCTGTCCAGATTTATAAATAGTTTAGAGGCTGTTTGTTTCATCCGTCTGACACTCGACACCAAAGGATCTCACAGATCCACATGCGAGCTCAAGCCCTCATTCTGTGCCCCCATGGCGGACTCTCTCCGGGACAACTCCTCTATTTCTGTCTGGTCTCCAGCCTCCGAGCCGCGCCGCCTGCCTCTGGTCAGATGCTCAAAGATCTGACTGTGGACTATGTGAAGGTTTTTTCCCTTTGGATTGCTGTCAATAGAAAGAGCCAGAGAGGGGATCGAATGAGGTGACGGTGCAGGATCAGATCGGCAGAGGGGAGACGGATCCTTTTGAAGAGTTTAGAAGAAGGCCCAAATTATGGATTACAAAATTGGAAGGTAAGAGAGGAGCTCATTCTACATCGTTTGTTCGTGTTGGAAGAGACACTTGAAAAATGATGAAAGTTAAACCTTCCACACATGCGTGCTGTCTCATTTTTAATTAGTTTTATGTGTCAGAGAGGACATCTTCAGGCAGATAAATAAAAGACACGAGAAACTTCCCGGCTTTAATCTCCAAAAGAAAAACACACACGTTCACCTATTAAAGATACTGACTGACAGAACTGTATTTTATTCCAGAGTTGCTGACATTTAATAAACATTTAGTCGTATCCTTTCTGCTCCCAGAAGTGACAGATTTGCTGCGGCTCCCTCTTCGTTTTGGACCTCCGAAAACGAGGCCCCTTTGGTGTCAGGTTTTAGAGCTGGGGGCCCGTCACTAGACAAAAATAAACCGCATCACATGCAAGAATGAAGAGAAATCACGATGACAGCTCGATATGAGATTACAAAAAGGAATGTTGCAAAAAGGAACACAATTACCATAACTGTGCATAATTTTTGACACTCCTTTCTTGATGTATGTAGATTCATCCAATGGACAGAATGGGTTGTTGAGGTGTTAATAGAGTGACATAAACATTGCTGTTGTTTTAAGAAAAAAAACGGTGTTGACATTTGTTTGAACTTTCATTCATATCTGCACCAGTTTCATTGACACTGACCTTGCCAGTCAGTACAACATTTTGGTGTGTAGCTGATCTGTGGATGCGTATGACACGGGTTGCCTCCAGGTCAGAAGATATTAATGAACCACTGGATATTCTGAGAAAGGTGACAGCTGCAGTAAATTTAATCAGAACCTAACCATGACGTTACCTTGTTGCCTCTGAATGTGCAAATGTTTTATTTAAGTACAACAGAGGGAGTACGAGTATAAGAAGGCTGCAAGACAGCTCCGTCCCCAGGTTGGAAGAAAGAAATTATTTTTTTTGACACTGATGTTTTGCATTATATAACATGTGCATTTTAGATTCAGTTTATGAAGAGCACAGTTTTAAAGGCCCTTCACAGACAATGTAAAGCTGCCAGCTTACTGTGAGTGATGAGGGAGAGTAATGAGACCGGGAGAAGTTATGGTGTCAACAGATACAAATATGTCACTGCACTCACCCTTCGCCTTGGCTGTTTCTGATTTACAGATAACAAAACACTCACTTTATTTATATAAAAATATATACATACAGATTAATTTTGGTAACTAAAAGGCTTTTAAAAAGCTGTTTTTAATAAACTTAAATGTCACATTTGAACATCTACGATGATGGATAATATACTTGAACCAGCAATAAACGTTCTTATTTTATCTCTCAAATCTCAGTTTAGCAGCATGTCTACGTGAGGATAGTATTATCTGGTTTCCACCTGCTCTCCCCGTACTGTAGTAAAACCAAAGGGGGTTTTCCAAAAAAGATTAGTTGCCAGTGTAATGTTTCAATTCACTGGTCCTATTCTGACTTTTGACACTCATTAAAGTCTAATTTTCTAAATTGTTTTATCAACAGTGACAAACTGATAATGTGACATTATTAGTTAGTTAGTTACTTGTTTAAACGATTTTACTTTCGTGTGTGTGTGTGTGCGTGTGTGCATGCATGCGTGTGTGTGTGTGTGTGTGTGTGCGTGTGTGCGTGCGTGCGTGTGTGTGTGCGTGTGTGTGGTCGTCCAATTTTGTGTGGATGCGTCCTGCTTTCCGAAAATAACTCACGTGAGGCTGTCGTTACTGTGCCTAGCAACAGTGTACTTTTATTCACAACATGTCTCTGAAGGTCAGAGTGATTGACCGAAGGCTTTACAGAGCTGTTTTCAGAACCACATTCAGTACATTGCTGCTTAATGCAAAAGGAAAAAGAAAAGTATCTTACACGGCTGCTATCATAAATAAAGCAACGCAGCAGTTACATGAGACATACGAGAGCCTGCAAATACTTTGTTAAAACAGTTTCTCTAAAGATGAATGGTAATGTAAACACTAATTCTTGTTTCTTTTCTCTTGTAGGAAATCAACAAATTTCAGGATTTCTTTGGACAAAGACCAGCTAAAAGGCATAATGCCTTAGGAGCTACTGGCTGTACAAAATCCTGACTTGGGCCCCAACCTCTGGGGCCTGTAACTCCAGCAGCAGGCAGAGTCTATAATTTTGAGGTCTGCGTTTGAATGAATGACTGAACAACCAGGACGGAGCTCTTTGTTAGCGAGCCTGCATCATGACCTCAGTTGAGAAGCGCCGCTCGGGCCGAAAGAGCGGCGGGCATCGAAAGCACAGCGATGGAGGCTACAGCGACACCTCCAGCGGTGGGTCCTTTCTGGACGAGACCGACCGCGAAGTAAGCAATCTGACAGATCGAGCATTCAGGAGTCTCTGCATCGGAGATGAGGCTGTTTATAATGACTCAGACCTCTGTTCATCGTCACCCTGCATCCCGAGAGACAGACAGCTGGCCTTCAGCCAGAGTGAACAGGACAGAGACAGAGAGGACAGAGAGAGGGAGGAACTCAAGAGAGCCGCACATGAGAGCTTCAGCCTCAGAGTGCAGCAGTACGGACAAGACTTGATCCACGGAGGAACGTACGGGGCGAAGATCCACAGAGATCCACAGTGGGAGGTTTATGGGGAAAGGACAGAGGGGAGGGTTTCTGCCACATTCCAGCACTCCTTTATGGAAACCTCTCAACAGGAGGAATCTCTGAGGGAAGAGCAGCTGTCCTTCTTCAGCAATGGAGCCACAGAGTTGGGTTCACAGCAACGCAGAAGCAGATCGAGAGTTTCCTCCCTCATCCGAGCGTTTAACTCGGAGGGACAAAGGGATGGAGCAGGGATGGATGGTAAACTCAGAGAGTGGAATGATGAGACAAGCTGGGACAAATCAGCTCTGATGAGCATCCAGAGGGAACTTTCTGAATTCTCAACACCATACCAGCCAAACTTTAACAGTGGTCATTTCCCCCCCGCTGGCCCATTCCCTGCCCGAGACACCAACTTCTACTCTGCTGCAGTGGCTAACACGAATTCTTCATCCTCTTTTATGAGGTCTTCACACAGTAAACACAGCATGTCTGCGCAGGTCAACTGTAACTCTAACTTCTTTATACACAGTGAGTACAGTCCCTTCAAGGTATGGAGGGACCATAACAGGTTTCCCTTCCAACAAGGAGAAGTCTCAGGGTTTATGCACTGTTCAGAGTTCCCTAAATGGTATGAGACCCCAATGTACAAGGAGCTTTCACTGGAGGCCCACCCACAGGGTCCGTACAGGTTTGATGAAAGGGGTATCAGACACCAGAGGAACACCATGGCGCCTGTGGTACCCACGACTCCTTCACGCTCCACCTCAACATCCACAGTGTTGCAGAAAGCTTTGTCTGTGGAGAAGCGGTGCGAGTCAGAGTTGGCAGGTCATTATCCTCACAGGAAACGGACTCAGAGCCTAGGAGCTAACAGGCTCCAATCCCAACGCCCGTCAACTGCATCGCCTACCGTCGAGATGTCACGACGCGTCCAGGAAACGATCAGCTCCGTCAAAGCCCTTCAGCAAAAAATCAAAATGATGACAGAGCAAAACATCTCAGCAGGGATGACAGCGAATCAACAAGGAGTACTTTATAGCAACAACAATTCGGTTCCCTTTGGCAACAATGCAACAACAGTGCCACCAAATGTTGTCAGCAGCAACACAAGCACAACTCCCTTCAACATCAGCCAGCTGCTCACACCTTCAGTCCACGCACATCAAGAAGCGGAGACATCAGAGGTCCGGCAGTATGCAGCTTCCCCTCAACCTGTTGAACATCCTCCAGTGCGAGCAGAAAGCAGGGGAGCCACTCCTGACATTAGGATGTCCAGCTACAAATCCAGAGCCACAAGCCTGCTCTTCAATCTCAAAGACAACAGGAAAAGAGTCAAAAGCACCTACAGTCCTCCCAAATTTAAAGGCTTGGAGACACCTGAGAAAAGCAAGCAGCACAATATGCAGGAGCCTAGAGACACTGTGATAGACATGCCAGATTTTTCAGATCAAGACATTCAGTTTACCCAGGTAGAAGCCGCCTCACATCAAAATGCAAACCAGTATCATGACCCTGGATTGCCACTTACGACATTAAATTCTCAACCTGTGACGACACATACAGGCCCATATTCCCAATACACTTCAAGTGATTATCAGACAGCTCAGATGCAAGGTGAGATGGGTCATCACTCTGGGTTCACTGGCTTCATACCCGAAAATTACCCCAACTATCAGCTGGCTAATGGACAGAATCTCCATGAAGACTTATCGTCATTCACCCCCTATAAGCAAGGCATGTTAGACTATGCAAAAACTCAGGGAGGAGATGCACACAGGCTTAAACCATCTTATACAGCTGCAGAAATGCCAAGGCTAAATGCTGACAACAACCAAACCAGAGAATATTTAATAAGTAAGGCAAATACTGAGCAACATTTTAATGAAACAGCGGGAAGGGAATCCACAAAGGTGGACAGATATCAGCAGCTCATAGACAACAAACATGATTACAGTAATGTGTCCTCACCAGATACATGGAGACAGACAAACAGCCAAGACACAGAAAATCGCAGTCTGAAAACAGCTATCTCTCCATGGAAACAAGAGATTACCGCATTCATGGAAAAAGACCAACATGCACAGGCTTACCAAAGAGCAGCCACGATAAAGGAGGAACTGAATTTAACGAGAGACAGAAACAGAGGAGAAAATCAGCAGAGTATAAATAAAGACCTCGAGAAAATAGAGCTGAGGGAAAGTTTTGGTGTCGGAACATTTTCTCACAAAAAGGCTGAGTTGGTCAATCCTAACATGTCAAACCAGCAGCCACAACACGCTCCATTTAGTAATGTCACTGTCCAAAGCCCCGCATATTATGGACAGCATCAACCTGGAGCATTTGAGGACAAATATGTACCTCAAAATTACGGCCACAGTAAGGAAAATGAAATGAAAAACAATCATTTGACACAGAATTCTAACAGATACACTGATCAAGAATACGTAAACCAACACTGCCTTTACTCTGATAAAGACAAAACAATGCTAATGCAAGAAACGGGTTCGACAAAGCCGCTTCCCAAGGGGCATGAACCGCAAAGTCTCCAGACAATGGAAGCTAAGCCGCAGATTGAACATAATAAACAGAAAAAATCATTATCCAACCCCAACAATGCATCTGCCCCCACAATGGAAGACAAGGTAGAGCGTAGACAGTTTGCTGAGGTCAAGGCCGAACAGGCCATGGCAGAACGTATGAAAGCACAACACGCCCAAGCGGGGCTGGCAAACGCTCAGCACTGGGCTCAAGTGGAGCAGCCCAAAGTGGAGTCAGCCAGGTTAATTTTAGCAGGGCAGACTGGTTCAGAGAGAATCAAAGCAGAACAGGCCAAAGCAGAAGTAACAGAGCCTGATAGAGTAAACCAGGCGAGCACAGAACATATTAAAGATAAGAAGACGAAAGGGGAAGAGACAGAACCACCCAGAGAAAAACAATCAGAGTGGGAGCAGACAAAGGCCGAGCAGACCAGAGAACAGACGGTAACAGAGGAGCCAAAAAATATTACAGAGGAAACAGGAGTCAGGCACATGAGAGAGGTGCTGGGTGAGCAGGTCAAAGCAGAACAAGCTGAAGCAGAGAGGCTAAAAGAAGAACACATAAAAACTGAGCCGGCCAAGACTGAGCAGGCCGAGCAGGCAGGAATTGAGGAAGCCAAAACCGAACAGGCCAGAAGAGAGAGGATCAAAGCAGAGCAGCTCGAGGAAGAAAAGGCGAGAGCAGCTAAAGTTGAAAGAGAGCAGACGGAGGCTGAACAAATCAGAACAGAAAAGGTTAAAGCAGAACAGGCTGAAGCAGAGCGTAGAACGGCAGAACAAGCTGAACTGGAGCAGATGAAGGAGCAACAAGCTAAAGCAGAAAAAAATAAGACTGAAGTTGTGGAGGACATCTCCATTCAAGCGAGTCAAGTCAATGCAGGACAACCTACAAAACAGATAAGTAAAGCCAAAGAGGAAAATGTCGACGAGAGAAAGGCAGTGCAGTTGGGACAAACCAAATTGGAGCTAGCTCAAGCAGAACGTGCAAAAACAGAGAGCATGCAGGAAAGATTCACTAAACCTGCAGCAAAACTAGCACAACAGGTGAAAATTGAGCCAGATAAAGTTGAGCAAGTTAAGACAGAGTTAGCTAAAGCTAAAGCAGAGTTAGCTAAAATCAAGGAGAAAATGAGGGGAGAGCAAAAAGAAAAAGCCAGAGGTACAATTCTCCCAAGAGAAGATGGGGATAAGAAAAATGTTCCTTCTGTGGCAGATGCAAATGATAATGAAGAGCACAAAGATCAGGCAACACAGAGAGATGAATCAGGTCTAGCAAATATAGGAGCTAATGAGTATGAGCGCCTCAGAGAGAAATATGGTTTCACAGAGACAACTTCAATAAACAGAAACAAGTTGTCAGCTGCAGGAAACATGTCTTCACTTGATGCACCAGCTTTATCTCTCGATAAACTTGAGCCACCAAATGATGAGAATTCAAAAGCTAAACGTAATCCAACAATGGCAACAGCTAACGCAGAAAATGGAAAGGAAGGAAGCAGCTTTAAAGCCAATGAGGTGACAGAAAGTCAGTATGTTTACAGTGAGTCATCTAAAGAATTCAAATTATCTGGTGCTGGTTATTTACATACCAATGTAGATAGTGCAACTGGTGACACTGCTACTGATAAAGAGAAGGATAACAGAGTTGAAAATTTGGGGAAACATAATACTCTAAAACACACTGATGTTTCACAGCACAGAGATTCCGATTTGGCTAAACCACTCAGCGTTGAAAGAAAAACAAAGTCAGCTGAGCACCAGGTGGGTAAAGATCCACATTTTACCCCTCCCAGAGCATTAACCATTAAAGAGAGAGCTCAAACCAAGCAAGAGATATTGACTTCCAAGATAAAAGCTCATGCTGAAAAGGAGATTTCCGCAATTAAAGAAAAGGGTTTTGCTAAACCAGATGGGTTCATATCGAAATCCACCACCAAGTCATTAGCAGGTAGTCAGAATATTAATATACGACAGCGGCCACCATCACAGGAAGTGCCTAAAAAGCATGAAAGCTCCAGTAATATCACCCAGAAGCACCAGACGGAGTCTTCAGGAATACAAAGTGAACCAGTCAAGTCTGTTTCAACTCCCAGTTCAGCTACAGTACCAGTTAAGTCTGCAGCAACCGCCAGTCAGTTAGCAGACCATTCACAGAAACAAGTTCCCAAAGAGCCAAAAAAGAGCAACAACAATGAGCCAAAACTCCCCAGAGAAGAAAAACGGGCAGGAAGTTACATCATGAGCACAGATGAGGGTTTGAAAGAAAACCAAAAAAGAGAGAACAAGTCTGGAATGAAGTCCCCAATCCAAAGTAAAGAGCTGGCACTCAAGAGCAAGCAAGGAAAACAGGAAATTCAAGAAGAAATTTCTGGCAAACAAAAAGAGACACTTAAAGACAATCCTATTGTAAATACAGATCATCTCAACAAGAAGAAAGGCAATCCATCAAAGGCTACAGTTCTGGGAGAGGCTGAAAGCTCCAAACCTATGACGACAGAAAAGGCTGAGAGTAAACATGGAGCAGAGGACTCAGCATCTTCACTAAATCTTTGCTTTGCTCAGAACGAGACCCCTGTAGCCGATGACAACTTGCAGATCATGGGAATAATGGTAACTGTACATGAGAGGAAGCCATCTGAGAGCAATGGTAAGAGTAATCAAGAACAAATGAATGCAAAAGAGAAGGAGTGCAGTAATTCAGAGCTGGAGAAATGTCATCCCAGCTCAGGTGTAGAAGTAAGTGAAGGAAATAAATCTTCAAAGGAAGTTAGCAGAGTAAAGGCTGGGGACAGAGCTGTGCAGAACACTCTGAAGGAGGATCAAACTAAAGTTAGTCTGGATAATCATCCAGAAAATGTGCAAGAAACTTTAACCCATGAGACAGAACAGAACAATGTGTCTGGGGATGTCAGTGTGAAAAAGACTAATTTCCAGCAGGTGTGTTCTTCTACAAATACAAGACCCCAAAGGGAAACACAACCCCCCACAGTCACTGTAACTGCTAAAAATAAAACGTCCGCTGAAACTCAACCCCTTCTCTACAAACGGGACATGATAGCAAGAGAAACCAAAGACTACACAAATAAAACGGCAAATGAGAACTCTGCAAAGAGTGTACAGAAAGATGAAGGAAAGAATGACACAGAGGAGAAAAATCCACAAAACATGCAAACAGCACATACCAATGGGAACTCAGTGGCCAAAATGGCAAACACAGGAGTCCACTCCATCGATGAATCAAACAGAATTCATGCTGAAAGTCTTAAAAAACATGAGCCTCAGCTATCAATGAAAGAAACTATGACAACGGTCACAAATTCCTCCAAAAGCAAGAACACAGATGGCAAGAATGCACCCCTAGTGGAGGAAAAGAGACATGACACGACACCACCAAAAGCAATCAACAAAGCCAGTCCATCTAACCAATCAACTGAGAATGAAAACTTGCATGTGTCTCTAAAATGTGTGGACGAGAATGTGCATATAGACTGTATTGCCATCAGAGTTGTGCCAGCAGTAACTAAGAAGGAAAACCCGAAAACGGTGGAGAAACATGATGTCACAACTGTCTCTTCTGATGAGATTACAGCCAATGAGCACAAATTGGATGCATCAGCTTGTCATGGAGAAAAGTTGAAAACTTTAAATCATGAAGACAGAGCTGAAAACTTGCAGATGAAAGACAGTTCACATCACAAATTGGGAAAACAACTGCCTGAGTCACTGAAAGTCAGCAATCAACAGAACAGCACAAAGGCAACCTGTGAGAACACCAAAGCTGAAACTGAAAAGCTTGAAAAAGTAAATCAAAGTAGGAAATCAGTCGATGAATCAAAGATACAACCAATGGAGACGGATTACTTTCAAGTACAGAGGGTAACAGAAACACACAAGAGTGCAAATGTTCCATATACATCAGATACTGTTTCAAAGGGAGGGAAACTGCCAGGATTACAACCGAACAAGGCAACTATCAGCAGTGGATCACACAACGAGGGGAAAAATGAAGTCCTTGCATTGGATCAAAGTAAACCAGCGGAATCAAGCACAGGGAGTGTTCAAGATGAGAACATGAAAAGGAAAAACAGGGAAACAGGAGATAATCTGGCTTCAAAACAGGGTAATGCTCCCACAGAGAGACAGAGTAATAAAAATGAGAAGACAGAGGCAGGTCAAGCTATTCATATCAGAAAACAACACACAGAGAACCAGCCCCGTTTATCAGCAAGGGAAAGACAGAGCTCTAAAAATCCCCACCCAACAGGGGAAATAACCGTTAAAACAAAACCTGAAGATAAACCGAAACCAAAAGAAAGAGCATCCACAATACCTGAAATATCAGCAATTGCAGACTATGCAAGGTTAAAAGTCATTGTATCAGAAGACCGAGCAAATGAAATTCAGGAATTCCCACCGAACAAAAAGGAAGGATTCTTTCCACTCATACAGACTCGTCATAGCAGACGCCCAGTGTTTACTGCTGACCCTCAAGACATCTCTGGAAAAGAGAAAAGCTTTCCAAATAAGACAGAAGTCCCCTCCAAAGTGAACAAAGAGCCCAAACCCTTAGTATTTCCTATTACAGAGAAAGAACACCAAAGGACTGGGATGTTCAAACTGGGGGACAAAGAAAGACAAGAGAAAATGCTTTTGGATGCCAAAGCCAATGACGATCTCAAAGAAAGAAACAAGTCTCCAACAACTCATCTCAAGAACCAGAGAAGCGAAGATCAATGGGCTGGAGCTGATACCCAAAGACTTCTTCAAGTGGATCAAAGTCTTCATCAGCCAAGCTCTTCCTTGTATGCACCAACCTCGTCTTCTGCAGTCAACAGGCCGAGAAACACTCCTGGGTCACAACACCTAAAACCAGTTGATAACTCCAATCCACGTGACAGAGGTGATGACCGTTACTCAAAAGCTGAACAATTACCATATTTTGATAAAGACTCTCATCCACGTCCCACTTTGGGGCAAATGTGTGACATAGAGGACGGTCAACAACAAGAAAAACGGAGAAAAGAAAGGCTTGCAATTCGCCATGAAGAAAATACAGCAAAGCAGAGCTCAGCAAAATTGCCGGACAAAGAACAAGCTTCTGGGAAAGAAATGAAGAAAAGGACAGAAGTCCTGAAAATAAGAGACATGCTAGAAGCTTCTCTGGCTGAAGAAGAGAGAAGAGCTGCTCAGAGAGAGGAAGAGAGGAGAGCAAGAGAGCGGGAGGCCATAGCTAGTAAGATGAAAGAGAAGCGCCAAAAACAGAGAGAAGAGGAGGAAAGAAAAGCAAAACTAATAGAGGAAGAGAGAGCTGCTCAAGAAGAAAAGGAGATGAGAGCAAAGCAAAGAGAAGAAGAAAGGAGAATGAAAGAAACTGAGGAGAAGAGGAGAATAAAGATGGAGGAGGACAGGAGAGTGAAACTGAGAGAGGAGGAAAAGCGAATTAGAGAGGATGAGAGGAGGAGGGAGAAGCAGCAAGAGGAGGAGAGAGCTGCCCGTAAAGAGCAGCAGAAGAGAGCGGCAGAAGAGGAGCATCAGAGGAGAGCTGCAGAAGTGGAGCAGCAGAGGAGAGCGGCAGAAGAGGAGCATCAGAGGAGAGCTGCACAAGTGGAGCAGCAGAGGAGAGCTGCACAAGAGGAACAGCAGAGGAGAGCTTCACAAGAGGAGCATCAGCGGAGAGCTGCACAAGAGGAGCAGCAGAGGAAAGCTGCACAAGAGGAGCAGCAGAGGAGAGCTGCAGAAGAGGAGCATCAGAGGAGAGCTGCACAAGAGGAGCATCAAAGGAGAGCTGCACAAGAGGAGCATCAGAGGAGAGTTGCACAACAGGAGCTGCAGAGGAGAGCTTCACAAGAGGAACAGCAGAGGAGAGCTGCTCTAATTGAGGAGCAGCAACAGAAAGCGGCTCAAGAGGAGCAGCAGAGGAGAGCTGCTCTAATTGAGGAGCAGCAAAGGAAAGCAGCTCAAGAGGAGCAGCAGAGGAGAGCTGCTCTAATTGAGGAGCAGCAAAGGAAAGCGGCTCAAGAGGAGCAACAGTGGAGAGCTGCTCTAATTGAGGAGCAGCAAAGGAAAGCAGCTGAAGAGGAGCAGCAAAGGAGAGCTGCTCTTATTGAGGAGCAACAAAGGAAAGAAGCTCAAGAGGAGCAGCAAAAGAGAGCTGCTCTGATTGAGGAGCAAAGAAGGGCTAAACAGATGGAAGAGATACTTGCTGATATTGAGGAGGAAAAGAGAAGAAAACAGAAAGAGGACGAGAATGCTGCTCAACTCTCCAAGCAAGCAGAGCACTTGATTGAAGAGCAGGGGGGAGAAAATCAGAGGAGAGAGCAATGGATGAGAATTCGGAGAGAAGAAGCAGAGAGGAAAATTGTTCAAGGAAAGAAAACAATAACAAACCAAAGAGAAGAAACGCAACCCAAAGAGGACAGTACCAAACTCCTCGAGGAGAGTCAAGTAGCACTGACAAAGCAGAAGAGCGTAGCCCAAGAACGGATGTTTGCTCAAAGAGAGGATGAAATCAGGGCGATCAAAAAAAGTGAGGAGGAGGAAAAGTTAGCAGCGTACAGAGAGAAAGAGAGAGTCGCTCAGATGGAGGAGCAGAAAAGAGCAGCACAGAAGATGGAAGCTCTCCAGTACTATGCCATCACCTCAACAGAATCGGAGAGGAAACCCAGAGAAAGACAGCCTTGCTCCCCTTTACCTTCCCAAAGAAGAAACAACACACCAGGGCTTGAGTCAACTGAGGACCACCACAGTAGGTCTCATAGACCACATGCCCCTGCATCTCCAGCTCCATCTCTGCCCCGCTCCAACACCTCCTCACCTGCTCTTGGAGTCAAACCTTTAATGTTCAGGGTGAAAGATAACACTATGAGAGGTTCCTCGTTCACCAAGTCAATCAAACCACGCTTCCATAAGAACTTTGGAGATGATTTCCGAGTGGGTTCACCCATGGGGTCAGAGAGAGGCGAGGAGGAGCAAGAGACAATAAGACGTAGTGCTGTAACTCCTGTTCATTCTGACACAGGGTTAAACAGACTTGCTGCTATCAAGGAATCCTCAACTTTTCAGCCAGGATCCTCATTGCAGGATTACTCAGCCCCTCCCCAACATCATAGGCCTTACTCCAGGAGGAGTTTAGCTCTGGATGAAGACGACTCCCGGTCTATCATCAGCAACATATCAGAGGATGTAGAGAGTTTTGCCACCAGTGCAGCTGACCTGGCAGAGCTACGAGGCCTTTATGACTATGACAGGCCAGAGTCAGCCTGTAGCTTCAGCAGTGACGTGTCCCGTTCTTTGGGCAAGCCTCCAGCTGTTCCCCCAAAGAGTGAGAAAGCCTTGCGCAGGGCACAGAGGTTGACTACTCGGAGAATCAAGAAGGAGTTGTCCAAAGGTGGAGCAGACAGCACTGCTAGAATTCAGAAACCTCTTCAAGAAGTCTCAAGCACTCCTTCCTCCTCCTCCTCCACCGAGGTATGCTCCTCTAATCGCCATGCTGTGGCTTCCCCACATTTTTCCCAACCTGTCTCCCTCGCTCATACTCCAACACCAGGGTCTAGCTTGCCAGAGCACCAGTCTTCTCACAGCTCTTTCTATGCTTCCCCTCATGCCACTGGCCCTATCTCCCTCCCTCTTGCCTCACCTCATGCTACTGCCCCTGTCTCCCTCCCTGTTACCTCTCCTCATGCTACTGGCCCTGCTTCCCACCCTTCTGCTAAGGTAGTTGCTGACGTTCCTTCTTCTCCCACTCTCCATCATGCCAACCATCCAGCTCCAGTGACCCAGTACCATGTAGAGTCAGGCTATCCTCAGGCCTACCCACTGACCCAGCGTAAGGTGCTGCAAGACCTCGGCTCTGGGCAGTATTTTGTAGTGGATGTGCCAGTTCAAGTGAAAACAAAGACTTTCTTTGACCCAGAGACTGGAAAGTATGTCCAGCTGAATGTGCGTGAGTCTGCAAAGAGCACATCCCGATCCCAGCCCCAGCAAACATACCTACAGCCGCAGCACCAACCCCAAAATCATGTCAAGCAACAACAACATCAACCCCCCTCTCAGAACTCTCCAGCCAGCAAGCCCAATGTGCTTTATCAAGGCCTCCATGGTTATCCTGGAGGCTACCAACCTCCGGCTGTCAACTCTGTGTCCCACAACAGGTCATCAGCCCCCGTGACCCTCCACACAGACGAACAGTCTGTCAGGGAGAGCCACATCTACGGATACCCAGCAGCTGAAATGGGACAGAACTCTGAAGGGCATCGCTACAGCCCAGAGAAGACTCCATACATGGACACGGTTAATGATAAAGACAAAACATGTAACACAGTTTACAACACACATGAGTCGTTCCCCGAGTGTGACACAAACAGCCAGCTTGCAGGAAGCTCAGTTTGTGAAAATGGTAACTCAGCCCCCTCACGATGTCAGCCCCGAGATATAATAACCATGAGTGAACTGGAGGATTTTATGGAGCTATCTGACTGGTGAGAAAGTAGACTGGTGTTTGACTCAAAAGGTGTTGAAAAAATTAATAAGTAGCTAGATAATAAAGATGTCCCAAAGCACAGTATGAATGGATCATAATATGCAGTAGTGTTTGTAAATTGGTTTAAATAGTCTCAGGATGTTTTTGGTTTGTAGTGTCAAAAGTCCCTGTGACGTGCTGTTAAATTGCTACTGTTGATTTTGAAGATACACTGTAAAGCTTTTTATTGTGTTACAGAGAAGTTCACCATTCCATTTGACTTTTGAATGTGAGAAGCTAAGACATGTTTCTTGTGTATACAGTATTATAATTGCCTTCTAAATATACAAACAAACAACAATAATATGTCGATAGTGTTTAATAGTTTGGAGTAATTGATTTCTGCTATGAACGCTGCCAGTCCTGCTTAAGTTTTAAGTGTTTATTTTATTTTTTTTCTTGTTGGAGACTTTTGCCATTTTTGTGATGCATGAAGTATTGTTAAAACCACAGCGTCAACCGAAGATCTGCAGATGATGAAATACATAGTTTGTCTATTCAATCACCGTGTCAAAGTGCAAACATTGTGATGAGGTGATTACTGTTTAAACGGATTAATATCATGCAGTAGTCCATTTTTAAAGTTGGAAGTTTGTGAGAATGTTTCTGTGTTGCTGTGAAACAGATTAGTGTGACATGGACAATAAAACCACACTTCATTCAACCAAATCAGCTCTCACCATAATGAAAAAACAAAAGAAAAGAAAAAAGGTTGATTTCATTTTATGACTCAAAATACTCAGTCAAGACAATAACAATACAAAGTTAAGATCACTGGCATCCTGTTCTGACTCTTGAGATGCACCCTGGGTCTGAGTGACTCAAAATGAAGAGTCTTTTCACTGAGTGCATAAGACAATTACATGTTATTGAAAGAGCACAATAATGTGTCCTGAGAGAGTTCATAAACATAAAAAAGAAAATTACATTTTGTTGATGACATTTGTGTCTATGTGTCCTTTTTTGCTGTATAAACCAATAAGCCTACTATACCAATGGGATCCAACGATAGAGATTATATACAGTGTGAAAATGTCTTCTTTTCTTTTTCCCCCCCTTGATTCAGATTCAATGTTCACTGCTGTGGTGGGACTGCCTGCTTATACGCCCCAGTTTCATAGCTGAGGTTTTGTTGATCCCCTGAGAAGCAGTAACCTGCTTTGACCACTGCAGGGCAGAGGAGAGCGATTCCTCAACTGGAGCAAAGACTTGAACTTAAGACTTATGTAAAGGAAAAGTTGAAGGAAACCCCAAGTAAAAGATGTAGCTAAGAGGACAGAATACTTCTCCACAGTCACCAGAGCTATCATTTTGGCACTTTTACACATGCATCTCAATTGATAGAACTTGTACCAAGGCTCAAACTTATCTCATCTTTTCAAAATAAAACATTTTTTCAAGGTCAGAAAAGATTACACCAACCTATCAACCAGGGTGGTACATTTTTCCACTTGATCCATCCATGCTTTTCAGGAGAATCTACATACGACCTGAAGGGTTCAATCTGTTGTGTAATTCCATTTGGCTTTGGCTGAGCTCAAAGCTCCAGTAGAAGCCCTGCCTCAGCAGTTTAGCCTGCCCAATAAAGCAGCAGGCTTCATACCGCTGGGACAGTCTGACAACCACAGCCAGAGACAAGCCCATGCCACTCTGTCCAGCAGCCAGACAGGGAGAGGTCGCAGAACACACACACGCAAATCCACATAAATGCATCAACACATGCATGCAGACGCAGAAACGCGGAGCTCACACACGATTGCTCTTTGTGATGCAAAATGAGGATAACCCCTACGTTTTTCACAGAAAACTTGGGTGATGGAAATGGCATGTTCGGCGCTTTGTAGTATATGCTTCTCAAAACGACACACAGTGTGACAGGCGCATGCACACACACAAACCACGAGACTTGACCATCGCTTCAGAGGTCTGGGGTTTTGGGCCACGGTCCAAGACTCTTCACAGCAACACAGGAAATGACATTTCCTACGTTTTGCAGGACACACAGAGAAAAAGAGAGAGAGAGGTGGAGAGAGAGTGAGAGGGAGAGAGAGAGAGAGAGAGAGAGAGCTTGGAGAGTGAGTGGGAGTTTCTAAGTGGGAACAGAGCATTTACTGTTTCATATTACACAGAAAAGAGGAGAAAGAGGAGAAGAGTTAATGGTGGGTAAGGGCTCTGGTGGGTTGTGCAGCCAAGCTCTGTTTTCAATGTAGCTGCTTCTGTGAGTGCTGTGCAGTTGTCTGGGTTTATGGATTCGCTGACTGTGGAAAATGTACTTCTCTATAGTGGTCCTTGTCCTGACTAAGGCTCTGGTCACAGGTAAGTTTACCTTGTTTACAGCAATATAAACCGGTAAGAAAGCGAGCACGAAAATGAATGTGTCTAAAGTAGCAGCTTGATCTGTTATCTAACATTATGCCACTGTGAAACCATGCAATTTTGAGTTTAGCGTGGAACTTCGCACGAAAATAAGGTCAAACATGCAAGGGACACGCCGCATTTTAGTTATTGTTTCTACAACAACCGAAAGATGCAAGTGCATTAATCATTATTGCATTAGAGTCAATACTGAAGTAGCAGAAAGTGTTTTGTAAACTTGAAATTGTTTAAAATCAGACCAGTCGCAGAGTTAAACAAGTTCTCCGTGATCAGAGAAAAACCGCTGTATAATTTGCATTCTATAAACTGACATAAAGTAGACTTACAACTCATCTCATACATATTTCCTGCCCTATAATCTTTTGACTGTGCTCGGTTTTGTGTTTGGTTTGAGTGCCTGTTGCTGCTTTCGTTGTCACATTAAACAGCGTAGGACAGAGCCTGAGGGAGATTCCCCGACTAACACAGCAACAACAACAACAAAAAGGAAAGAAAAAAAACAAGCGATGCAGCCCAGATGGTCCCCGTTATCTTGTCGTGTTTCCCCCTGCTTGGTTCAAGACGTACTGATGATGAACATTCCCCACCTGTAGATACTCTGTGCCTGTCTGAGCACACATCTTGTGTCCAGACTCCATGTCTCCTCTAGACAAACCTGACCCAGCTGGCAGCGGAATAAAACACAAGTACCTCCAGGGAAGCAAAATAGGGACGCACAAAGTGTGTTCTCAGCGCGCTTTCTAGCCATTACCGACTGAATTCCCAACCAGTGATGGAATGACATGTATAAGTAGAACCAGTGATCAGTCTGAGCCCTGACGCCATAAATCCAAGCAGCCACTGTGGGTGTGCAAATAAACTTACTTTGTCTAAATGCTACAATTATGTTTAATTGGCAGGAAATCAAACATCTTGCAAAAATGAACTGAGGACTTTTTCCATGTGGGGCGCATTACCAGCTCCAGTTAATGACTAATTTAAAAAGCAGGGAGGAGTCTCACAAGCTCCCAGATCTGATAGTGTTCTGATGTTTTGCAAAGATTTTTAGGGTTCGGTTCGATGTTTCTGTAACACAAGACTACATTCATGACATACATGCAAAAATATTCACAACTATGGGATTTGTGTATGCGTCCCACCCAAAAAAAGATAGCTGTATGTAACATCTGTCTCTGTTTTTTGTCATCAGAGGTATGTCACGCCCTGAATGTGACAGTGACCCCTGGGCCTGTCGTCATGGTAACAGAGAGAGACAACTTGACGCTCTCCTGCCTGGTATCTCAGAGGAAGAGGAGCGGCAGTGTCCTCATCCTACGCTGGTTCTTCTCCCCTCTGGCTGCTCCCACTCTCACGCCTCCTCCCTCCCCTCCATCCCCCTCTCCTCCCGCACTCGAGCCCTCTCAGTATCTCATCGTGAAGATGGGCATAAAGAAAATGAAGCTATACGGGAACTTCACCCGTCGTTTCCCCCAGCCAAAGTTTCGTCTGTTCGAGGAGACGGAGGGCGAGATGTACCGGCTGTGGATTCTCAATGTGTCAGGGAGGGACCAGGGTTTCTACAGCTGCAGAGTCCAGGAGATCCGCAGGCACAGGAACACATGGAGGGCCTCGTCCAATGGTACCAGCACCACACAGCTGACAGGTAACTACAGCTGGACTTCAGTACACTCTGCTCTTCGTGTCACGTCTGTCTATGGGCCACATTTTGGCTGATAATGTGTTGAAGTTTGAGAGACAGAGAGCTTTTCAGTTTCTCTTTATATTCTTTTTTAATTAAAGGGACAGTTCGCCCCCAAATCAAAATTCCATATTTTCCCCTTTGCCTGTAGCGCTATCCATCCATCGAGTGTCATTTGAATTTTCAAGATTTCTGGGGTTCAATTGGCCCTGGAGATGTCTGCCTTCTCTTGGATGTAATATAGCTAGATAAGATGAGATAACACTCAAGATAATCCACAGACTTTGTTTTACGTGCAGAAGGCAGCATGCATCTACTCAGCACGGGATGTAAACATTAATGGCCTCCTCCTCGGCGGAGCTGAAGTGTGAGCTAGTTCAGTTAGCTAGCCTCTCGTCCATGGGTAGACACCGCTTGCTTTTCTGAGGGGATACGGAAAGAAAATAGTTCCTGCATGAAACCGCTCAAACACAAGTTCCGATTGTGACTGATTGACTGTCTTCTGTAACTTGGTCATGGTTTCTGGAAAGAGAGTTGGCTGTTGAGTTTTTATAATAAATCATTTTGCGCTTTGAGCACCGCAAGCTGAGTGCCATCTAATTCCGTTATATGTAAAAGAAGACAGGCATCTAAGGGGAGAAATAGGTTGTTGTTTTTTTGAGAGGTGAACTGTCCCTTTAAACATGTTACCCATGTATTGCAAGCATCCTCCTAGTCTAGTCTAGGTGCCCTTGAGCAAAATGTGTCCTACAGCACCTAAGCGATCCTCTGGTGATGATTGAACATTTATTACACTTCACTTGGTTTACTTGGTAAAGATAACCAAACTACCTCTCATCGTCACCTGGTAAAAAGTCAAATCTGCCTTTAAAGTGAAACTCTCGCCAAAAAGCAACCGAGGATTTATTTGTGATTGAATGTGAGTCGAACCTTCGTGTAAATGCATAATTACGACGAAAGAGGCACTTTTAAGATTTACTGTAGTTTTGTTTTCGGGCAAGTTAATTTTCAATGGGAGTGCAGGGGCACTTTAACGCGAGCGTCAAAATCGCTATTTTTAAAACACTAAGAAGGCTCGACACAACATGAAACTTTGTTCGTAGTATCACCAGGGTCTCTACACATGAACACGAGCATTGAGAACATTGTTTGTGTACACAGAGTTTGCTAAAAAGAAGGTTTTAAGGTTTGTACCCCATTGAAAATTAGCTTGCCCGGAAACGAAACTACGGTAAATCTTAAAAGTGCCTCTTTCGTCGTAATTATGCATTTAAGCGAAGGTTTGACTCATATTCAATCATAAATAAAGCCTTTTTTGCTTTTTGGCGAGAGTTTCACTTCACTTTCACAACAAGCAGTTCGAAAGCATTTTTTTCAGTTCTGCTTTTTTTTCACAGTTTTTACGCAACCCTAGTTACTGACGAGAGAGGATCAAAAACAAAGGGGATTTCTGGTGTTATTACTGCGAAATGTTTCCATGGAATACTAGTTTCCAAGGAATTCCCTTCCCACCGCACACAGTCAGCTGAGACATGCTGTCCGTGTTATCTTACGATGGAAATTACCAAATAAAGGAGGGGGTGATAGTTTTTATTAAAGGACAAAGGGCAAACAGAAATATTCATGCGTGTATTCTCCGACTCCAGCTGCTCTATTTGCTTTAAGTTGTGCAGATGTATGTTTGAGCGTGACCCCAGCCTTCTGGCATTTCCATCTCAAAACAATGAGCTCACACAGTCAAACCACGCTCAACAATATCGCTCTGTGCGTGTGTGTGTGTGTGTGAGGAGTAAAAAAGGTAGAGTGTTGCTGAGCTGGCTACGTTCAAACACTGTGAAACGCATGACGTCAGTACTGAGTAGTTTCTGCAAGCCTCAGGAGAAAATTCGCTGGAGAATTCAGTTGCAGTGGAACTAATTTAGTCCATGCCAACATTATACAATATACAACATGAACAGATCAGCTTAAGAGTAAATAAGAAAGATTTCTTTACACAGCAGCGGTCCTTTGCCAGAGTTAGCTGGACTGATCAGCAGGGACACCGTCAGTCTCTGTGGGATGCACTGGTTAAAGAGGCACAGTAGAGCTTTAAAAGGCTATTATTCCATGCTATAGGTGCGACTGCACCTGATGCAGTTGCAAAGTTTACCTTTCACTAGTTTCAGAAAAAAAAAAGGGCAGAAAAAAGTGTAGAGGTTTGAGTCAGACTGAGCCATCTGACAACGCCCTGCCCTATATTCGGGGCAATGTCCCGCTAAGGAAGCCACGCAACCTCAGGCATCTCCGACATGCATTGACCACAGAACCACAAACACAAGAGCTGACATTATGAGGATAAACAAAGACACAACTACAGTAAGTTGTAACTGTATTCCGGGGAACCCCTCAGTCCCGCTGAACAAAGGCTGCACCCCACTGAGATAATCTGACTACTTTTCTCCAAAACCTTCTCCACACATGTTCCCCAACTCCCTAAGTCAGACCTTCAGCTTAAGGGTTTTCTGCTGCTGCTGCTGCTTTTCTAAGGAAGGAAAATGAGCACACAAACTGCACAGTTAAATTAGATTTCATCAAATGCTGCTCCCCGGCTTCAGGTTTCTAACCCTGACACTTCGAGCGGACGGTTGGTTTTTCTGTGCCCCGTCCTCACAGCTGGACTGAAGGAAAGCAGATGAGTCTAAATCTGTACCTGATGTTTTTTGGCTCTAAGCAGTATGGGTTTTTTTGGTTTTGTTTTGTTCCCCCACACGAATCTGGCTCTGTTGAGCGAGCAACAGCTTCGACACATCTGCACAGAGTGTGTACTGCAATAACTCCCATGCAGCCAACCTGCTAACCTGGGGCTGCACGCACTGATCAGACGCGAGGTTTAGCGTGTGGTTAACCACAGCGTGAAGGTCAGATATGTGGTTTGCTTACATTAACTGTTAACTGCTCACGTTGACGAGAGATGCCTGGTAAATGTAGCACGTCGCACCCACAGTTTGTGATCCAAACATGCCTTTTTCCCTGGCTGACGTTACTTTTCCTTTTCTGGTAAACAGCGGGTGGACAAAATAACAGGAACACCATTCAATTTAATGCAGTCTGACAACATCATCTAAAACATCAGAGACTGGAACTCAATATTAACCAAAGAACTGAATTAACACTTTTCATGGTTTCAAATAACTTGTACTGTACAGTTAGGATTTAGAAAAAATAGCACCATACAGGCCACTGCATTGTTGTAAAGTCTTCCTTTAAGTTGTGTTTCTGGGATTAAACATAGATAAAATATTAAATGTGTGTGAAAAGATCAGATCCAGCCCCGCGCTTGTGTGATGTTATTTAAAGCATACCTTCTCCTGCTTTCACTGCCCGACACATCGACTGCCATTCTTCATGTTTGGCCACGACACAAACGCCGCTGTGTTGACATTAATTACTGTGATATTCAGACCGAGCAGCCAAGACCACATTTGACAACTTTGCAGGCAGATCAGCGGTCTGGAAACAGGCTAGAAGTCAATTAGAGTTAATATCTTATCATTTCTTATTAGTATGTTTATCAACCTGAGTTTAAAAGATGTATTAAAAAGTCATTATGCGGAGCAGAGACTAAGTAATTTATGTACACGGCCTCTTTTTTAACTCTCCTCAACCTCACGCTAAATACCCCTGACCTACACACTACCCATCATTCACAGACCCTGGCGCGGACTGACAACAACTTTCATGCTCGTTTTTCTTTTCGCACTCACGAGCACACAATGAAAATTGTGTCACTGAGCAACTGGGAAGCGACCACCAAAAGGAAGTGGAGATGCAGAATTGAGGGGAACCCCCAAACACTGTCCAAGAACAGCAATACAGCCAAGCCAGGCCTCTCTCTCTATGTGTGTGTGTGTGTGTGTGTGTGTGTGTGTGTGTGTGTGTGTGTGTGTGTGTGTGTGTGGTGGATTTGGCTGATGCAGCAGCAGCAGCAGAATCTCCCGTCTTGACAGCAGTCTTGATATTTCTGGAAACCACTGAGGCTGTCTGCTTTGTTCGCTCAGTTTCCTCAGACAACAGAGATACTCCGTCTGGGCACAGTTTCCTTCCCTCCGACTGCATTTGTTGACTGTCTAAACGTTTTTCCCCACAGTGCACTTAACTCTTGAGGATGGTACCAGTGAAGGACTGTGGCGTTTATTTGCAGGTACTGCTGTGGTCTCTGGTCCGTCTTCTGTTTGACTTTACCACATACAAGTCTTACTTTGATGATGTCACTTATCTGATGCTGGTTTGTTTTTGTAGATGTGTATCTGTGCGCTGTGCTGATTTGCTCACTGGGCCTGCTGTCCATCTTCCTCTTCACTCTGGTTCTCACTTGCCAGTACCTCCACAGACGACACAGGCTCAAAAGTAAAAAAAAACAAAAAAACATTTGTTTTCTGACACTAACTTTAAAGGAGACATATTACGCTCATGGTTTTAAATTCAGGTCACTACTAGAATTGGTTTGCATGCTTCAGTGCTCAAAAAACACACTGCTTTTCAGACAGAGCAGATGTGCCGAGTGCATTTGCATGTGGCGTTTCAGGGTTAGGGTTAGGTGTTTTCCGTGGGAGAGAGGAGCTTCTGTTGGTGCAGACTTTGACCTTTTTAACTTTCAAGATCTTTCACATGCACAAGACCATATGTAAATGCTGAGGGCAAGGGGAAAAAAACCTCAAAAGCTTAATAGGTCTCCTTTAAGTTTCAGGTTCCTAAAATAACATCTGGATAACTTTTACTCTGTCATGTCAACATGATTTTTTTCCTG
>CAEMYA010000074.1:169356-223753 GCA_903131615.1 Diplodus sargus
GAAAATGCAAAAAAAAAAATAAAAAAAATAAAAAAAGCTGTTACTTCTGTTATAAACTACACCTCGACTGGGTTTATAAAGTGTTTGTGAGTGATGATTCCTCCTGGCTGAGCCTCCTGAGTGAATTGTGACTCTGTTTCAGTGCCTGTTGCTGCAAAGAGACCTCAGAAGCCCAGACGGTCAAAGCACCACCCAAGGAGCTCTGCCACTGTAAGTCTCCACGTTCTCGAGCGCGACACCTACATATACTTCATCTAAATCATTTTTCAAACATGTGCACTTGTATCTGTTCAAAGGTATTTATTAACATTTTGAAAAGATGGTTTTCTCTCGCGCTCAGAGTTGTTATTGAGACACATGCAAGAGGGAATTTGTCCCACGACTGCGTGATTGTCTACAGGAGTTTATTGCCGTCTCTTCATTCAGTTATGAGCTTGATAATTCTATTTAGTTTTATTGCTTCTCAAACACAATTATTTATTTAGACTGCTTCATTGGTTTTATTCCTACAATAAAAATGTCAAACAAGTACACGCAGAAGAAAACTACTCAAACTAAGGATCATCGGCATCTCTACTGATGGCGTCGTTCTTGTGATTTTGTAGTGAAGTGAAGCTCAGGAGAAGCGAGATTTTGTTTATTTGCACAAACATATTGATTGGATTAGTGCAACTAGGAGGATCTAAGGATGCCGGATAAGCCTCCCATTGTACCAAATGTTTTTCGGAGCAAACTGAATGTTCCGAGATGTCCTGCAAATCCAGTAAACACATACTTTCTGCAGCTGAAAAGCACTGAGGGGTGTTTACCATGCACAGTGGAAGAACACTACTGTTTGCTGAAAATGATTAAAAGCAGACGCCACTCTCCTCCATCGTTTTTTTCTGACATGTCCATGTTCATTATAGATACTTTTACACATTTCACTCTCTCTTTATCTCCGGGCTACATTCTTTCAAGTTTGCCTCACTCTTTCCCTCCCTCCTCCAGCCTCGAGTATCACATGAGGATAGTCTGACGTACGCAGAGCTGGAGCTGGTCAGGCCGAGGCCAGAGCCCCCGGCCTCCTCCACTCCCGACCCTGCACCCTCCAGCCCGGACACTGTGTACGCTCAGATCCTCTTCCAGGAAAAACAGCTGTAAACACAGCAGCTCTGGACACCTGGATGTCATGGTGCCTCCAGGGGAGGGCAGAGATTCAGCTCTCCAGACTGTACTGAGTGGCATCCAAAGGACTATATTTATGAACTATCAGTATGGCTTTAGCATTTGTTTTTTGGCTGCAAGTACGCTACAACTGTTGGTAAATGAGGGGTTTTTGTGTTTCCTCGGCACGGTTCCATTCCAGCACAGCAGTTTTTGGGTCTTATAATTCTCTTGTTTTGTTTGTTGGCATCGCTGGCCTGTGAGCCAGATGTTTATAAGAATGCTCTTACTGTTAACTATTGTGTATAAACTCAGGAGACTGTGTGTGGAAAGAAACTGTGGACCAGGCTCTCTAACTGCAGTGTCATAAGGCATTGTAACACATTTCAACTGCATTTATGATTTCAGTACTAATACACCAAATGAATAAATATATGCCTGGGTCTGACATTTAAGAATAGAGTCTTTGATTTATGAAAAATACTGTTTCCAATTATCTCTTTAAAGTGGATTGGAATGCTCTTCATTTGTCTATAATTGTTCTCGGGTCACAAGCAAAATCTGTTTTACATGTCATAATTAAAAGAACAACCAAATATTACAAACAGCTGTACAGTATCCAGTGTCTGAGAAACATCACAGCAGCACAGGTTGTAGAACACAAACATCCCATCATCTTTGGCCCAGTGAGAAACGTATCATTTCTTTGAATACATTTGACAGATAAAAAATTAGAAAATGAATTGGCTCGCTAACATGTTAAAAGCTCAAACTCGACAAAAATCCACATTATTTGCTCTCTGGTGGAGAGTTAAATAAGGAGGTCGCTACCACTTTCATATCTACCAGGTAGAGATACGTCTACAATCTGCAGCCAGCGAGCTTAACTTAACATTAAGGCCAGAAACAGATGGAATCAGCTAGCCTGGCTGTCCAAAGATAACAAGTTCTGCCTACTGGAACATCTCAAGCTGACCAGTTAACTGATATGTTAAAGGAGAAATATTCTGCCCATTTTCAGGTCATAACCTTATCTTGGGTTATTGGTAGAAAATATTTACATGTATTAATGTTCAAAAAACACATCAGCTCTCTCATACAGCAGCACTGCATCCCCCCTCTGTCTGAGACACTCTGTTTAAGCTCCTGTCTCTTTAAGGCCCTCCTCCCGAGTATAAAGTCTGCTCTGACTGGTCGGATCACACACGCCTGAGCCAGCACCACCCTGCACTTAGCTTCACTTCTATGGTGAATATGGGCATAAATTATGCAAATATGGTGACATAATGATGTCCAGAAGCCATAGAATTAAAGGCGGGATTACCAATGAGGCGTTTCAGGAGCAGTGTTGTTTGCGGGTGAGAGGAGCTCCTGCTGCCGTGGACCTTTGGCTTTTTAACTTTCAAAACCTTTTACATGATCAAGAACCTATACAACACACGGAAGGAAAGGAAAATACAGAAAAGGCATAATAGTTCTAATTTATTATCTTGTTTGTTTAATCTGTGCAAAAACAAAGTGCAAACGTGACAACTTGTGGGTTGTTTTTCAGTTGTTTCTTCAAGTTTCTCACGCAAGACACCTGAAGTGGTGGCGGAGCAATTTTGCTACCTTCAGACAGAGCGAGGCTCGCTTTTTTCACCTGTTGCATCCTTTATAAACTAACCAACTGCTGGTTGTAGCTTTATTCCCCCCCCCCCCGACATGTTTGAGAGCAGCATCAACATTCTCATCGAACTCTAAGCCTGTTTCGCAAAACATCCAACTACTGCTTTAAATCTAACAAGTGGGACCTCTTTTGTTGGATGGCAAAAGCTAATATCCGCCAAATAAAACATGACAGGGGACTGATGTAATGTCTACCAGCTGGAGCCAATATTTAGTCTAGATTTGATTTTCTAGCGAGGTTGTAAAAAAACAAACAAAAAAAACAAAAAAAAGACAGAGGGGACAAAAATCCCACGTGGAGTCTTCTGCTTCTCATTTCAAAGTCTGATCAACGGGCGTAAACAGCAAACATGAATCCAGGAAGCGGCTCACATTATGCTCAAGTACCCAAGAAAGGTGAAGGATGAAGGCTATTTTGTGAAGGTCAGTGTATGAGAAATGGGATGAGGACGGAGGCGCGTGGAGAGAGAGAATGATGCACATCCACACCCTGCTCTGTGTGAGAGTGGGAGAGACGGAGAGAGAGCGGCCATCATCCCCCACGGTTCAGACTCACTGACTAGGATGAACCCGCTAATGACTACATTTATTCAAATTAGACTAATTGTAATCATGGTTAATAATTAGCTTTACAGTGCATTATAATTGGGTTAGGCTACAAGATGGTTCTGCCTAGGTGCAATAATTTATTTGATTTAATTATTCTGAGGAACCCAATGGTTTGACATTTCAGATCATAAAACCAGCGGTGTAGAGAGAATGGAGATGGCCGTTGTCTTTAGAGAAGGTCATTGCTCGCTCTCTGGGAAAATTATGAGGACTATTTTCCACTCTATTAAGCTACTCCACTTAGCACAATTAGCCACACACACAAAGGTTAAAGAGAGAGACCTCTTTCTTTATGATAGAGAGGAGTGGTGAGTGTGCATGAGAGAGCAAGCAAGAAAAGGCAGAAAGAGAGAGAGAGAGAGAGAGAGAGAGGGAACAAGTCTCCACAATCCACCATCACTTAAAATGAATACTTACTGCACTGATGTAGGTGTGTCAGTATTTTACTTTTCCACTGAAAGATTAAAATCATTGGTAAAAAGATTAAAGACATAATATGCAACATGTCAGCATTAAAATACCTAAAAACCACTGGACCTTTGATAGCTATTGTTGAGTTGTGCGGTCACATTATTCAAAAAGTTTCCAAAAATGTTCAAACCCAGAGAAATCTGTAACTTATTCATTTCGTGTGGTCGCCTGCCACTATAACCTCGAATAAAAACTCAAATGGTACGTCAGGGAGTGAGGAAAAAGTCGATGAACGTGACAAAACGTAACATTCACGTGACCTGCCTTTCTTATCTGCATTGGCGGTTGTTAAACAATGAAGACAACAACTCCCACACTACTTCACAACATCATCAATATATGTCTTTAGTTTCTGACTGTGAAGCATCTAGCAGCAGAAATTACAAACAGTGTTTAGGTTTCGTATTGTCTCTCTTAGAGTGTACAGGCTAAAAAGGCATATTTGCGCATGGTTAACCAGACACGCACGCACGCGCGCACACGCACACGCACACACACACACACACACACACACACACACACACACACACACACACACACACACACACACACACACACACACACACACACACACACACACACACACACTAGCAAAACAAGCACAAAGGATACCTCAACAACATTCAGACACATTGTATATCATCCACAACACGCACACATGACATGATCGCTGTAAACTTGTGAGGGATAATGGAACAGCAAATGAAAAAGCAGCCAAATGATCAAATGCTCGTAAATGTCACATTACAAAGCAGATTAAAAACACATTGTGAAAACAACAAAGAAACTAAAAACTATTTACAACTAACTAAACATCCTGAATTGTCCATACCACAAACGTTTAACAAAGCAAAACACAAAAATCCTCGCAGCACAAAATGCTGACGTGTGCATACCACATTTTTTATGATAATGGATGCTTGATGTGCAGTTCGTGAGAAATGGACTGCTCAGGCTCTACGGCACTATTAAAAAGCTGGATTTCTCAGGGAACATTGGCTGAGTGTGCACGTTCTTGTTCATCACTCACGCAGTTCCTCCTGTTTCAGCTCGGAGCAGTCTCGTTCAACCACAGACTTCTGCTGTGGCCCCCTAGTTGGATTTGATGGTGTAGCAAGGGTTAATTTAAAGCATTGTTAATAAGACAGTGTTTTTCCATCACATTCCTCATGAAAATTTACCTGGCAGTTCTGGGGAGCGTTTGCACCTTTATGCAAATACAATAAAATAAATCATGAAGACCCACAGGAGAAGATTAAGGCAAATAACTGAATAGTTTTAATAGTTGAAATTTAGTATTTACAAGGAAACATACATAATTAAATATCTATATAAGAGATAAAACATTGTATTTCTTTTGAGACTTGAATGTACCAAATATTGTAACATGGTTCTCCCTGAATGACCTGAACTGACATACAGCATGTATCAGTGCTCAGCTTGTGTCAGACCTGAGACACTGATGGATTTCCTGTGTCAAAATCTCTCTGAGAGGATAGAGGGTGTGTAGAAATTGTGCCTGGAGGTGTGATTATGCTCGAACCCTGCCACCTCTCACTCACAGGTCCAGGTGAAAACTCTGCCCCAGGCATCGCCAGCCAACAGAGTAGCATGAGTCCTACACAGAAGAGAGTGCGCTTCAGTTAAGAATGTGGGGTGGTACTCTCTTTTAAAACAATAAAACACATACAATATAGGTCAGAGTTGGCAGAATTCAGTTTCTATTGTAAGCTCTCAAAGTATATTATAATATAGCTTTATATATATATATATATATATATATATATATATATAGATATAGATATAGATATGGATATATAGATATATAGATATAGATATAGATAGATAGTGTGAAATACAATGTTCAAAACACACTTATAATGAAACATGTAAAGAAGAGAAGTGAGAGTGAGAGAAGTTCCTGTAACCTGGTCCAGTCAAACAGTCTATGTTTATATTTTAACAGTTTATATTAAGAGTCAACATATTTGTTTGTGTATCGTGTCAGTTATAGTTTTTAGAAAGAAAATCAGCAGGTCAGACTTCTAAACTTCTAAAAAATCTAATTTTCTTAGTTTAAAATGATTATACACTGATGAAAACAATTCTGATCATTATAATCCATCCCATTCTCCGAACCTTAAACCCCCCCTAAAAAGTACTGACCGGACCTTTAAATGCAGTTTAAATTGTTAAGTTTAAGGGCAAATCAATCTCATGGCTGTGAGCAGTGTTTACAGTACCTGGACATGGCCAGCGCTGTGATGGCTGGATTATTCCTAAAGCGGCGTTGCGACACAGCCTGATTTCTGTTCAGCTCCTGGCATAACACCATATGTCTCTCCCAGCTTTTCACCTGGCATGAGCTGCTCTCTGTGGATACATCATGAAGAAACATCAGCCCACCTTTATTACTGTATCACAGGGCAGGTGTCCACCCTGTCTGCGACCCTGACCCAGTGGTCCTCACAAAGAAATCAAATGGTGCATGAACACAGTGTGTGTCTGTGGTCAGCAGGCTGGTAAAGGGAGAAAAAATCCCTTGAATATAAATGCTTCAGTGTTACGTAAAGACTTGTCTCAATGTAATTTACCAAGCATAATACTCCTATGAGGTGACGCGAGGCTGTAACCAACGTATGCCAAATTGGATCTGGGTATTATTGCTTTCTAAATTATACAAGCACACACACGTCAGCAGAATTACTCATCAGTGTTTACTGCCTCTATGTTTAATAACTTTATAACAACATAATTCCTGCTAGCCCTAATGCTAGTGAGGGATGGGGTAAGCATTACAAGCTCTCATCTGGAAACCTCGCTGTTGAGCTCTGAGATGAGCGGTTAAAAATAATCATCTCACACTTAAGGATTTATCTAATTAGATAGCGATGGGTTTCTTTTTGAAAACACAAAACACAAGAATCATTTCTTTTTGTGCAGCCGCATCTCAGACTCACTGTTTCACAACTGTCAGCTGCAGCCATCGTCTGTGTTGTTATAAATACAGGAACTATATGCATATCCCACCCTACTGCCTGTAACATTACCGTCTCTCTCTGTTCGGTCTTGCCCTGGGGACACAGGCTCTTCTGGAGGGCCAGGTAATTGTGTTCTGGTGTACTCTGTCTTCCATATCTGTATGAGAGACACATAACGAGTAGCAAAATCAGACATAATTCAACATAATAACAAACACACTCACATACGCACCAGTGCGCGCACACATCCCATAACTCTAGGTAATAATAAAGTAATAATACCATTCTTGTGTGTGTGTCGTGCATGTGGCACGGGCACCCCCTCCCGAGTGAAGCCTAATTTAGAGTTTGCAGCTTTGATTGCAGAGAGGCAGCATATGCTTATATGCAGTCACACAGATAACCCATATGCTGTTATTAATACCTTGATGGACATCCAAGCTGCTGCAAGGCTAATACCAAAGTAATGACTGCTCCACTGGAATACTGTATAAAAACAATGCAATGTCTCCCACTGATCTATTAGTCCTGCAGAGAGCTGCCAGACAGTGACTTTAAAGATGGACGGTCCCTCTCATACACACACAGGGCCACTGTCCATGAGGGGGGAAAGTGGAAAGCTTTTTGACCATAATACTCACCAATACTTATATAATAAAAAAAAAAAAGTAATCTAAAAAAAATTGTTGTTGTTTAGTTCTTTTTTTTTTTAGTAGAACGATTCATCCTGAAAACCTTCCTTGTGAAATGTTGATTCAGCTCAGCAAGCTTCTCCCAGCCAGACTGCAGAAGCAGACAATAGTCAGAAGGGGCCCCACCGTTCCTATACACACAGTTACAATCACATTATTATATGCTTACATGAAAAAAAAACTCACCCGTATGATGCCATCTGCACAGCCAGTGACGATAACGTTCTTGGCGTCCCACTCGTGTCGCTGTGTGAAGCTGACACATAGGATGTCTGGCTGAGGCCCGCAGGAAGTGTCAATGCAGGTCAGCAGCTGGCCCTTCATGGTCCACAGGTAGAGCTGAGGTCCCGCACAGGACGCAATCTCACCCTTGGATAACAGAGCAATAAGGTGTTGACGCCCATGTGCGCAAAGGTACACAAAGAGAAGCCCAAAAAAGCAAAACACATGCAAACAGGATATCCATTTCCTCAAACTGTGAGCAGGTTGACGGGCAAAAACAGGGCGACAGTGAGAAAAAATGACAAAGAACAGAAGGAAGAGAGATTTTGAGAGGAGTATCAGTCATAAATTACAACAAAAAGGGATCCTGAAGGTGGACTTACAGTTAGGTCATTGATAGCTAGTGCAGAGATGCTGGTAGTGTGTCCTGCTAACTGAGTGACGTAGCTGAGCTCCTCCATGTCCCACAGGATACAGGTGAGGTCACGGGAGCCACTTACAATAAGGCTGTGCACCTCTGACACAGCCAGGCACGTCACTGAATCTGTGTGTCCGTATAATGGCTGTGAAGAAAAAAACAGGTTTGTGTTTATGTGAATGAAAAATGCATTCAGAAAGATACATCTCAAACAGACAAGTGAGCAAACCAACCTGTCTGAGTTTCATGTGAACGAGTTTGTCCTTGTTCAATGATACATCCCACACACACACCACAGTGCTGGTCCCGGCAGTGATGATGGTCGTCGGGTTCGGACAGGCGGCACACAACATCTCCCCCCAGCTGCACAAACTCTCACACATAGCAAAGACCTAAACATGGACATACATAAGTAAATCAGTCTGTAATCTTGTATGTACTGTATGTATTACATTTATGACAGAGTGGGGGGAATGGATGGTATTTAAAAACCTATTTTTAACTTTTAAAAAAAAAATCTTTGTATGAATTTTACACTATTATTTATCTTATATTTTTTTTGGTCCCCAAAGTATTGTACAACATTTTATAGATACGGAGTGTTAGAAACCCTTCAAAGGCCCTGTAAAGCAGGAACCAAGATATCGCTGAGTGTGCATTGCAAAGTATGATAAACATGTACAAGTATTCAAAAAGTTGTCATGAAATTTGTCGACTTAGTTTAGACAGCAAAATGTAGTGCTATGAAGAGAGGGAGAGTTTGGCAGATCATAAAGATCACTTCACTGTTTTGCTTGAGCGTGACTAGTGATAATAAAAGTCAGATGATTCTGATTAGCTGATGGTGTGTGTGGCTTGATCCAGACCCAGTGATATGCTTCATATGTATGTGATTAAACTGGGTAAAATTCTGTTTCAATAAATGTGCATATCAGGCCTCCCAAAGAGGAAGGGGGGTAATATTCAGAGAAAAGACATTAATGAGCAAGAAGTCTCACAAATTTCCAAGAAAATACTACAATTCTATAATATACTGTGTAATTCAATCACATATGTAAAAAAAAAAGTCTTGTCTTGTCTGTCAAGGAACAACATTTTGCAAGGTTGGATTACCATCATCACACCACAAACATACATACATACATACATACATACATACCTTTTCTGTGGAATAGTTTCCAAAGGCACAGCTGTTGTCAGGGAAGCCCCAGCTGAAGAAGCAGCCCGACGAAGGCGACAGGAGGAGACTGTTTCTCGGCAGGACCACAACCTCTTTTTCCAGACACAGTATCTGACCCACTGGGCCTCTCGGCAGCTCTGCAGAAATGTTGACATTGTTAGTGGAAAGAGGAGTACCATCAGTAAGAAGTTGTGGAACAAAGTAGGAATGTGTTTTTATAAAAACTGTCCCCTAAAACATATGCACCCACAAAAAGTTAGATAAAGTGACCTGAATCTGCCTTTTGTGTACCTGAATAAACTTGCCTGGCCAGATAAAGATAATAGCTCTTCAGAAACATCACATTAAAGAGTTTGGTGTCTCAGTAAACTTGTAAAGAATTTCATTAAATTGACCATAGTAGACTGGGCAATTAAAACAGCTATTCCCGGGTTACAACAAGCTGAGGCCCTGTCCTAGGGGGACACCTGCATCCTGGACAGCACTAGTTGTAGTTAGTGTGTGTGTGTGTGTGTGTGTGTGTGTGTGTAAGTGACAGAGAGAGAGAGAGCTGTAATTGTGCCTGTAATTGACCTATTCATGCAGGAACAGGCAGAAATCATTATATCCCACCGTCAGTTCTGCTTCTAAAATCCCCGGAAAGAAGTTGTGTCTGCATTAGTCTTAGAGTTCCTCCTCCTATTCATCTCTATCTGCTTATTGATCAGATCAGACACTCTAAGATTTAATATGAAATGTAATTTGCAGGAATCTCTCCCTGAGCATTCGCAGATTCATCTCCTCTCCCTCAGTGGGCCTGTAGGGATATTCAGATTATTAAGTAGGGCTCAGCGGAAGAATCATCTCCATATTGTAGCTCTAACAGATAGCTCCTTCCAACCTTCCATAGCGTAAATTAATCTATGGATGCTCTCGCTCCGTTTCAACGAAACCCTTGAGACTGGGAACATCTTGTATATAATAACTGACATCAAAAGGTGCGAGATAAAATAAAGGAGGAACAATATAAAATGGTGTCAAATGCAGATGAATCGAATTGACTGAATATAGTTTACTCAGCAGAAAATATCAACCTTCGATTCAGTTGTTTGGAAATATGTGTTGTAATGAGACTATATTATGATTTGCTTTGATTTTACACCTTCATGTAAAGGAGTATACATTTTAGCTGGGATTACGCAAAATATGGAACCGTTAGTCAGTAATCGATAAGCTTAGTTTAGCATAAGGACTGGAATCAGGTTGAACAGCTGGCCTGGCTGCCAATACCATATTTTCCTTCCTGATACTGAAGAAGGATCCGACGCCAGTGCCTAACATAAATAAATTATAATTTAAAAATAGTTGTTTTATTGCTGTACACTACTAACCTTGTATGAATGTTAAGTTATGGATGTGCTTCAAGTGACACAAGTTGCTTGCCGTTTTGGATATTGGCTACTTGTGCACAAAGAAATCTGTAAAATTACACATACGCTGCTGTGAAGAAGCAGGGTTACACAGCATCGGATCATGTGCAAAAACCTGTCTACTTGCCAATGACTGAAGGCATTCCCGATACTGGTATCAGCATTGGAACAACCCTGGTCCAAAGCTTAAAAAATGTCCCAACCAGCTCCTCTAAAGCTCCGTCAGTAACATGTTATGTCTCATATGGAGATGCTGGTAGCCGGATCTTTTGTCATACCTTTGGACACAGCTAGGCTAGCTGTATCCCACTGTTTCCAGTCTTTGTACTATGCTCTGCTAACTGGTTGCAGGCTGTAGCTTCATATTTAGCGCACAGATATGAGAGTGGTATCGTTTTTTTTTACCTAACCTTCGGCAAGCAAGGGAAAAAAAGCCAATTTCACCAAATGTCAAACCTCTGAATGGCTGCACAGAGGTCTTCAGTTTGTCCAGCTTGAAGAAAAATGGAATTGGATGAGACGAGGATGATCCCTCTTTCTTAGAGCCACTGCGAGGTGGATGTGGCTTGGTGAAGAGCTATTTGAAAGACAGGATAATATTTAAAAACAATATCATCACCTGATGCAGAAAGTAGCACACTTAGCTTATTATTTTTACCTGTTTCGGAACCTGGCCGAAGTTGCTTACGTATCCAAAGATTGTGCTCTTGATGACAGGGTCCTTAGCATTCTGCCAGCCTCTCTGGGCATAGAAGTAAGGGTGGAACATGTTCACACTCTCTACAGCAGCAGGGCCTTGTTGCCGGTACCCAAAAATCAGGTCGATCCACAGGTGGAGGTGGGAACTCACATAGTCACTTTCCAAAGCCTAAGGGAAACAGTGCAGGATATATTTAGACAAACTAAGACCACCTGGTAAAGTAATATTACAAACTACTATACATACACTGTGCGGTCTCAAAATACAGCGGTGTGCAGTGCTCATTGTTATTACAGTGAGAACAATACCATCAGTCAAACTGTTAATATGAGAGTTTAAAAACACAAGAAAACTTCTCTGAGGATGCACAACCAATCAAATTATTCAGGTACTGTATGATTTCTTCAAAAGGCAATTAGAAGTCTTGAACAGCAGGAAGGCGCACAGCTGTGGTATGAGCATATGTTCATGTTTGAATTAAAGAATGATTTGGGTTGAATTAGCCGGAGATTGGTTTTGAGGAGTTAATAAGGAAAGTGGGCATTATGACCAACATGAGTATCCCTGCACCCAATCTTAATAAACCCATCCTGGAAAATCAGAAAACGGAGGAAAAAACACTGTAACAAGGATATATTGTCCTGAGTTAATTTGTATATGGAAGAAAAAAACAATCTTCCAAAGTCACTAATTTTATGAGAATGGTAGGCAATATGAGTAGTTCAGTAGATTACAGAGTGATAACCATCTTAGATGCCCCAGGAATGGAAAAAGGGAGGGTCAAACTGAAGAAATCAGAGGGAGGAAAAAGAACAGAGATATTCAATAACCACACACAGGGACAGAGCTGAGAAAAGAGCCAGAATATTCATCTCATAAACATCGGAAAGGAATAATGGCATTATGAAAAGAGAGAGTCTTGTGCTGCCCTGGATGGTGTTAAATAGGCTTGTTGTCCTTCAAACTTCAGATACATGCCTTTTGTCTTTCTTGATAAGAAAAACAACCAGCCATTGAAAACAGTCAGCACCAAAAGAAAGAACCAGCTCAATGCGACAAAATGGCCTTTCGAGAATATTACAAATGGCTGTTGTGAATAAGATCTGTCTCTTATACTCAGCTAGAAAGAACAAAGACTGCATCCAACACTATTACAGTGCAGCTATTATTGAAGATGCTGGTTTTGGACTAAAACAGTGCATCTTCTGTGTACATACATCAGCTAGTATTGGCAAACATGATTAAGTCTAATGGGAACAGTCCCAGTATGTAACAGGCTGGACTGGCCAATCAAAACGGATAGGCCTGGTGAGGTTGGGGGTCACTGACCTCTCGATGGACTCTAATGAATTCCTGGGGGTCACCTTTCGCCCATGGAGGCAGCTCCACATCTCCCAGAGTGGTACCATCCTCCATACGGCCTATATAGACATGGATATACAATACATTCAGCATGAATCACATCACTGTGTGTCATCTTTCAAAGGAGTTTTTTTCGACTGCACCATAGACCAACAGAAGCCTAGAGTTAATGGAGTATTTTTCTCTCTATTTAAATGACACATTATTCCAATAGTAAGACGTATCTACATGTACATATCTTCACAATTTGCATACATTTTAATTTGGAGATTAGAGAGGCTGCAGAGATATCTAATGAAGTTAGTATGCTAACCTGCTAGCCCTGGACCTGAAAACCTCTTTCTCCCGGTGGTCTAAAGCTCCAGTGTTTAAGGTGTAAACACCAAGACTCCCCCAGTAGTCTCACTAGCAGATAGTAGCAGTAAGCAGTTACTCTGCTGATATGTCATCTGTTTGGAGTATAAATTCAACAAGTGGCCTATTTTTACATATTGCACCTTTAAATCCTGCAGAGTATGCCTTAAACGATTTACATCTTCTAGAAAGAAATGGGTTTGATGAGAGACAAAGACAGGGCAGGAAAAAGTACTGAGGGACAGACTAAAACATTGTTGGTTTGGGCCTTCCTGTGTTTTGTTGACAATATGAAAAGTATGGAATAATACTGCTCTAATCTTTTAAGCACATAAAAAACAAAGGTCCAACGAGCCAAATATCTTAAGGAAATTCACAATTTCTGTAATTCATTTAGATACACAGAGGATGATTTTTGTGCCTCACCCAGCTGGATGTTGTTAGAGTTGAGCAGGAAGTCGGGCAGGTAGAAGAACTCTGGGATCAGCTCTCTGACGTCTCCCATGTTGTCTCTGGAGGCCGACTCCCACTCCTTCTTTACACTGTAAAACATCCGCTCTGGGATATCAAAACCTCCCTGTAGGGAGACGAGGCACAACACTGTCAGAGCCCAGCACACTGTTGAACCAAACTTTGCAACAGGCATGTTAATAAAAGAAGTCTGCCTGATTCAGTGCAGTGAGACATATTTTATTTTCTTCATTGTATTATGTAAGCATCTGCTTCTATTTGAAGGAAGCTTTTCATCTTTCTGGAAAATTCCATAATCTATGATGGAAATCTCATGAGAGAGAATGTAATTTAGAGTAAAACAATTACCTCAATGAATGAAAATAGCATATATACTGGTAAACTCGGTTAGAGATGTAAATCCAGTTATGGATATTACTACACACCCGTTATGTGCTTCAGAAGACAAAAAGGCACTGTAATTCACCAGACTAACATCTTTATTGCTTTATTCCGACTATCAAATATGCATGCCTTTTCATTATAATCAATTGGATGTTGTATTGTAAATTGATAACATGTGGCTATTTGCATTGGCTTCTTTTAGATGCTTTCTGTAATTATTTGCATATATATTGAAATCTTGCCATAATTTGCTTTCACCAAAAACCGCATGGAAACAGCATCTGGAGTGCTGAAAATAGCTCACAGAGAGTCATATTATTAGCCAGATTATGTTTGAAAATAAAAAATATGACAAAGTGATGAATGTCAACAGGCATCTAGAGCACTGGGTTTACAGACAGGTCTCTGAGTCAATGAAAACACTTCAGAATTAAGACAAAACTTGAAGTGTTCAGTAGTGATTTTATGCAGTTTGATCTACATTATTCCTTGATACACATTTAATATTTATGTAACATGTATTAATATACTCATGTTTGAGAGTCGAGACTTCTGCAGTTTGTTTAGTGTTATATCTGAGCATGTGATGGATGCATTTGTGTTAGGGCACAAACCGATAGGTTTTATTTTTTTGTTTTATTTTTGTGTGTGTGGAAATGGATCAGTAAGTCAACCAATCAATCCCACTTATTTTCCTGATTTCCCCACTGTGAGCACAGAGCCACAGAATTTGATCTAATAGCAGCTTATCCATTATAAGGACATACAAATGACCATCGTCCTGGTGTAAAAGGCCTCACCTGCAGGGTCTGGAAAGTGTGTGAAAACGGCTCCATCCTGACAAGGAAGGAGGCTACAATGATGGCTGATGAGTAGTGGGTGCAGTAGTGGCATCTTGCTGACAAATCTCCTACAGAGTGAAAGTGTGTTGAATAAAAGTACAGTGAATAGCAAAGGAAAAGAAGAATGAGATGAGCCGACTACATACCTTCCACCTCTATATTCTCTACCTCCTCATATCTCTGTATGAACATCTGTCTCCTTTTCTCTGTTTGAGCTCCCATTGGCTTGGACAGGTCACGGAAAGTTGCAGGATTCGACAGATTGAGAGTCTATCAAGGACAGAGATAAATCAAACCCATAACACTATCATTACTTTAGTTCCCTACAGTATACATTTTCAAGACAGATGTCACTGTGTGTGGTCTTACCTCCGACTGGTAGTCAGCTAGGACCCAGGGGAAGATTGGATACTGCATCAGGTCATTGTACGTCCTTCCAGCAATGGTATTCAGATGCATCAAGTACTCAAAGTTACTTATTTCCCCTCTCTGGTGGACAGACAGAAGTAATATAAAAGTAAGTAGTATAAAAAAAGTGGAACTTGTTTACTATTTATGTCAAATCTACTTAACATTTTGGCATCTACTGATGTCAGAGGATTAACAAATTAATCTGTAAGCAGTCATGGAAAGCATTTAAGTGCTGTACATCACCACAAATTCAAGGCATTTTTTACTACACTCCATTTGTCTGATGGCATGAGTTATTACAATTGTTCATGACTTTTTAGAAATACATAGTTCTCACTGGATAGCAACACCACATGATAATCTTATATGATGCATTGCTGAAGATTAAATTAGCAAACAGTATGTAAAGTAGTCAAAATGAGCTCAAACTGAAACATCTACAGCAGTAAAATGTAACATGCAACACCTATAAGCAATATGCAGAGCACAGCAGCAATATCATTCCAAAAACATCATCTGTAATCATAAAACACTAACAGTGACTACCTTTTATACAAGTACATCCACAAGTACATCCACTGTTGATACATGCATTTTCTCAAGTAAGGGTTTTTTACTGACGTAAATGGTATGAGTACTTACATTCTGGAGACAAAACTAATTCTAACAAAACAAAAAGGATGAAGTGCTTTGTTTAGTGAATTACCTGCCACTTAACAAGGGCTGTCTTTTCAACCACAGGGGTCTTCCTAAAACACAATAAAAAAAGACAAACACCTTGAATTAGCTGATCACTGAGCAGTGCCTATCAACATTAAGTTTTTTTTTGCTTCCTCTGTTGCCTGGCAACCAGCTGTTCAAATGAAACACAGCAGCAGCAGAGTTGTGGAGCAGCAAAGTGGAGGTGAGTGAGTGAAATACAAATCGTGTGTACACAGCTGTAGGAGCAGTTATGGGACTGAGGTGAGCTACAGTAGGTAGCATAAATAGTAAGTAGAGATGTGGAGGATGTGGCACATGGAGCCATCTGTAGGGTTGTGAGGAAATATACTTTAGGTAACACTGTAACTGACCGGGCTCAATCAGCAAGTGAGCTATTGAAAAGAGGAAGTAACATATTGCTTGTGCAGGAATTTTAAATGACAACACAGAGGTTAATGATTACTAGTCAAACAGGAAGAGTATCTTTCTTTCACATTTCTGTCACAGAAGAAAAATGAAAAGGTTTCCTGCTTCACAGCTAAGACAAACAGTTTGTTCTCCAGCTGTTTTTTCATTTGGCTAGGTGCATGTCCAACGAGTGCTGTAAGGTGATCCTTTAATAAGCATTCACTCAGATGGATGTTCACACTTGTAAAGTTGTTCTTTAACAAACTGCTCAGTCAAAATACCTTGTTTTTGTCAGGCTAATCATAACAACAATACTAAATGACAAAGCTGCTGAACATTTCATCAGTATTTCACTCATGGACCCCATATCTAAACTAGTGTAATCTAAATGAGGAAAGCAGTAAACCGCCTCTGAAATCTCTTTTCCCTCTGTGGCCAGTAACATGGCAATAAAGTCCTGGCGCCAAGCACCCCAGTTGCTAAGTAACGCTATTAAACAAGAAGAACCTTGACTTTCCCTGTTTGGTGTCGGAAGGCAAGAGAAATGTTGATATACACAAACGGTGCATTCCTGATCTTTTGCTCTCGACTTTAATGCCCAATTTTGTGAGATACAACTACCAGGTATTCTTATTTCAACTTCTTTAAGCTGACCAAATTGGAAATGTATTTTTTTTCCTGTGCTGTAACATCAGGACTACAGTAATGGAGTGTTTTTTGGCACATAGGTGAGAAGCTTCGAGCTGAAGGGCTGGTTCATAGGAGCTGAAGCTGCTGGTATGTTTCTGAACACAATCTCATCACTTGATTAACGTCAACTCAGAGAAAAAGAAGATAAAATATGGTGAGTACATATCCTCATTTATGAAAATTAAGATATAATTTTTGGCAAAAATTAAGAATACTGACTGAAAATCAGTATTGCCTTGCTGAGTGTTATTGGCCTGTTAGCACTTAAGATGGAATTCAGCAATGCAGGGGCCAATCTTTATCCCTTGTGTCACATCAATTTTGCTCAGGCACATTCATGAGAGACATCCCTGCCACCAGTCTGTGAGGGAATGTAAGTAGTGAAAAATTTAATCATAGAGTACGTAGTGATATAGCAAGCTAAAAATGCTGTTTTTATTGATTTTTTTTTATTAAAGGTTTGTGTGACTGCAATTGTGCTTCTGTGCTCTAATGAAGGGTTGAATGATTTTAAAACAGTTCAGTTATTTATTAACAATGAAGATTTCTTTGTTAGCCTGGCATGAAAGAGGGAATAAATGACAACAAAATAAAACAAGCATCAAATAAAAAAATTAAAAAAAACCCATCTGTATCAGCATCACTTATTAACCAAATTGTTATTTTAAACATTGGTATTGGCGTAGAATAACAAAAAGTAGGATACCATTTGACAAATAAAATAAGGATGCATGGGTTTAGAGATCGAGAGGCTACTTTAAGTGTATCGAGTTTCTAATACCTCCTTGACTCGCCCATTAACTCCTGACCAAATTATTTTGTAAAACTACACTAAATCAATCATTGCATTTGGCCCAGTATGTTTTATCTAATTGCAAGCAATAATTTCATGCAATAGTTTTCTATAGGAGGTTATAATAGGAACAAGCAGTGGATAACCTCTCTCATCCTGAGGATGATGAATGAGGCGAGAGAGGGCCTTGGGGTGTAACATAGACACAAACAGACACACACCTTGCTCTTTTAGACAGGAAGGGGAGAGGAGCGAAGCCCTCATCACAGTCCCAACACTCTCCAACTATCATTTATCAAAGTCCTGATTTGACTCTTTGTGCACACGCATACATACCGTAGTACAGCACATCCGCGTCTGTCACCACACTTACATGTGGATGTTTCATACACACACATACACACACGATCCTTGTCTGAAAATAGCCAAAACAGCTCAATCAGTTGAATGGTGAGGGAGCATCAGCACTCATTTGTTTTTGCTGTATTACCCAGTGTCGCCTCTCTCCTATTGTTCCCCTGCATTAGCCTTAATTAGAGAGTCGTGCTCTTAAATACCCCCATGGGCAACACTGGGTGAGCATGCACTACTGCAAACATAACACTGTGACACACACACACTCACCGACACACACACCCACACACACACACACACCGCTCAAGCTCTCACACCTCAGAGAGCATGCTTTCCCTGATGCCCTCAGGCCATACATAAGCCTTTGTATCTGAATAAATCACATCAGCCTAACACACACACACACACACTTAAACATAAACATACACACAACACATTTATTTGCTATAGTACTGTGTGGTGGTGTAGATTAGATAAATTATGGTAAATCAGCCTCTTGGGGGCAACTATCACCAAAGTGATACTGAGCTGAATTTAAAGCTGACCTGTTCAGTAATTCTCTGTTGCAGTACCATGCCCAAAGGGAAGGGAGCCAAAGGGACAAAGGTGACCCTCAAGAGTGCGAAAAAGGCAATACGTATGACCCCAGATGGACGGCGCAGACTCACACTTAGCAACATGGGTATAACAATCTTCCCAAAGTGTCTCCTCAAACTAACCAATGTTGACGAGCTGGACCTGAGCCGTAACCTTATACAGAAGCTCCCAGATAACATCGGGAACTTCTCGTCGCTCAGATGGCTGGATCTACACAGCAACAGACTTGAGTCTGTGCCCGAGTCTATTGGCAACCTGGTTGGACTGACCCACCTCAACCTCTCTAACAATTGCCTAACCGCTGCAGGTTTACCCTTCTCATTGGGTTTTCTCACCAGCCTGAAGAGTCTCAATCTGGGGATGAACCAGCTGGACAGCCTGCCTCCCACAATAGCGGCTCTCGATAGTCTCCAAGAGTTAGGCCTGTTTGATAACCTCTTCATCAAGTTACCAGAGTTTGTGGCAGTCCTATGCAACTTAACTAAGGTAAACATGAAGCGGAATCCTCTCTCATATGCTCAGGAAGATGGTGAGGGGATAAAGGAAAAGTCAAGACAAGAGGAGGATGTGTATCTGGTCCATGAGAGCAGTCTGTGTAAGACATGCCTCAAGAGATGTAAACAGCAGAGGGAGAGGCTTACAAAAGGAGGAGGAGGAGGCGGTGGCATGTTTGAGGACAAAAGGACGAGGACTTATTTGGGACTGATGGTGCCAAACTCAGTGGCCACACTCAATCAAGATGTGTGGAGAATAAGAAAGCCAGGAAATGAGCCAATCAAATGCTGCTGATGGAATGTTAACCCCTTGAAAACTTTAAGAATATTCACATGAGGATATTTGCATAATATCTTGTTATATGTCACACAACTATTTTTGGCATATTTTCCACTTCAATTGATGTAATAAAAACGTGATTACATGTAACTGCTGTTGTATGACTGTAATTAAACCAAGACACTTACCTGGCATTAGCAAGGACCTCAGCAACCCCTCTACCTTTTAATGCTGACACTACCGTGCACAACCTGCAGGGAGACCAAGAGGAACGAAAAAGGATCAGAGTCAGAATGAGGAAAATAAAAACTGGTTTACCATCCAGTCTATGTAAATATGGTACCTTTTATATGCAGAGACATGGTCTCTATTCACGAATACCAGGAAGGATGAATGTCCGTTTTTCATGAAGACCTCGATGGCATTGTCCTGATAGTAACAGAGAGGCATAGCAGCTCTTAAAATTTAAACCATGTGACTGAGATGAAATACCATTTGTGTCAAGTTGATATTTTTATCAGTCAGTTCCCTTATAAACCTAGAATTAACATCCATAAACAACAATGCAATTCAACTACAAGAGCAAGTACAATGCATAGATCTGATTTCTCTAATGGGGCTTTGCGGAACATCTGTGTTGTGCTGAAGGCTGGTTGTTTTTTATGTTTGTGGATTTCTAAACTAACATTAACTACTGTTGCTCTCCGTTAGCGGAGCATAGAGAGGCACTAGAACGGGCATAAAATTCACAATACAGTCCAGCAACATTAAACAACTTTTACAAAATCGTCCAAAGGCTCATATAAGCAACAGAGAGATGGGGAAGGTCTAATTTTGCACATTGCATTACAATCCTCTCACATATGACCAATAAAAAAGTGATAAATATATGTAAATTGCTACAAATTGTTACATCAAGCCCAACTGAAGACAAACTTGTCATCTTATCTGAACATATCATATGTATTTGAAGAAATGTGGGTTAAAATAAACATTTGCATGTCTGACCTCTAACAGGAAACGCATGAAGCGGGCTTCCTTGATATCCTCATAGAGCCAGCGTCTGCACCTGGCTGAAGGCGGCTCTTTACTCAGCATGGTGGAAATAAAGGAATCCCTCACACTGGTAGAATAAGAAATGGACAAAGAGGACAAAAGATTGAGACAACTGAGAAGCCAACAATGCTCGTTACATGTTGTGCTGTAACTGCACACATAGCTGTACCTGCTGGGGTGGTGTTGCCTGCAACAAACGTCTCCAGCAGGACTGAGAGTGAATCCCTCACACAAGAGCAGGCTCTCGTTCCCGAACAGCAGCACCGCCTCTGTTACTCTCAGGCCGCCCACCATCACTACACACATCTTAGCCTTTACCTACAGAGAGAGAGGAGAGAGATACATCAGGCCCCATGTGAGAGGCACCATACACATCAGCGCATTTCTCTCCTGGGACATGACATGGCAGCAACGCAGGCACTTCAGGCTTTACTTGATTGATCATTTTAATCACATATTTTAATCATTATTAAAAAGACACAGTTGAACACTTCATTATCAGAGCTGATTGATGGGGAGGAGAAGGACCGGCCCCCTCTTTCAGCCGTGTGACTGTGTCTTTCATCCAGCGCCAAAGTGGACCCACATGCCGCTTTCAGCTCTCGCTGTAGCTAATGCTAACTGCATAGTGATAATGTGCGGCTAATTCTATTGTCTCCCCTCATTTCACAGCGAGTGTGTGCACCTGGCTGTCTCTCTGGTTTGGCCCCTCTGCAGGCCCTCTGGGACACAGCGCCCAAAAACCATATGGGGCCCCCAACATACCCGCAGGCCCCTCACAATTTATACTAATCAAATCAGACTCCCTACCACCAGACACAAAGTCACACGCTTGGTGCAGGAGGAGGCCCTGCCTGACCATTATTAGGAGAATTAATCACTGCCACCCACACAATAGGAAACCTGCTAAGTGATCAGAACCTCTTGTCTGAATGCACACATAGAGACACGCTATGATGGATAATATCACTTGTCATGTGAAAGCGTTTAAAAGGAGTCAAGGTGAGTGAGTCTCAGACACAGAATCATTACATTGAGCTATATCACGGTCAGATTTTACGGCCGTTTCCATCGGCGAACACAAACTAGCCTCAGGCCTACTGCCCCCAACAATGACTAGATTTCAGAAGAAAAACTAGTTAAATTTATTGTTATCAAAGATTAAATAACAATAAACTTGTTTCCTTATCTCCTGGCTGTGCTCTGGACAGATACGCGTTATCAGTCTGTGGGTGATTTAGCTGATGATGGGAAGAAGGAGAGAAAAAGGAGGACTTTTATTGACTGAGAGCCTAATGTCAGACCATTGATTTCTCCCCACACACATTACTGTCATAATCACACTATTGGCGCTGGCAAGCTAATTATGAGTGGATCTCCCTTTGTGTGTTACTGTGTGTGCTAGCCCGTGTGTGTGTGTGCATTTTTCAGAGCTAATGACTGTGTTCATTTGACAGGAAGCTCAGCAGGACTCTCACACTGAACCACTGCAAGACAACAGGACGCACTTGCACACATCACACACTTACTAAGCGGATGTAAGACAGCTTGCATCACCTCCTACTGTTTTTATTAATACTTCTGTCAGAAACATTAAAAGCCGCGGCTGGTTGCCGGAGCGATGAGAGTCCCTGTCAACATGTGCACTGGTTTCTAACTCACTGGAACAATGAGAGGAGCTGAGCTGGGCCTCGACATTAAAACATTACACTAATGAGGAAAGATGAAATTCTGATAGCAGCGCTGGGCTATTGGAATCCCTTAGTCTACATCAGATAATTATGATTGTGAATATTAGCATGGTGAGGAAGGAGTAGTGTTTAGGCATGTTGTTTTTAGCACACCATACCAACACATCCTCCTGCGCTACACTACCTCCTCTCCAGGGTGCAGTTCCTGCAGGATGGTGCGTATGTCTGGGCAGTCTTGTGTGTGGGAGCAGGGTTCGGGGGTGGAGGTGTCGGGTGGACCCTCGGTGTTGGTAGGTGTCTCATTCAGAACAGGGAAGAAGGTTAGCCGGTCGCAGTCCTGTCCTGCCTCCTCTTCATCTTCCTTCGCCTCTGCTCCAACTTCACATAGGATCTTCGGCTCTGTTACAAAGGAAAGAAATGTCCTCACTCGGTTTACATCCAAGACCCTGTTTCTGGTACATGTATTTTTTTTAAAACCAACAAGCAACATTTTTCTTTACCTTTGTCACTTTCTGTTCCATTTTTGTTCTCTTCGGACGGGCTAGTCCTTAGACCCATATACAGCGTCCCTAGCACCTGTCGTCACAACATATGACACAATTAACGGTTAGCATCTGAACTGATTGAACACTAAACAGGACCCTGGTCTAAATTGAAGGCCTTACCCGTTTGGATCGTCTCAGAGCCTTTCTGCGGATGCGTGCTCTGGTCCGGTTGGGCCCTTCAGCAGCGTCTTGCACCCAGTTTCGGCTAAGCAGCACACCTGGGCCGGGGCCAAACACAGCTCTCTCCCTGAGCAGCTCAGCCTCCACATGTAGCCATTTGGAGCTCACTCGCTCCCTCTCACTTGCTCGTAACTGGAGTGAAGATATTGGCCCAGGATAGAGGAAATAAATGAGACAGACATAAACATTATTAGTAGAGCTTCAATGATAAATTTGTTAATCGTTTAGTTTACAGCTAATATATCAATCGGCAACTATTTTGATAATTGCTTAATTAGTTTGAATAATTTTTAAGAAAATATAAACATTTCTCTGATTCCATCTCTTTTTCCGAGATCATTCTTTTGGATCTTGACTCCCTCTTTGACAGTAATATCTTTGACTTGTGGACAAAATGAGACATTTGAAGACAAAATATATTTTCTGTCATTTTACATATGAAACAACTAACTACTGATCATTCAAGATTTTATTCAAAATCAAATCAAATATTGCAGCCATAATTATTAAACACAAAATTTTGGCTTTTTATTTCTTTTTTATTATAGCCTATTAATGGTAACATTTCTGTCAAACCTGTAAGTGGCTTGTCCTCATACTCTCGAACATGCTGTGGCCTCTCTGTCGATGTGACTCCATGTAGGACAGAAACTCCTACAAAAAACACGGGAGTAACCTGATGTTTGCAAATGAAAAGAGCGGGTGGCACAATCGCTCTTCCTCTACCTCATATTGCACACACACAACACACATCATGTTCACAGAGATTGTATATTCATAATGGTATTGTTGTTTCCTCATGCAATTACAATGCATTCATACAATTACATCTGTTCTAAATTGCATTCACTGGGCAAAATAAGCTAGTGGCTACAGTGGCTTACAATAACCCTGTCTGGAAATGTAATCATTTGTTGGTGTGATCTAATTAACATAAACATTAATATCACTGAGCCACGCCACAGTCAAGGGCAAGGTAAGTGTGTGTGTGTGTGTGTGTGTGTGTGTGTGTGTGTGCGCCCTTATTGTTTGCGAGTGAGTGTGTATGTTTCGATTAAAAGAGAGAAGAAAATAAAAAATGGAAAAACCCAAAACAGAGCCGTATTGACACCGCAGGATGCTCGTGTTCAGCAGACACACTGGGATCATATTCTGACTGTTAACTGCTTCATTAAGCCCATCATCACAGCAGTGCTCGCTGGGAGACTAGTGAAACAACATGTGTCCATCCTCACAGCTGACCCAGGAAAGCCATTTAATTGACTGAATGAACATGCAGTAACTCTTTATATCAAGTCTTATTTACAGATGCTAATTCTGTGTTTTGATTGCAACAATTGATTCTTAGTACAATAAAAAAAAACTACTGCTTCTGTAACACAAGATATGCAAAAATTCAACAGCATTTCAGAATAAACCCATGTGTAAAAGTTGACGACAAACTTTGACAGGCTCTCCAGAGAATGAAAACTGTTTTTCTCTAAATGACTGACTGCCGATCCAAATGAGAAGTTGTGCAGAGAAAGAAATAAAGGAGTAATTTGAGGGGAGATTATAGAAATATTATAGACAAAAAAGAGAGTAATAATGAAGTTTGCGAACTAGAGCCGTGTTGCGACAGATAAACAGCAAGTCGGCGTCATCATCTCCTAATTTCATTCCTTCATTTGGACAAACATAAGTAATATATAGCATTAATTACCCTATTTAGCAGATAGGAACCTCATTGGCTTTTTAAATGCTGCATTAAATACATAACTCATCTCTTCCCTCTGCAATTAACATCAGAACATCACACTCATTTCCATTTTAATGACTTCCCAACAATACGCCACCTTTGATGATAAGGCAACATAATGTCAACTTCATTCTGGGCTGGCAGTGAATGTGTAATGAACTTAACGTGATCATTAGTGCTGTTAATTATCTTTCTAATATGAGGACACAGATATGATTATGGAAACTGCATTCGCTGATGAAATAAATCTCTAGAAGGATTGCACTGAAGCTTGACTGAGGACACAGTCTGCCTATCAGTCTCTGTATTCTCATTCATTACCTACAGTAGGCTTTAAAACTCTTTTTGTTCAATAAAAGTTGATATCTGAGACTGAAACTATGCTCAGTGTAGAAATACATTACTGTGGCTCCAGTGACTCCCCACAAGCTCATGACTTACCGACCAAAGGTCATAAGTTGATGATCCAGAAATTAATTAATGACTCACTTGTTTCTTCATGATGATGAATGGCAAATGAGCAGGCCGGCTAACCACTACTGATCACTTGAATATCAGTTTTATGAACACTCGCCGCATGCTGCAACCTACTCAGAGCAAAGTGGTGCAACAGAGAGGGAGCAGGCAAACATCCCTCCCTCTTCTCTTCTGCCTCTCAGACAGAAAAACAATTCATCACCCTCTCTGATAGCCTGTCAAAGACTGATATGATAAAGAATAACATCAAATGAATAATGTTTTCATCAGATTGGTACCACTATAATTGCCAACCCGATTTCTGTCGGCAAAGAGTCGCGCACAAACAAGAACACACACACACACTTTGTGGGGGTGAGACAGACACACAGACGCGGTAATTTCATGCCTGTGTGCCTGAGTAATATGTCCCCGCTCCCTGCTCCAGATGGCTCGACGTCTTAAGCGTTGTGGGGGAACTAATGATGTGGGCCACGTGTTTCGGGGGGAAAAACAACAATAAACGTGTCTTTAACCTTCAGCAGCAAACAGTGTGTTGTAGCGAGTGTTCCCATGGATGGGCCTAACAGATATCAATTACTATGCCCACTCAGGGGCAATCAGCTGTGATAATCCAAATCCATTTAAAGAAATAATCAAACACCCCCACAGGGCTGGACGGCCCACAGCACAAACACAGCAGTGACTTTGGGATGAGTGTTTGGGTGCAGCGCTCTGGGATGCAGAGGCACCTGGGAAAAGGTAACGACCCCACACACATCAAACGGGACAGCAGTCATGGGCACCTCTCTGTCCCGTCCTGTGCAAAAGAACCAAACTCTGAGGGATTTACCTCTACTGTTACTGACTCTTTGCCATGCATGCCCAAAGCTGAGCGAACAGCATTGCTGATCACATCAAATGTCCTCTGAGAGCTGCTGGCCACCTTCTTCTTCTGAGACTCTGAGATGACATAAAAACAAAATTTAAACGTAAAGAACATAAAGATAATATTCAGAAATCTCCCCTTTTTTCATTTAGTGACAGCTGACCTGTGTATAGCAGCCAGGCTTTGTGGGCCGCCTCCTCCCAAAGAGGGCTGATGTCAGTCATGCTGACAGGCCCCGTCTCCGCTGTGTGGCTCGCTGAGATCTCTATCTTAAAGGTTTCTTCAAGTGTGTGTTGCCTCTCCCTCATGACCTTTGACCAGCAGGCCTCCACTATGGACACTAGTTCTCTGTCATCTGGAACACACACATTATTTTTAAACTCTCTAGCAACCCAGTAAACCTCCATAGACCTAAAAATATATACAAAAATATCAGGTTAAAGTGATTAATGTAAATAAACGCTGACATACTGGCCCTCATACCTGCGGTAATGTCTGCTCTGTTGCTGAGGTGTGCAGAAAGTCTGGCTTTGGTTGCAAACACATGGGATGAGGCTTTCCTGTTGTGCACTTTTTGTGCCGCACATCCAAAACCTTCGGGGTAACTACAAAGAAAAGGATTATGGTGTGAATTAGCAGTGAATCCTGATTTCATCAACATCCTTGTTTGTACCTGCATGTAGGTTTGGGTTTTAGATTACCTGCCAGATCGTATCAGTAACAGACAACGAAGAAGGCAAGTAATGAAGTTCACATTTGAATTGTAGGTTGCCATGAGAACATCCCAGCGTTCCATGAAGGTCTGTAAAGCCCTGATGACCTCTTCCTTTTCTTCTTGGGAATGTCGCGGTTGAGACAAGAAATAAAGCAGGACTTTATTGGTGCACGAGTAGAGGGCCGACACTGTCTTCTCTTTCTGAGTTTGACCTTTCTCCAGAGCCTACAAGTATACAGCAGAGTATCTGTTACGAGTTGGCTAAAAGGAACCATCTCAACACTAACAGATTACTTTTAACTCTGATTTACAAATTATCACAAGTTAGCATTTTTATTAATTTCAAATTGTGAAAGAAAATGTTTCCAACCTATGTATGATGAGATCTGTGTATAGTGCTGTATGAACGTGTCTCTCTGTGCATCCACTCACCACAACAATCTGGTCTGCGAGGAAGTTGAGCAAATTTTCAGAGTCTCCCACTATTGTTCCACTGTAAAGTTTCTGCAGTAGAGTTCTGCTGAACAGCACCACGTTCTCCATCAACGTGCCCATCTGTCCTTCGGGCTTCTCACTCTGGCAGTCTGAGAGAAATAAAATAAATACTTTTTATTAATTTCATTTCAGCACATTCAGATGAGAGCATTCTATGTTTGTTTTGTTTTGTGTGGAATTGGTTAGACCAGTTTAAGCTATGAGGAAATAATGCATTGTAATTATACCCTGTGAGTTAAGATGAGTGTTGTTTTCTTCCTCATGGCTCAGCATGTGAATGATGTCCATGATAAACTCCAGCAGTTCAGTCTGGAAACTCTGCTTCTGTCCCAGCGATGCACCATCAGGGGAAAACTGTGACATTTAGGCAGTTAATTAGTTAAAAATCCTGACTGACAACAAAAGATTACTCCGTTATACTTGACAGTGAGGGGAACATCTTCTCTCTCGTCTCAAGTGTGGGTGTTTGTGGTCGTGTGTGTGCATCCAGGTAAAGCTTTAAACTGAAAGCTGAAAAGCTCTGAAAACCCCTACAGAAATCTGTAGTACTTGGCCTATTGGTGTTCTCTCCCTCCTAGTGGTGAAGGATTTTATCAGCAGCAACTTGGCTCTGCCTCATTTAGTAACTGAGCAAAGAGTGGCACCTTCTGGAGAGATAAGAGTTTTGCAGAATAATAGTACAATTGAGAGCTTTTTTTCAGTGGGAATGCATGTTGATAATAGTATGTATGTGCTGTCTGTATGTTGATATTTGCGTGTGATCCTTAAAGTGACAAATCACAGTAAATAATTGGCTGAAGTTATGTGTGTTAGTGCTTTTACCTCCAGCAGCAGATTGAGTGGATGTGTGCTGGTGTTGGCAGACACATTAAGAAGACTGTCCATCAGCAGAATACGAATGAAGTCGCACACCGGCTTCCTGCTGGATTGACTCTTGAATGTGTCGTCACCTTCACTTGTTACGCAAGGCTCCACCACACCCTGAAGGAAGTGAACAAACCAGTGAGTGAAACCAGAGAGGTGAAAGCTGTTTTATAAATCCAGAAAATACACAAACCTCTGAATCGTCTGGAGGATAAACAACTCCGGCAAGAGCATGGAGGAACTCTGGTGCTGCCCACAGTGGGTCTCTGGGCCGCAGGTTATGGAGGAGACAAAGGAACTGCATCACACTTGCTGGGAGCTGAACCTCCCATGGTGCATCAGTTCCTGACATGTGCTTTGTTGAAGGCTGTTTAAAAGACCAAAGAAAAATGCATTAAACATGATCAGTCATGGTGATAAAAACTAAGGTGTTTGGTTATTCTGTTCTTACCTGAGTGATGAGGACTTTAACTAATTCCAGTAGTACTGTAGCAGCTTCAGCACAGAGCTGCTTAGCAGGACTGTCTGCCTGGCTGTCAATCAAAGACTGTAGGACATCATCCAAATGCACCTGTAGATGACACACAATAAGGCATTATGACAGTAAAGATTAAGAAGATTATTTAAAAGATGATAACTTACTTACCTCTCCCTCTGCAGTGTGACTGGCCTTCCTCCCCAGCAGCAGTGCAGCCAGGGCTTCATAGACCTGAGGCAGGTGAGAGTGTCTGACCAGCAGCCCCTGTAGAACATCAAAGCCTGGACACGAGATGCTCGAGCACTCATACGACCAAGTATGTGCTCGAAGATTGTCTGGCAAGACAAGGCAAAAAATTAACCAATGGTAACCAATGGTAGTAAGGTGCTTAAAATATTGTTATGAGAGCCAGACCAACGCATCAGTCTGATTTTATTGGCGGTTACTGGCCTATTGCAATAATATCAGAGACAGATTGATATTGGCGTATATTTTGACAGAGACACACCGATATGAAAACTTGTTTTTTAAGAAAAAATGATTGGGGTAATTTAAAATTATTACATTTCCTGGGAAGTTTATTGTTTCAGGACACTATTATCATTTTGGTCGTTTCATACAGTCACAAGTGCTTGATAACTAGATTAAATTAACCAGATCATTTTCCATGTATCAATATTAAAAAAAATGTTTTACTCCCTAATAAGTGCATCGGCACCAGCCTCAAAATTCAAGTATTTTTTTAGGCTCTAATTCTGACAGACTTAAATCTTATATTACTGTGAATTTAAGATGTTGAAACACATTACTAAAAACATCATTTTCATATTAATTTTCATATTCAAGTAATGAAGAAGTTTATGAGTGCAAAATCATGTTAACTGCTAATCTAAATTATTAAGAATGAGATGTAAAACAAAACCCCCAAATTACAGAAATTAACTTAATAGCATCAGATTCTGAGAGAGGCAGAGTGACAACATTGAATTATTTCCCCGCTTTGCTCTAAGAAATTATTCTCCTTTCGTACCCATGAAAGCAAAAGGTTCCTCCATGCCATCGATGAGTGTTGCTGGGAGCACCCCCTCTCTGAAGCCGCTCAGCTGACTTGGACTTGACAGAAAATGTGTGAGCAGGACGAGGCCCAATTTCAAGGTGGAGGGGTGAAGGTGGGGCTGAAGGAAGAGCAGGAACCAATCCATACCCAGGGCATCGAATAGGGCCTTCTGGCCACTAGTACAGAATTAGAACATGATAGATTGATTAAATTCATGTTTATCTTAAGATATGATGTCACATGGAATACTGGGAAAATATGCTTTCATTCTAGTTTTGGTTTAGCTAAATAGAAACAGATGCTTCTCACTCTTTTATTAGAAGGCTGTCTGAGTTGAGGATTTCACAAAGAGAGAATAATATCTGGTTACGGATCCAGATGAGGCTGGCAGGATCAGAACTCGAAACTACAGAATTAAGAAGAAGAGTTTGGATCAACAGGGGTAACAGCTTGTGTTGTCTGTGAAACATGTAAAGTCCTGTATAATATGTGACTGTGTGTTGTACCTGGAGTATCCTGTGATAGATCACTGTTAGATATGTTCTTGTCTTCATTTGTGTTGCTAAGAGGAGGGAGTGTGTAGACCAGGAAGAGCCCAAGTCTAACAGAAGGAAAAAAGGACAGAATTTAAGATTAGAGTTATCCCTAAAATTGTAACTGATCTGACATCTGCATGTTAAAATTGTATCACGAGTTCTTTTTTGTGGCCTAGACTGTACCTGCTGATGTCCTGAGGGGTGAAATCAGTTTTTAGAAGGGATGTGATGACACCAGAGATGATCTTGACCTTCTCAATGGTCACGGCAAGATCAGAGAGCTTGAATAGCAGCTTTGGTAGCAGGCCCATACGGTGCATGACCCCTGCATTCCTGCTGTCACTGCTGAGAAAACAGAGAGAGAAACAGACAGAGCATTAATATCAATTACAGACGGAAAATCTAATTCAGCAATCCATGCACACGTTCAGTCATGCTCTTCTCTTCAGCCCCTATGACTGATTCTGTTGAACATTCCTCTGATATTGATGACAAGCTGCTACAGATGTTGACAGAACAGCCGATAAGGCCTGTCGTCTACCCTGAACAAGACCCGCTTTTGTTGCGTTATGTAACTCATTGGCCATGCGAGTTAGAAGTAAATTAGATTAAAAGCACAACATATTCTGTGTGGTCTGGTCACATGCTAATGACATGCGGAAGTTACCTTGAGGATTTCAGGATTTCAGCAAAGTGTTTCAGAACTGAAACATCCAGATTATCTGACGTTTTCTGCCACACCTGAAAACAAGGAATAATGAGATAGCAACATAACTCTAACAATTAGATCATTTGTAACATTTAATTAGAACAAGCTAAGGGTGGACATGAAAACGATCCATTTTCTTTTCCTTCTGCTAAAATCTAGATGCTTACCTCCAGGTCACACAACAGGGCCTGGAAAGCAGGTGTGTTCTGTAGACAACTGGACTCAGAGCTCAAGTCCACCGAACTCGAGAGATACAGAACCAACTGAAAGGTTCTGGAGCTGACCAGGCTGCTCTTCATCTTCAGCAGGAATGCTAGCAGCTACAACGAGTACATTATTTATAAGGACAGATCACAACAGTGAGGTAGGATATTTTGCTGTTTGTTTATAAATAATGTGCAGCTACTCCTGTGGTTTTACAAAATCCAATATACCTTGTATCCATTGATGCGGATCATTTCCTGCTGCATGGCAGGATTGGTCTCCAGCACAGAAAGAAGAACTTTTACAGCTGCATACAGGGAGCTATCATCTGGTGCCATTGCAACTAGACTGAGAACAACTGCAGGCCCACCGACATACAGAAAACCACTGGATGCATTGTTGGGGGTGAATGTGCGCACACCTAGAACCAAAGAGGCCTTGTGTTTCCAAATGTGATTGCAAGTAACAATTACAAGTGCCAATACATGTTTCAAAATAACACTTTATTCACCAAAATGTCCAACCAGGGCTGCTCCTATTGTGCGAGCTGTGCCATTCAGGTGCTGACTGATGTTTTGAACTAGGAGCACAGGGGTGCAGTCATCACGAGATGTTATCCCCATCTGTAATTTCCACACAAATGACTGTTATTTTGTCATTCAGAACAGCAAACACGTCAGTTCAACATGGACTCACCTTACCTCTTTAGCAATCAGCCTGCAGTCCACCTCATTGTAGTCCTCTCGGATCTGCGCAACAGTTGTTAATGTGGAAATTGCTGGGTTAATGCCAAACGAAATCCTCTCCTCAGGAACCAGCCTGACAGGGAGAGACTCAGCATCTGGATCATGGCCTGGATACAAAAAGAAAGGTGAAACAACATACATTATATTGCCAAAAGTAATCGCTCACCTTTCTCGACTTGCATATGAACTTAAGTAACATCCCATTCTTAATCCATAGAGTTTAATATGACGTTGGTCCACCCTTTGCAGCTAAAACAGTTTCAACTCTTCTGGGAAGGCTTTCCACAAGGTTAAGGAGTGTGTTTATGGGAATTTTTGACCATTCTTCCAGAAGCTGATGTAGGACAGGAAGGCCTGGCTCTCAGTCTCCACTCTAGTTCACCCCAAAAGTGTTCTATTGGGTTGAGCTCAGGACTCTGTGCAGGCCAGTCAAGTTCATCCACACCAAACTCTCTCATCCACGTCTTTATGGACCTTGCTTTGTGCACGGTCGCACAGTGATGTTGGAACAGGAAGGGGCCATCCCCAAACTGTTCCCACAAAGTTGAGGGCATGGAATTGTCCAACATCTCTTGGTATGCTGAAGCACTCAGAGCTCCTCTCACTGGAAATAAGGGGCCAAGCCCAGCCCCTGAAAAACAACCCCACACCATTATCCCCCCTCCACCAAACTTTACACTTGGCACTTTGCAGTCAGACAAGTACCGTTCTCCTGGCAACCGCCAAACCCAGACTCGTCCATCAGATCACCAGATGGAGAGGCACAATTCGTCACTCCAGAGAATGCATCTCCACTGCTCGAGAGTCCAGTGGTGGCGTGCTTTACGCCACTGCATCTGACGATTTGCATTGCACTTGCTGATGCATGGCTTGGATGCAGCTGCTCAGCCATGGAAACCCATTCCATGAAGCTCTCTACGCACTGTTCTTGAGCTAATCTGAAGGCACTATGCGCCTCAGCATCAGCTGACCCCACTCCGTCATTTTGCGTGACCTACCACTTCGTGGCTGAGTTTCTGTCATTCCCAATCGCTTCCACTTTGTCATAATACCACTGACAGTTGACTGAGGAAATTTCACGACTGAACTTGTTGCACAGGTGGCATCCTATCACAGTACCACGCTGGAATTCACTGAGCTCCCATTCTTTCACAAATGTTTGTACAAACAGTCTGCATGCCTAGGTGCTTGCTTTTATGCACCTGTGGCCATGGAAGTGATAGGAACACCTGATTTCAATTATTTGGATGGATGAGTGAATACTTTTGGCAATATATTGTACGTTGGTTAAATTGCAAGAGTCAAATTTAATGTGTCACCTTAAATGCCACTAGAAAAAACACACAGTTGTGTAATTAATGTATTAATTACAAATGAGAATGGAAACACACAACTTGCATGCATGCATTGAATGAGCGCTGTGACCATTTGGTGGCAACAGCAGTAAGACATAAAGAAATGAAAAAGGTAACACAAAGCTTGATTAATCAAAATTACATTCCAAACACATATATGCTCCTAGAATAAGATGAGGTTGTTTTGTATAACTCATTAACCACAGGGATATATAATAACAGGTTTAGCATGTATCATGTGCTCTTACCCAGGATTACTTACAGGAAGTAAACAAAGCCTATTGTTGAAATCTGGTCAAATTGTTGCAAAATCTTGTGACTCACTTGTTTTGAGCAGAGCCAGGAAGTTACCCACGTAGGCCGTGCCTTGTGTGTACATGACACACACAGCCTCAGGGCTCAACGCCTCTTCGAACAGATAAGTAGGACCAACACGCCACACTAGAGCAGCATGCTCCTTCCAGAGAGCTGGAGTTCCTATCAGTCCATACACATCAATCACAGCTGTGGGGTCCATGGAGACATACTGACCAGGGAATGGCTGAATGTACCTCATCTAATAGAGAATGAAAGGGCTTGAATGAATTTCTAGACCTAATGTGGCATTTATTATCAGTTCAATCAGTTGCTCTCTCCTCGTCTTACCTTTCCTGTCCCCACTGCTTTGCCGTTGAAGTAGGCTGACACCAAACAGCTCTTCTTCACATCTTTGGCCATGACCACAGTTAGGTGGTGCCACTGACCTGGAACCAGCATGCTAGAACAGCGGAACCTCAGAGATGTAGGCAAAGAAGTGGGAGTGCAAACCTCTGGCTCCATCATATCTGTCAAACAGACATAGAGTAAAACATCCCCTAATGATATACTGTCACACTTTAAACACACTTGATAAGTAACAGCTGACATTTGAGAAAGCTAGAAAGGTAACACATTTTTCCAATTTCTCGATAATCAATAAATGATATGCTAAGTTCAGCAAAAGTTATGGCTCTAACCCAAGTATGTGAATGCTTCCTCCTCTGTGGAGATAACCAAACAGCCATCATAGGCTGAAAAGGAGATAGACAAACAGATGTACTGCTGTTCAGTCCGGGACATGTGGCGAACCACAGACAGCAGACGGATTGGGTGGGAATCACAGGCCGAACTGAACCTGTTGATCTGGAACCAGCAGGAGAATGACAGCCCAGCTGAAGGGGGGAAGCCCCGGCAATCTAAAACATGAGAGACATGATAAGACATTATTTTGTTTTCAGAGTAAATAATAATAACAACAATAATTATGTGATTTATAAACATTTAGACACCTCACTTACCTCCTCCAATTCCACCTGTTGAGACTGAATCAGCGGTCACTCCTTTCACTGTGGCCAGAGAGGGCAGGAAGAGGCAGCTGCAAAGTAAGAAATTATTATTTTAGTCAGGTTATTTTTGCAGCACATATGTTATATAATGTATAACACAGATATAATCAGACATCAAGGATAGATGGTAATGCAAAACTATTTTTCTTTTCCTTTTCCAATTTGTGCTGCAACATTCAGTTCCAACTTGTCATCGAGTCTTGTCTATTTGTTATTGCAGAAATACAGAGAAACACAAAAATCTAAATCAAACAAGGACTCACCCATATCCACTCTCGCTCATGTCAAACTCTACGAAGGCAGGTGAGGCAGAGACTCGATGTGGTCTAAAGGTGCGCGGTGATGTCATGGACACCAGACTGATGATCTGGTGGACCGGGATTGGAGAACCAACAGAGGATTCACTGCGGGTTGTGGACTTTAATAAGCTGAAGGTCCTCTTTAGTGTCTTTACTGGAGATCCTGATGAGGCACCTGCCTCTGTACTGTGACCTTGTTTAGACAACACATCACAGATTGAATCACCAACTGACACTTTTTGTGTTGCAGACATCAAAATCAGACCGAGTACATCTACAAAAACAATCAAATGTATCACCCAACATTAAACATTTGTTCTCGATTCAACTGAATGTAAGTCGATAGCCAATCATTGTGTTCCGTTTTTATTTATGTTTTACAAAGCGTCCCAACTTATTTGGATTCAGGGTTGTAATAGCCATCAGTGAAAAACAGGCACAACAGAAATATGAACAGAAATTAAAACAAAACAACTCTTTACCATTTGAAACTGGAGCTTTGTCCCCTAGTTGCAACTGTGTGTCTGTTTTGTCTGTCAAGCACATGAGAGGATCCCCTAAACACAAGAACTTTCTGAGGAGTAAAAGGTAACAAGCAGATGTCAGCGACAAAATACTGTGTAAGTTCCAAAAGCCTCTTCATCTTCAGTACAACAAAAAAAATGCATGTGTGAACCTCAGAGACTGAGTATGTTTCACCTGAAGTCAGCCTGTGTGATGGCCTGGGATGAGAGCTTCTCCAAGATCCTTGTAACAGGTAGATGTAAAGGGTGGTTTGGAGCCATCAGCATGTGCTGACAGTGTGTCAGGAGAGTGGAGACCAGCCCCCCTTCACACATTACTTGGCGGTTTCTCTCAGATTTGACCATAGCCTGGATGTGGTGTGCCAGTGAGAACTGGACCTCCATAGAGAGCTGTAAAACAGGGAAAGTTACTCTCGCTGGGGACCTATTGTGTATTAGAGTGCACTCACACTTGACCAAGTTTCTCTGTATTGTGCCCAAGCAGGACTGTCCCTCCTCCCCAGTCCTCTGCTGCCCTGCACCTGCACTGCTCCGGCTGCAACTGAGCCTGAGCACAGTTGACTCTTGTACAGACATCACGTTGTAACGCGTTCGCAGCACAATGGACAGCAACACAGAAAACATTGCTAACATTACTGACTTTTTTGCGGCTTATTTTGTGTCGCTTTGGTCAGCTTCATGTCTATGTTGCACATCGCGCTTGTGCTCATGCATGCAACGGAACCGTCCCGAAGCACACCTCTTCCGACTGTGCCAGGGCCAAGGAAGTGTGCTATGCTTGAGTTTGGTAGGGAGCGCGCACACTAGTGAAACAAAATTGACTTTGGAGGTCAAACGTGCTTGGGCACAGTACGAATGGCCCAGTGTGAGTGTGCCACTAAATTGCATGCAACATAAGGGTGTATATCATGTTCCTAGAAAGGTACCTGTGGGTCCTCAGGGGTAAACACTGACGGAAGGAGAGTCATAATAACTCGGATTGCTCCTGGATGAAGAATAATATGATCACAGTTGAACCTACTGTGAGCCAAGCAAAAAACACAAAGCAAATGGTAAAACAACATTTATATAGCACCATACAAGACATATGACCATGCCACACACACACACACACACACACACATACAAAACACACGCACACACACACACACACACACACACACACACACAAACAAACATCACTTTAGGCCTCAGTAACTTGCTCAAGGACACTTTGACAATTACGATATAAGGATAGAGGAAATTCATCGTGCCGGAATACGAGTTTGTCACCACCTGCAACTGGTTAGAAATATCCACCTGTACTGAGACTCTGTGTTGACTGTGGAAATACTTGGTGCGGGGTTTCTGGATCTTCCCTGTGCGTCCTCTGCAGACTGGGGGCTTGACCCCAGGTGGACAGGAGGGGAGCCTGAATACAATCCTTCAGGCCCTGCTGGTCCATTTAGTGTCTCTTTATCTCTGTTAGGCCCATCCTCTGGCTCTTGTCCCACATGTAACTCCATAGAAGAATAGGTCCCTGTGGCGAACTGGTCTAGATAGGAGAGCAACCTTATACATGTCCGAAGAGTGACAGGCAGATTGGGCTGTGGTGTGGTGGAGGGAGAGGAGAGAACTTCAGCGGCCTCTGCCAACTCAACAAACTGATGGAAGCTCTTCCCAGGAGACTGGATGTCCTCTCCAGTCTTGAGACAGGAGCCCTCCTCTCCATCAAACCTCTCTTTCGCTGGGATTTCTGAGTGGAAGCAGCCCAGCTGGAGCAGAGCCTCCCCCAGCCTTTCATAAAAGCCACCAGTCTGAAAATGGTGTGCATTCACGGTGTGAAGATGCACAGCCAAAGCCAGAATGTGGAGAGTGAGAAGGAGGAGGTCCAGCAGTGATTGATGCCCCAGGGACTTCCACGCATCTCCCTCAGGAGGGTCGGACAGAGCTCCTTCCATGTCGATCACCAGAGACAGCAGCCCGGTGAAGCCCCCTGCTTTCCTAAAGGCGTCCCAGCTGTTGGGGCTCTCCAGCACCTTCAGCACAGACTGAAATACAGAAGAGAGAGTCAGACAGATCATTTGAACAGTGTGAATGCTGAATCAGCAAACACAATCATGCATACAGTATGCAGAAGCAGACTCTGTTTACTATATTTTAGGGAGAATGTATTTTTGATAGACTCTAAACAACAACTACAACTCAGAGTCTCAGCTTTGAAAAGCATCTCCGTAGTCAATTAAAAGATGTCGTGAAAAATAGATGAAACATATAGATATATCATAAATCATTTCAGGTAACTAGTTTTTGGAGGTGAACAAAATCATATTAGCTTTATTCAATTTAGAGACCTAATCCATCAGACAGGTAATGTGTGAGGCAGAACGCAGAGGGAAATATGATTAACTGAAACTGGAGTAATCACAATGGCTCTTAACACTTGCCAACCCAGGTCGTACCCAATCTGATTGCCACCTGCTTTAACCGTGTTAGCACAAGCAACACACACACACACACACACACACACACACGCACACGCACACGCACACGCACACGCACACGCACACGCGCTCCTGCTTACATAAATGAACAAGCACACATCTACACTCTCACACACATTCAATACACACAATATCTGCAAGTAAGTGCTCTTCTTGCTGCCATCTATAAAAACGGACACATACAGTGGGTGTGTAACTTAGTTAAGCTTAATTAGATCTCTGTCCCATTCACTGATCTGATAGAGGTGGTAATCTTCAGCGTGCCACAGCACAAGGCTGCTCGCCTAATCAAATCGGTCCAGAGTTAACAGCTAAACCTGTTTTAGCAAATCAATCTGCATTTGTCTGTAATGTAATCAGGGTCCCACATGCTAGGAAAATAAATTCACTAGTTTATAATGTTTTAAGTGCATTACAATTTGTTATGATTTGATGTAGAGTGAAGACAACATACATTGTTCAGCTGATATCGCGGCATATTCGAGCGATTCTAGATGTGTGTGGGTATTTGACTGGATGCATGTAACGTGCAGTTAATACCTGCAAAAGGTCCCTCTTCAACGTAAGTTCCTGCTGTGTAGAGGAACAGAGGGCTCCGATGGCTGTGCTCATGAACTCCTCAGGGTTAATCTCAGCTAGCTGCTCCAAAATGCTCAGAGTGGGACCTCGATACTGATCCTCATCCAAGAAGATCTTTATGTAAGGTACCATTCCAAGGTCTCGAACTGAAACTGATATACACATGTTAAAATTAAGCAGACAACAGCAGTTTCTAGCCATGACATAAATAAACAAAACAAGAGATTGCAGATGGAGACAGTACGAAATGTATAAAAAAATCTACATGAAATGAAGTGAATGTGTTTACCTGTGTTTTTGATTGAACGCAAAGTAAGGGTTGACACAACTTGAAGCATGCAGGTAGTGAGCAATTTCTCGCTGTCCTCCACACATGAAAGCTGTTGGGGATCTGAAAGGCACAAAGAACTTCAGATGAAAATTACAGAGTTAAAATACAAAATGAGAGGGAGTTTCACATGCGAACTTTAGCTGCTGAGCCATTCTTGCAGGCACAAAGACAAAAGGCCCATATCAGTTTTTCTCAAAATGACTCATGGTGAAAGTGAAAGTAAGACTGGGTGTGTTGCGCATTCCCCTATTCACTGTAATGGATTGTTGTATCAAACAACCACTCTCACTCTCTACTGAGAGCAGACAATCACGATTACGTCAGATCTCGAAAACTATGTCAGTTCATACTTGATTGAGAGGAAGCGACAATTCCGGCCTTCCTGAGGATCTTGGCTCTCCTTCGAAGTTCTCCAAGCAGCAGCTCAAGCAGACCCCAGTCACTCAGCACCTCAGCTAGCATTCCACTGTGCACCGTCATCCTGCAGAGCAGAGGAGATGGGTCTTATTCACCCCACATCAAATAAATAATGGACAGAAACAACTAACTATTGGTCATTGATTTAAAAAACAATTTATTTATATCTAAAACTAAAAAGAAAAATATTAATATTTTCTTACCCGTCATGTGTCTTAATGATCTGACTACTCAAGCTGTTGCATTTGGTTATGATATATTGTTAAATGTTTTTGGCCATGTATTATTCAAAAATACAATATGTAAAAATTCTGCATTGAAAAGTCTACAAACAATTATAGCTTTGTGATATATTTTGTTGAGTTGAATACTTGCATTGTGTTAAAATGTTTCCAACAACTTTCAAACGCAGAGAAACCAGCATTTTTACAACAAGTAAAGTATCAACATGCTTAACTTGGCTGCTTACATCACATTAGATGATACATCAGAGAGTGAGGAAGGAAGTCAGTGAATATTTCTATAAACTGTAAAACATAACCTCATCAGTGAACATGATCTCTGCCTGGGTTGCTTTATTTAGATTTCAAATCGGCAATGGTGATTGTTTGATAATGAAGGCGACAACTCTTATGGTCCCACACTACGTTACAGCATCATTAAACTAGTCCTTGTTTTCAATGTTTGGATTTGAAGACCTTCTAGTGGCAAAAAGTACATACTGAGCATTTGAATTATCTTGATGACCTAGACAACAAGCAAATTTAGATGAGCACAAGCATTTAGACCGATAACATCTGCTCACCTATGAAAACACTTAAGAGCCACCACTCCAAACTCAACCCCTGCCACTCCTCCTGCCAGTGTTCCAGTCCAGCTCTGCTTCAGCACACCCAGGAGTGCCCGCAAGGTCTCATGGGGGATGTAGCTCATCTTAAATACCACCTGTAAGAAACCCAGCATTTAATCAGCTGCATGTTGTATCAAAGAAAATGCACTGGGGCTTTGCTGTCAACTGTCATACCATCTCCAGCAATGAAAAGAATATTTTTTGGACAGGTGCTGGTTTACTCCACACACAGCCAGCCAGCTGGGCCATCGACTGGACAGTCCACTCCAAGAGGAAGAAGTTGGCTGGGTCCCTCTCCCATATTGTCCGCAGGGTTCGAAGAAGCTGACAGCACAGCAGAGAATCTTGAGAACGCAGCAAGGAGGTCTGCAGCAGGTGGAAGGCAGGCAGGTTCTTCACTGATGAACCTGGATACAAAAAGTAAAAAGAACTGAAAAATTATCCGTACACTTGTCAAAGGAGGCTTTAGTTCTTAAAAACAGTCATATTGAGCAGAAAAGGATATGCACGCTTGTTTACATTTTTGTATGTATGCTTGTACTCATCTTTGACATCAAACAAAGTTAAAACACTATCAGCCTGATGTCAATTTAGCCAGAAGATGTTTTGAATTTAAAGCTCTTATCAGATTTTGTTTTGGCAAGGTCAGATAGTCAATTTCTTAGAAAAAGGATAAATTACAAACAATCTTTAACACACAGTACATGACAAATATCATAAACCAATTGAGTTACACATACATAGATAGATGGTAAACAAACTACATAACATGCATGAAGGCAAAAGAAAGCAGTATAATCTGCCTTGATAGAGTTTGTTTGCTGCATTGTCAAAATATTTATAAGGAGGCCTTAGGTTTGCACCCTAAAACATGGTTGTGTTTGTTGTGAATAAATATATACCTGGTTAGTAATAGGATTCATTTTCACACTTAGTCAAAATTGCATCAGAACCAAATAAGATCAGCACAAAACAGCCCCTAGTCCCTCTGCTGGAAAGAGATCTACTCCTTGATGTGATGGATGGGTGCTGAGTGTGTGTGTCAGTGTGTATGTGTGTGTTTATTGTGGACACTCTATTTATGAGTGTTGGATGGAGGTGTGTGTGCATCTATGATAGATGGCTGGTTGCTGTAGGCCAGTGGTGAATGGATGTGGGGCATCCTAACAGAGTTAGAAGGGAAGCCTCCACTTCATCATCCCAGACATAATCACCTCAGCTTCCTGTTAACCTGAGGGGTGTTGTGCGCTGCAGCGGGGGAGCGGTGGGGGAACGAGGAGTCAGGGTGTGTGGGAAATCAGACGAAGGAAGTGGTGCAGTTTGGGTGGGTTATAAGAGGGCAAAAGTGCAAAGGAGAGATGAACTGTGTAGTCATTTGGGGGTACCACTCCCCTCCCTAAGCCTAACTTTGCTGAGCTTTGCATGTGAAGATAATTAGATTGTTTGGAGAGTGGATTTGAAGGGGATGATTCAGAGTTTATCCTCATGGTACAATCAACTATTAGAGATAATTAGGAAGGGGTGGCTAAAGGATAACAATGCAAAACAAAAAGTTGAAGACTTGACCTACCTTTGTGGAGTGGCGGGTCAAACTTAAAGCCCGAAGGTTGGGGGTTGGTGACACAAAGAACTACTTTCAGCTCAGTTTTTCCAAACAGGGTGAAAGATGCGATGAGAGCCAGCAACTCCTCCACAGGCTGGAACTGATCTACAGAAACACCTTCCTCACATCTTATGATGGGAGAATGATAAGAGGCAAATAATGGTCAAGTTAAATGGAAAGCAGACAGAAATAAAGATGTCCCTGTACTGATTGAGAGCATTCAAATTACATTTAGAAAATTCCACTTCATTTAATTTCTATGTCTACTTACTCTCGCCTTAAAAAAAAGACATAAAATATATTGCTGCCTTTGGTGGTCGAATCCTTCTTTTTCTGTTTATGTCCTTTCATCTCACCGTTTCAGGATGTTCTCAAGGGCCTTGTAGCCGTTGTTATTGTCAAACTCCATAAAGAGGGCTGGATTGAGGGCATAGGTGTCTCTAATGAAGCTGAACACAGCCACAGCCACCTCAGCTAGCAGTGGTCCTGAGACGTCGGCACTGATGTGCAACAGGTTCTGGATGCAGATACGCACACAGTTCTTGCCTAATGAGGAAAAGACAGTGGTCTTCATTAGCAAAGTAGTAACTGCTCAGAAATATACAATACATTCGAAGAATAAATTACAGGCACTCAAAGTTTCCCTTTGAAGAAATTAAGAAAAGAGAAATTATGTTACAAGCACACTTCCTTCACCCTTACCCTGTCTTCATTCAGGTTCAGTAAAAAGTATAGAATGACAACTCTATTGGAAAGCGCTCTACAGTCTTGTGGCATTAACATGCTGGGAAATGCTGGCAACTTCTTGATGTCCCAAAGTAAACTGTGTGTGTGTGTCCCAGAACATTTGAGTGGATTATCTTTGCTGATGGAGGCATCATGTGAAACATACTTTCAGCATGTCTCCCTTCTGAGATATGTGGTCATGTGTCTGTATAATCAAATTATCGCTGGAACTAAAATATCTGTCTGCACGGATAATTTGCCCTGGAAAAGTCTAAATTATTCACTTTCTGTGAGACCTTGTAGCTGATGCATCTAATGCTTCTTGAGTGAAATTGATGGAATAGTCTATTATAGCTAGGCATCAGACAAATTAACTGTCTATAAAATTGATCAGGAATGTTTACTTATCCAAATAGTTTTGAGTTACATCACCTAGCAAGCTCGGGGCAGTGTTGCTTGTTGCTACAGCGGAGACTGCCTTGAGGACACGGGAGGCCTGATGCCTCCAGGAGGTGCTGGTCTGGTCCCACAGTGATGTGAGGCCAATGATAAGACACTGCAACTCCTGGGTTTCCACAAGTCTCTCCACATTGACTTGCTGCCGACAGAGCTGAAGGAGAACCTGGAGAAAAGCAAATAGCAAGTTTAGAGTGAGACGGAAATCCAGGATAGACAAGGTCTCTCAGAGTCAAAGAGGGAATACAAATGTAAAATGTTTTTGCCTCAACTGACCTTGGCTAGTGGCTCCTGAAAGGTCTCCTCTATGGCAATGTTCTCCTTTTTAGCTGGAAGGCACACTAGCAGGTATAGACATTTCACCAAAGCAGCGGGGACCCCTGGGTTTATATAGGACAATATATCCTACAAACACACACAAATTCAGTGTTCATATTTCAATTAAAAGAAAAAAAACATTTTTATAAAAAGGTGACTTTGAAATGATCACTCACTGAGCTGTCAGCTGTCAGCAGCAGAAGAGACTTTAACAGAAGCCATCCTTTATTTTCTGTCGCCTTGCAGTTTTTCTCTTTTGTGTCATGCCTCTGGAAGAACTGCACCACCTCTTCACGAGCCCCCTCTGAAAACACCAAAGAAAACTCATGATGTGCTGAACAATGACCCCAAAGACTAAGGGGTCATGAACTGCTTGTCTTCACTATCTACTATAACAAAAATCAGTCAAATCTAAATCTGTATTTCAGTCAAGTGTGTCAGTGTTAAAACAGAAAGCAACATGCAGATCTAAAAAAAGTTTGGGTGGATACGTGTTCTTTTAAGTGTTTCACTTCTTTTTTTGAGAGAACATTTGCACAGTGTTTCTTATTTGGCAAGTGTTTGTGCTACTGAAAAGTTCCTTGTAAAATTAATATTACTTTAAAATGACTGTGGTGTGCACACAAAAGGACCAGCTGTAGAAGGTCTCACTTTTTCAGGTAAAATAGAAAAAATATGAATGACTAAATAGCTACTAAATGAAGCATGTTTTTGCCATGTTAAACTTACAAAAAACTAAACTAGAAGTATCTACTTCCCTAAAAAAAAAAAAGTTTCCCCTTCCTTCCTCCAGAAAAATAGAATCATGTATAAAACAACCGGCGACAGAGAGACTAAAACAGGGGAGAGAGAAATCTGACACAACAACTTCAAGAAGGGAACTACTTATCAACCCACTGGAAAAACACCACAGTATACTGAAAAAGCAGAACTAAATGAAGAAGGTGGAAAGCCCCTCTACCTGAAATAAAACGTTAGTACAGTTACCTGCAGGCTTTTCTGCCAGTCTGCTGTGTATGTTATGAGTAACAACATCAGCCGTGAGAACTGCAAGCCCCTTTATGTTCAGACCTTCAAGTCGTCCACCATCCTCACAGACCTGGGATCAGAGAGGAGAGAGTTCATCATACAAAGATACTGGAGAGCAAAAAGACACCTTAAAGTCTGTATCAATATACTGATGGAGGATGTCTACTTCAAATAGCATTTCTGAATTAAAATGGTACCTAAAGCTATTTTAGCATGTTAACATCGACAGAAAACAACTTTATTTTTACATACTTTAGTTACTGTGTGAATCTACTATGTCTGTTGCACTATGAAAAAATATAACCACATGATAGTTGGATCTCATCTGCTTTGGCTAATGCACTACACTATAAATAATAGAAGCCAGTGCGAACTACATGCTTCTTTTCAGTTCCATAAGAGGATATCGCATTTCACTGAGTTTGCTGTTCTTAAGTGGGGCTCTACATTCTGCTCAAATCTCTGGTCATGAGGCTTACACACACATGCACACACAGAACCATACAAAAACCAAAGAGCGATTACCTCTGCAGCTGTAAGCCTAATCAATGGAGTTATACACACACAGAGTACCAAGAGTGTGCACGGATAAAAATAAAGAGAGGTTTCTTCATCACTGTGACGCATTGAGAAATTCCTCTTATTCCAAATAATCCAAGCGAGGCCTGGAGCTCTTTTGTAATTCATGTGACAGCTCAGTAAACTTTATAGATTTACTGAGAAACCACATCCACGTTTTTTTTCAAAAGGACAGTGATGCGATCAGCTGAGGGCCAACCATCTGACTGCCGCCTCATGTTGCTCTGATTGTTCATTCAAGCAGTCTGAGTTCCAACAGTTTTGGAAACCACAGTCTCCTGAAGCATCCATTTAACCTTTTCAAGGTTGGCTATTAATTAGAACTATGGCTCCACCGTAAATTCTCCTGCCAAGATCAATTCATTAGAGAAACTTTGTCAGGGTTTCTGGCACAAAAGTCTAATGAGTACAACACTTCAGCAACATTTTAGTACTTTTAGTAGAACTTTTGGCGTGTGGCCTTCATCAGGGTCATCCCTCAACCCAAAAAAGAAACATTCACTTCATTCAGACCAGAAATAAGAAATGCCCCATACCTGTATGTAGAGAGGCAGAACTTTGACTAGCTGCTCCTCTCTCTGCTCTAAAGGAACATGTTCTGTTTTGTGGTCAGGGCCCGAGCATGTGTAAAGTCCCAGCTCCCGTAGTTGTTCTCTGAGCTCTTGTGGGAGTTGAGGGTTCTTACAAAAGCCCTCCACTTTGTCCACCTTCAACTCCACAGAGACAGATAACTCCCCTGAAGCACTCAGCTCTCCGGTTTCTTTATTGATCCTTTCCCCTTTAGCAGTCTGGTCCTGAAGGAGAAAAAAAAGAGAGCCAAAAGTGAGACTGTTCCATCTTTGTTCTTTAGTTATCCTCAGCTGACATGATATCCAAAATATCTTTCCACCATATTTCCTTGGTCTGTCAAACTTCCTCATCTGATAAATTTATCCCAAACCTTCTGGCCTCCTACCCTGTCTACCCTCACCAGACAGACAAACAGACGTGTGGAAGTCACTTGTCAATTCCCTTAAATGTTATCATCCTCTTTGAGGGAACTGCAGGGTGTAAATTGTTCTCCAATTCTCAGTAACTGGAAGCATATAAAACACTGTCACAACTATTTCCAGCGTCAAATTCCTCACCGCATGATTGTTTATTCCATGTTATCTTATTCTTTCCTTTTTCACAGTGCTATTCAAAAACAGTAACTGTGCAGTGGTTTTGAAAAACCCAAAACTAGAGCTGCAATGATTACTTGATTTGCTTTCAACTATCTATTTCAATAATTGATTAATTTGTTTGTAACATTTTTCAAGAAAAAAAAAAGTCAAAATTCCATGATTCTGGTTTCTTTACTCATCTATGAGGTAAACTGAATGGCTTTAGGTTTTGGACAAATCAAGATATTTCCAGACATTATCTTGGACTTTTTATAGACTAAACAACTAATTGATTGAGAAATAAAATCAACAGATTAATCAACAATGAAAATAATCATTAGTTGCAGCCCTGGCAGCACAGTGGCACAGCTGTTAGCACTGATGCCTCACAGCAAGAAGATCCTTGGTTCTCTCACTCAGTTTACATGTTCTCCTCCTGCTTGCTTGAGTTCCTTCTGGGTACTCCAGTCCGCCCCCCAACAAAACATGTACATTACGGCGATCGAGTTGGTCTCAGACACGCACACTGCCCAATGCTGCGTCAGGATGAGTTAGAAGCAGAGTGCCAGTAACTGTCCAATTTATTTAACTTCTAGAGAACAGGACTATTTGAGGCTTTAGTTAAAGTTTCAAGTCCCTTACACAGAAAGCTTTCAGTGTACATGTTCTCTCTATCACACCAAGCATGAATGAGGAGTCCTGCTCCAACACAGACATGTTTCTGAATGACTGAGGCTTGACTGGAGCATTGTTTCCTCATTACAGTAATATTATTTTGGGAACTTTCTGTTTAGGGATACATACTCATGATGAACAGCAAGGGTCCGTGATCAAGACTGATACGTTTATCTGATAAGCCAGAGCCAGTAAAATCAGCTGTGACTGTAAGTAAAGGCTTCACATTCCTTAGAAATTCACTAATACTTTGATGTTTTCTCATGCAAGAACATTCAGTGTCACTCCTTACTTGTAGCAGCACATGCGCCTATTGAGTTTTTCAGTGACTTACTGTACAATCCAGTTTGTCAACATGAAAAAAAACACCCTAGATTAAGTGACACTTCTCCCACCTACAAAAGCAAAATCATTCATGCCACACAAAGTTAAGTCCTTATATTCTTACCTGCACTTGTGTGAGAGCCATCTGGGAGTTTCCAAGCTCTAAGAGGACGCTGTCATCTGTGTTGTGTTATTCAAACTGAGCGAGCGGTCTGTCATCGTTCCCATGTCAGGAGGAAAGACAAGCACAGACCTGCTAAGACATGACTAGCGCTTACTGTGCAGTGGACCTTCCTGCAAAACTGCCCGCCCCTTACTAATCTGCAGCATGTAGACTGAACTTTGAACAGCACAGCACAGTAACTCACGTCAGCTGGCCCAGGTCATGTGCCTTCTTACTTCCCCAGAGAAGCAGAAGTGAAAAAGTGTTGTTTGGCTGGTTCGATGAGGCCCTCCCACTACAGCGCAGAGAAGACTCAAAGAATCTCTTTGCTTTTTATAGACATGTCATGTAAGGCTGGCGTGATATGAATGACAGTGACAGGATCCAATGATTCACCAAAGAAGCCTGCAAACAGCTTGCAATGACAGACTGGTGTGTAGATAACTCACAGGCTTTGACTAACAGGAAACAATGAGGAATTGCATTTTGTGTGTTTGTCTGCTGATAATAACTGGAAGGACAGACCTATCATACTGTGTTTAAAAGGTTTGGTATGCTAAACAAAACCTTAACATGTTTACAGTGTTGAGTAGATTATTGTCATTTGGATGCGTGTGGTGTGTAATTGCACTGAGATTGGTAAACTGCTGCGTGTTTGTGACATGGAAGATAAAAGCATCAACGCAACTTAGCTAAACAGCGCCATCTTGTGGTGTGTATTGGTACAGAACTATGGAGAAAGCAGCCAGGTACTGAGAAATAACCCTAACCCTAATGTTAAAACATGTCCATGTATGTCATATATACATTTTAGTCAGGGAAAAAAAGACCACAGGAGTAACAAATGACATAAATGACACAGAATAATGTTGGTTATTTGTCGTTTTCTGTTTAAAGGCATGATAACTCATTGGTATTGCCTACGTCGGCTCTGTAATTGAATGACGCCTATCGTTCACGTGATTAATTGATAATAACTTAAGCTGAATAATAATAATAATAATAATAATAATAATAATTAAAAATCACACCTTCACCCAATTTAAAAGGCTAAATGTCTACAATTAAAGAACATTTAAATGTACAAAAAGCTGACCAAAATGACCAAACGCCATGCTGTTCTCGCTCATTAGCATCATTAGCATAGATACCTCATCCTGTCGCAGGAATCACAGTCACCTGCTGAAGTCAAAGCCCCTCCGGGCGGGACAGTCACGAGCTCAGTGTCGCCTCATCCCCCAGTGTGAAGCCATTTTTCTCCTCTGCAGGGCTTCTTGGTGTTGCCCCCAACCGATAACGCCACACTTCAGTACACAGAGATAATTACGTCTAAACTCAAGACGTCGTATTGTCGCCGCGGGACTAACTTTTGTAATATGACAGCGCGTGCAGTGGACACACACTGACGTCTATCCTGTCCGAGCCGAAAACACGCTCATTTTCAGCCAGTGTCGCAAACACACGCGGTCCCTGAACGCAGCAGGTTAAAGTCTCACTGTGTTATGATGTACCCAAAAGTCTTGAGAGCCAGCGCAGCTCATTTTGAGAGTAATTGAGATGAATTGATTCATTGGCTATCAAGTACAAACAAGAAGATTCCACTAATCAAAAAAATACAAATCTCACTGTCATGACTTATATTTTTTTATTTTTGAGGCTTGAGTAGAAATATCGCCATTGTCATTTAAGTGTTGATTTACGTATTTGTCTTGACTCATTTCATGTGTCTACCTGCTTTTGCGTGTACTTATGCCGTTTTGTCTGTAATCAAATGTGTGTTTTAATGTGTGATGTGCTGTGTTTGTGGTTATATGCCAAGTGATAAAGTGTCTTTCAGATTTGTTATGTTTTCACATGCCATCAACCTGCCAGGGACACTGCAGTTGAAAAGGCCTAATGGCTAAATCTGGCACATTTACATCATAGACTTTGGTGCTCATGTTAATTGATTTGCATTATCCCTTCTTGAAAAAAACAAAAACAAACAAACAAAAAAAAACTGAAGTTGCAACATTAAATATCAGATGCTTTAGACTTTAACTCGTGTAAGGGTGACTTTACCAAAGCAATACAGTATTTTAACTCTATTTCTTTACCTTTGCAGATGAAGCATTCAATGTAGGTAACTTAAGTTATCAAATAAATCTAGTGAGTACACAGTGTTTGTACAGTAAGTGTAGTGGGGTAGAGTAAAGTAGCAGAATATCTAAATACTAGAAGTACCTGGAAAATTGTACATAAGTAAAGTACTTGAGTGAATGTACTTAGTTTCTTTCTTTCCTCAAGTATGGTACAAAGCAGTATGAAATCAAACGTTGGTTAAACAACCAGCATCTTCAGGTCACATTGTGGCAAATAAGAGTGTTGATGAGTATTCCTTCAAATGAACTCATTAATTCGTTGTGAACAACAACAACATGTGTCCTCTATGACACAACTAATTCATTTTAAGGCGGCATCTTATTTTTAGGGACCACGTGTTTTTGTGACGCGGGTGACATCACCGGTCATGTGACCCGCCGCAGCCAACGAGCAGCTCAGGGCGTGGTCTGCCTCAACCAGTTTAGCACAATGAAGGATCCCCGTTACTTTGCAGCGAAAGATGATCTCTGTTCTCACTTTACATTGTGATGTAGCAGCGCTTCGTCAGAGGAGCTGATTGTGCGTCCGTTGCAGTTTCCGTCGGTGGGAGTAAAGGCAGGCTGCAGGCTGCGGTGAGCTCCCGTCACAATGCATCCGATGCCCGTGTGCTCCGTTAGCGGCGGAGACATATTTGACTGTATACAGAGAGGAAACGTTGAACAGTGCATACAGTTCCTCCAGACCGATCGGTCAGTCCTCAAGCAAAAGGGTAAGTGAGAGTGAGATGTGGTGAAAAGTCAGTGTTGCTCTTTTACATGCAGCGTATTTGTGCAACCACGGGCCACTATATCCTGTGTGTTTCTGTCAGTTCAGCCTGTAACTGTCACTGATGGCATTTCCTCATTTGCTCATTTAAGATTAAGAAAACTGCTGATGAACTTCATCAAGACACTCAACCTGTTACACCTGTGTCATACGTCTGTAATACACATTTTAAAACGTGTATTAATTGCACCACATAGCCAGGTTAGCTATGATAAGCAAACATCACTGAACAAGTATAATGTTATTCTCAAAGGGCCCATTTAAACTTTATCTTGCGCCGGCGTGTCCTGATGTGATTTTGTCCCAGTGCCAGCTCAGGGAACCAAACCCTGCTGCGGCTCCATTGTGAAATGGTCTGGCACAGATCTGGATGGACAGATCCTGTGACAACACAACACAGAGTCACATTGTGCCAAAAGGAACTCTAACCCCCCCGACACCAGAGGCTTTTAAAGATCAACAGGCTGACGGGCCGCGCACTTGCATCAGGCTTATATTGTACTCTCAAAGCCCGGAGATCAGTTTGAAGGTTTACATCTTTAAACTTGACTGATGTGTTTTATTTTGTTCATCCAGGCTGGGGTGGTTTCACCCCACTCCACTACGCTGCCCTCCATGGCAACCGCGCCATGGTTGACCTTTTCCTCAGTAATGGAGCTGACCCTAACGTGGCATGCGATGCGGGACAGACAGCCTTTCATTTTGGCTGCAGGTGAGCATCACCAGTGCAAGCAGAACTCCCTTGGACTCTCATGATGTGAGCGTTGTGCTTTTCTTTCTGTACTCGATCCTATGTCATAACCCTTTGTTCTTCTCTCAGGCAAGGGAACATCTACATCATGCACCAGATGATGCAGTACGGAGCTGATTTGCGCCTCATAGACCTGCAGGGAAAAACATCACTGCATCATGCGGTCACTGGGGGCAGCATGTGAGTGGAGGAAACGGCGAAGTTCACAGTCTCACACACAGATAAATCATGCACGCACTAACTGTTCGTGATCTTTCCCAGTGTTGCCGTGCACTATTTGTGGGAGACGGGGATGTTCCGGTTCTCAGACACAGACATGTACCAGGTGACACCCCTTCACCTGGCTGCATCCACAGGAAACACGGAGGTGGTCCGCTATCTGCTCAGAGGCCAGGTACGACTCACGCACTTTCTCCAGCTGACCAACAGTAAGATGGAACATTATCTTAAAAAAAGTTCATTTAAAGGTTTTTGATGTTAACATTGGGTCAAATGAAAATGACAATGTCAGCGAAACAATGTGCTGTGTCTTTCCTAAACATTAAGCGACTCTCAGTCATTTTGAGCACCACACAGCACTACACACTCACAGTATGGTTATCTGACACTCTCCTCAGCCTCTGATATCACATAAATGCAGGCAGCCATTTAATGCAAATAAGCTCAGATGAGCCCAATAGCTGTGCACCACTGTCACAAACTGGGCCGCACGGTCATGACAAAAAAAGGGAGATGCACACAAAGTCAATTAACAAATGATTTGATAGTATAAATAATAATATAAGAGGAACAGTGGGATGTGAAATCAGTAAGTTCAGTAGTGTAAGGAGTGTGCCTGAGTGAAAGAATGTATTTGCAGTGTTTGTGTGGTGAGGCAACGCAAACCAAACAGCAACCACAAAACCAGGATGATGTGTCTGAGAGGAGCGAGAGCAAGCAACTGAATTCAAGAGGGCTTTTAAAAGTTCACTGGCCCACAGAGGCCAGGTGTTGCCCGCGTTGCTAACGAACCAAGGAGCCGCCACTCTTCTGCCACGCCCATCTGCAAGGAAAGCAGCCACACAAACAAAACAGGCAGACCGGGTCGTCACAACCACCCTGCACCCTCTCCCCTCCCCCACTGCATGATGTATATTGTATAAAACTAAACAGGGCCTACAATAACATGCAAGGCAGCCTATAAGTCGGCAGCAGTCGTTGCAAGTCCTTGCTGCCATGTTTCTGAGGTAGAGGGTAAGTCAGAGATTTTTGCTCGATTGGTTACTAAACAATACACTGTGGCACACAAGAGTGTCTGTACATCTAGGATAGAAATACAATAATATGCAGTTAGATGGATAGGAACCACACAGTGATTTAGCATAAGGTTAGGGTAGTTTGTTAGGTGTTGAGGTGCGTGAGGAATCTTGGGTCGCCTGTCATCCCTGCTAAATGTGTTTTTCATTAATTTATGTTTGCTAAATAATATGTCGGATCCATGCTTTAGCTGCTGTTAAGCGTCATTTTAGCTAACTTCCTGTCCGCTTCAGTAGTCCAGTCCCTCCTCTCCACATCATAATCGGCAGACTTGGCAGCAAACCAGAGGATTCGGCTCTCTGTGCGTTCGCAAGCAGACAGGACCGCCCCTCTCTAAAGTTCTCTGTCCTGATTGCATGTGGTACCAGAAAATGCCTTTTTGCTTTTAGGAGAGACTTTGGCTACAGACCAAACACTCTCTGATGGTGATTACTGTTGAAAACCGAGCTATTTAACACTTATTTTCATAAAAATATCACCTACAGCAGTTTTAAATGATGTATTCAGACACATTTGAATAAACAATACACGATCAGCTTGCAGCCCCCCTGCAGTAAGTCAGAGGACCCCCTAGGGGGTTGCAGACCCACTGTTAAAGACCAGTGACTTAAGGAATAAGAGTTGTAGTGATGATAGTAAAACATTTTATTTATATTGTGCTATTCATGGTGCTTAGACACTTAACATCATTTAAAGGAACTACAGCATCCTAAAACATATGAAACACAACACCAATCATACATTAAAAGCAGTTCTCAAAAAAAGGTCTGTTTGATTCATTAATTTAAAAAAAGTTCTGTCTGATTTATCGGCCGCCCATTGGACCGCATAAATGCAACCAGGGCCGAAGTCCATCATGTGAGAATGTGACGAAGACAAGTCAAATCTTGAGATGTAGATGCGACCATCTTTCAGCAGCTGTTCATCTCAACCCTGTCTGTTTCAGAGGTGTGCTATCGATGCGGTCGACCAGCAGGGTGCGACAGCGCTTCACGTTGCAGCGGAGAGGGGCGGAGTGGAGGTGTGCTGGACTCTGCTGCAGAGGTCGGGCTGCAGGATGCTCCACGAGAAGAGCCACAGCGGCCTCACACCACTGGACCTCAGCAAACAGGGGAAAACATTTAGGTGAATCTGCTGTTTCTAGAAATCTCTGCAAAAACACTGAGTAGCACTTCACTGCGTGGGGTGGCAGCACCTCTCAGTGCCTTTAAGTAGCCAGTGTGTTCACATTTCCAGATTGTTTTTTCCTCATGGGATCCTGATACTGATTAATACATTGCTATAACTGTGTGCTTTTCTCCAGACATCAGCAACTCACCAAGCTACTGAGTCGGTACATTAATGAGCCAATTCATCACAAGCCCAGAGAGTCTCATGGTAAATATTACTAGTAATACGTAGTTTCATTTCGGGATGGAAACAAGGATGGTGGTTATGATGGTAACAGTGGTGATGGTAGCAGTGGCACTGTAAGATTCAAAGTGCTGCATTCACGTGTCGAGTGTTCCTCACATTATTGCATGTCTTTTCTCACTAGTTCTGTATTACTGGACACTGCTTTTTCCAACTCTGGGCGGAGCTGCCATCCTGCTTATAGCGGCCATGTTGGGAGGCTATGGAGGGATAAGCTGCGCTTTGCTCTTCCCCTGGCTGGCCAGAAGCATCTTCACACAGTACCACCGCATGACCACATACCAAAGGTTTGACAAAACTGCGGCGCCTGTTTATATCATGTGTTTATATTTCACTGATCGTTACATCTTGGCTGAGAAAATGCATCTCTCTTTCTTCCAGGTTGCCCAACCCAATCTACTTGGGGACCCTCATAGCCGGCTTGTTCCATTCCCTGCTCTGCTTCTATGGAAAAATAATGCCTAATATCCTTAACAAATATCGCACACATTAAGTCTCTTGATCATGTGTAGTTTTGTGTCACTGGCTGAACAGCCACCACTTGGTCAATGACAAGGTATTCTGGAAGTTACACAGGATTACCTCTTACTAGTCAGGCTCTCCAGAGGATAGATCCTTGTGATCCTTCTTTCATACTCTGACCTTTTTCCTAGCACCACATAGAGCTAAATCTGTCCATTGTTTTCCATTTCCACTCTGTGAATATGACAGTTTAACAGGCATAATACAGTGACATTTGATGTGCACATTCATGCTCCCCAAGAATATGTCCTTTTCATTGTGGACTGGTCTGGCACAGATCTGGATTTTGTG
>CAEMYA010000074.1:223848-241118 GCA_903131615.1 Diplodus sargus
TGTCCACGTACGTCCCCACTCCACTTCAAAAAAGACCTTGACACACCCCTGCTGAAATCCCAGCTGTCACAATGAATCAGTGACGTGACAGTAAATGTCATGAAATATTTACAGTGATAGTCTCTGCGAAGTTGGGAAATAATACACACATTTTTTTTGTAAAAGGTTGACGGGGAAGATCATTTTGTAGTCACACAAAAAGTTGGATTAGTCCTCACCACTGTTTCTCTCCCTGTTTGATTACCTCACAGTTGTTTCCACCGGACTTCACTAAACACTGCAAGCTGTGTGACCTGTGCATCAAAGACTACGACCACCACTGCCTTTTCCTCAACCGGTGCATCGGCCGGGGGAACCACCGCCTTTTCCTCCTCTTCATCCTCTCTATGGTGATTGCCCACCTTCTTTTTGTTGCCACGGCAACAAGTTACCTGTCTGAAAACACGCCTGCGGGCGGTCGCAGCTGGTCCTCGTGGCTCACGCTGCTAGGAGAGGAATTCTGGGTCGTGGTCATGATGTGCATGAACGCGCTGACGCTCCTCTGGGAGGCGTGGCTACTCATCGAGCAGTTTGATGCCATCGCCACCGGAACGACCACGTACTTCAGACAGTGTGAGAGCTCGGCGCGACAGAGGTCGCTGGTGCAGCGCTGGGTCATAGTGCTGTCGTTCCTGCTGGACGGTCGGAGACGGGTGGGCAGCGGGCAAACAAGAGAGGACAAAACTGCCATAGACATTTGATACTGTCAGTCTGTGTTGTATTCAGCTGTTGTTACATCATCACTCACTTACAGATGTGCAGTCTAGGTTTACTTATACTTATAACTTAAGCTAATAACTACTTTCTTTATTAATTAATCTGACAATTATTTCCATGATAAATTGATTAATCATTTTGGTCTAAATAATGTCAAATAGCCAGAATTAGCGCCTCGCGGTTGTATGTTTCTGCGCACTAGTGGAGTTGCTGTTCCTGAGCTGTGGTGTTGAATGACGGGCCGAACATTTTTGACAGATATCAAAATGTCATAACTTCAGCATTTTATCCTTTTAGACATTTATGTGAAATTTTATAGTAATTATTGTATTAGTTTTGTGTTTTGTGAGGTCCCAGCGATCTTGACCTCTGAACTTTAGCATCCAAATTCTAATCTGTTCATCCTCGAGACATAGTCGACACCAAATTTGAAGAAAATCCCTCAAAGCGTCCTTGAGATATCACGTTTACATGAATGTGAGGGACGAATGGACAAAATGAAATCAGAATTCCTTTCGGCGATGGCCGTTGCCGGTGCAGAGGCCTATCAATTCTCGTCGCAATTTCCCCGAGCCCAAAGTCTTCACATCGAATCTTTCGTCCAATCAACTGTTCAAAACCAGGATACATTTCATTTCCTATCATAACTGACAGAGAAAAGCAGCCGGTCATTACTTTTAAGAAGCTCGCACCAGCGAGTGTTTGACATTTTTGTTTGAAAAGCGACCGAAGCGATTAATCGACTATCAAAATAGCTGCGGATTAATTAGATCTTTTGATCGACTAATCGTTGCAACTCTACAGTTTACAGTCTTTGGTGTGAACTCAACTTTGTGAGGATGTCCTCTATAGATTTAGTAACTCTCGGATGCCATATAACATGTTGTACTTGAATGTGAAAAAAAAGAAAAGAAAAGAAAAAAAAAGGTTATATCCTAATATTCTATTTTAATATACGGTAGGTTTGTCAGCAGATTTGTGGCTAGCAGGATAACTAGCACTAAGAGTTTAGATGTTCCCCCTAGTTTTTAGAGACCTCACTGAATACTTGTTAATTAACTTATTGGTTTACCTCGTCCTGTGTAAAGTGATGCACATTTCCTCAACTGTGTTTTAGCAGGGAAACGCCTCTGAATGAATGCGAACGCCCCCGTACCTGTTTTTGTATTCGACATTGGCCTACCTTTTTTAAACGTCATCGTGTTTTAAATACGTGTTTGGCAGTGTAAAGCTTCTGGTTCAAGGTTGTGAACACCTGCGCATTCATAACATTAGCACGTCCTGTGATTAGCCAATGACAATGGTTACGGAGGGTGCACTGAAAGGCTTTGTTCCTAACATAATGTCATTACCTCTCCGACCTGCTCTCGGTCATTTGGACCATGACACTTCCTCTGCTCTCGCTAATGAGACATGCTCTTTTCATGTCTTCAATTAAACACACTCATTTCCTATGTGTCCCTCAGGACCATATTTCTAGATTACAGATGACGTTCCGCACACCCCTTGGAGGCGTGTGTGTCTGGACTGTGTGAGTGGCTGCGCCACGTGACATTATTTAGTGTCTACTGTACAGCCTGTCATGCATATTGGAGTGGTTGAGATGGGTGCATGTACGCCTGTGAAACTGAGTGCTTTTACTGTATTTTTCTCCGTCACTAAATCAGTGTTATTGTATCGATCTGGCTGAAATGTGTCGATATCGCAGTATATTTTATATGTACTAATATATATTTTATCTGTGGTTGCACAGTTCCTTTTGGTTTCCAACCTGATACTGTGATGTTCTTTGACTCCTGATGTGAGAACAATGTGTTTAATAAATCAATGACATCTGCCATTTATAGACGAAATAAACCGACTTTCCCATTGATCTCATTGTGTAGCAAAAAAGAAACACGTCTTTTTAGAAACAAAGCCTATGACCGCCTCTGTCCGTTTGCAAATCACTAGCAGCTGGAGCTTTGTTTTTCAGATCTGTTATAAGCAGTGAAAAAAATACAGTAAGAACGTCTGCAGGAGACACTCATATTTATTTTACACAGAAGTCAGCAGATTTCACTTCTCCATCAAGGCAGCTCACTTCCTTTAGTGAGAGACAGACAGACTAGAAAAGAAGAGGAGGACGGCAGGCGAGCATCGCACAGCTGTGTTTTATTTCTCTGTAAAGCAGTACCTACAGTATCACAGCATCTGCTCGGGATTATGTGATGCTTTTCTTGTGCGGCGCTGAGAGTCGTCTGGTCTGCCCCTCAGAGATGACACGGCAAGTAATACTCCCATGACTGTTTTTATTTCCTTCCTCCTATCAGTCTGTTCACATCAGCATTCTTCAGGCACTCGTCATTGGTGTGCTAATCATGGCCGCTATAGTGGTTCCTTCTCTTTGGGTATGTGAATGTCATTTGATTTGTTTCTTAGTGGTCATCAATTAAGCAGAGGTCTGAGATTTCAGTGTTGCCATTGTTTTGACGCTGTGTGTGTGTGTGTGTGTGCGTGCGTGTGTGTGTGTGTGTGTTGTGGCACTAGAGATGGCCTCAGTGGAGAAGGATACACTGTGTAGACGAGTACACTGCCATGAAACCATCCAGGACTCCTCTGACCAGTGACAAAACATTGGACTGGGCAGGTAAAGCTCTGATTTTTAGCTTATTTTGATGATGTTCATGATGATTTTTTTTGTATCTCAGCTCTTCTCTGTCTGTCAGGGTATGAGCTGTTCTGATGATCAGCGTACAAAGTTGCTATGTACTGCAACCCAGTGTGGAGGAAGCTACTTTAAAAGTACTTCAACAGGAGCAGAGCTATCCCAGGAGAAAAATCTAAGTTGATTAACTAAAGCTAATTAGAGAAATTAGTTCAGACTACTTTGAGGAGATTAAAGAAGATTAGATTGTACACGTGATGCAATGTTATAACTAAGCATAATAAAAACATGCAGCATGCCAGACAGTTGCCTTCCAGAAACTACAGTCCAGTTGGGGGTATTTCACAGAGCAGAATTAGCAAGTTAGACAGGAAACTTCTAAAATAGCATGCGATAAAACTTCTCTGACAACCCACCCACCAGAGTAAATGGCGGCAATGCATGCTTCTGCAAACCCAGGAAATTAGGAAACTGTTTAAACTACTGTCCTTCATCAAGCAACTTTAATTCATTTTATCTTATGAAGTGTCAGCTGTGCTTGTGCTCAGGTTAGGTTTAGGAAAAAAAAAACCTTGGTTGGGGTTAGGGGAAGAAGATTTGGCTCAAGATATCTGTTTTTCTTTGGCAATAAACACAGCTGGAAATGTCTAGACGTCCCTTCAAAACGATCCTGTCCTGATCCGAGCCAAACCAGGCTGCAAAATGTCCCAACGTATTGTAAAAAATGTTCGGTGGTTTCAGGCTTATAAATGTTGATACGCTGTCTTGGCATCTCTGGCCCAAATTAAAACTTAAATAAAAAGTCAAATGCAAACGTTTTATTTCAGTGACTGGGCTTTCTCTGAGCATTTGTTAATAAATAGCAATAACTGGTACTGATGACAAACTGATGACTAAATACCTAATATGCATGCCTTCGGAGCGGTCAAGGTAAAGAACTGAGGTTGGAACAGGGAAATGGTGGTTCAGTTTCAGTACAGAAATATTATAATTAAAATAAAAAAAATCATGACTTTTCTTTTATGGCCTTATGATCTGTAGTTATGGTAGTTGATTAGACTAGGCAATAAACAATATAGATGAACTACCACAAGCTACTAAAAGATGCAGTAAAACTACTGGTTCAATTACATGCAGTCACCCCTAACTCCATTATAAAGCCTTTGTTTAGGACGTGTACAGTATTAGTCATTTGTCAATGGCTGACTGTTACGAGTGAGCTGAGTATTTTTAACCTTGCGGTATGAGAAAGCTCAGTTCGCTTTGTCTTCCAGCAGTGTCTCTGTGCTGCACTTCTGTCTCATCCAGCCGCTCCAACTGCAGCATTTATCTGCTTTATCACATCCACTCCAACCCCACCAGACAGAATAGGAACAAGAACATCACACCCTTGAGTGCTGTGGCTTTCACCGTGCAGACTGCTGAGTGACTGTGGAGTGTGGCATTTTCTCCTCTGACCATAAATCTTAGCCCGAATGAGTCGGGATACAAAACATGAGCGCTGTAAAGTGGAGTTTTACAAACGCATATCTGCCCCAAAAATCTTTCTTATAGATACAGACAGTACGATGACTTGAACCCTCAGTCTACATCAAACGTCCTGGCGGTGAGAACGGTGTCAGTTAAATCAAACGTATTGATCTGAGGTTGCACTTCAGGTACAGAGGAGACCATAATCAAATCTCCATGAGCAAACAGCTGGAGGGCTTACGAAGACCGTGCGCCGATGGGGGAGCCAACGTAAAGAAACGGGTGGCAAGACAGAGGACACACACCGGCAGACGTATTTATAGACGGTGAGAAATTGATACTGAGAGCGTGCAGCGGCGGAAGGCAGAGAGACAGCGAGCAGAGAGAGAGGGAGAGTGGGCAGGGCTCGAGGTATGTGAGAACAACAGCACGCCGGGCCAGTGGGACAGACAGGGGGAGTGAGACGAAAAGGAAGGAGGGGAGTGTGTGCTTGAGTGCCTCGTGAGTGTGTGTGTGTCTGTGTGAGTGTGTGTGTGTGTGTGTAAAACCAGACGTGTCCAAGTGCAAGACAGTGAGCTGGAGAGAGAGAGAAAGACAGAGAGAGAGAGAGAGAGGGAGAGAGATGCTCGGAGAGGATGAGGAGTAGCGGGGCGAGGCAGCAGCGTGAGGAGCTGAGCGTGTGTGTGTGTGTGTGTGTGTGTGTTAGAGGGATAGTGTGTGAACAGAGGGATGCAGTCATGTCTCTGTGAGAGGGAGCAGCACAGCAACGGTAACCATGCTGAGCCCCAAGATAAAACAGGCACGCCGGGGTAAGCACAGTCCCTCCTCCCCTTTCTCCATCCCTCTTCTTCTTCTTCTTCTTCTTTTTCTTCTCTCCATTCTCTCTGTTCTCTCTCGCTCTTTCTTTCCTTTTCTTTCTCTGCAGTCCATCTCTTTCTTCTCTCTGTCTCTCGCTGCCTCTGCGGAGCTCCATCTGTCCTGCTGTCTTTGTGGTAATGTGACATCAATATTGCTGTCAGCGCTTTCATTGAGAAATGAAAATCCAAAAAGGTGTGTAACCGCGCCATGTTGGCACCGAATCTGCACACCGGTGTCATTGTGCATCCCTCATCAGCAATTGACCCGAGTTTTCTTGCATGATGTGAACTGTTGAGGCGTTTATCCTCTGTGTCTAACACTCAATGAGAGTTAACAGGCTCTACTACAGGGTGATGTAATCCCCCCCCCCGTCTCTTAATTATTCCGTTCTCATTCCTAGAAGATTTGATCCTGGTTGAGATACTGTGGGTCGTAGTAAAACATGGCTGCTTGAAAGATAGTGCTCCCTCCAACAATGGTCTGCACCCCGGCATGTTCGCACCACAGCTCTCTTTATTCAGGGTTTATTGAGTTAGTTTTCGCTGGGCATGGTTCAGAGCAGGTGACAGGCGGATCAGAGGTGCCGAAAGGAATGCGGGGCTCTATCCTCCCGCAAAATCAGAACAGCTGACTGTCAAACATAGTTCCTCTAACGCTGGCTAAAACCCACTTGTGACCGCTGAAGCTGGGATGCCACATATACATGCCTCTCACATGACTGTGGGGAGATGAATAAGGAAGCTGTAAATCACAGAGTCCTGTGCAATGAGATTATCGCGACGCAGAGTACAGACACTTGCTTTGCTCTTTATAGCAGGTGGTTGCTGAAGACAGCCGACACACACAAACACACACGCACGCACGCTTCAGGTCGCTCGGGAGTTGTGACAGTTGCCAAGTTATCTCAAGAAAATTAACCAACGCTGGTTTTCAAAAGTGTCCACAGAGGCATCCCCACCCTCACAGGAGATGAAAGTCAGGTCTCCTTGAATTTATTTCACATTATTGCATGATAATAGACATTAGAGAGCAAAAATAATGGTTTCAAGAACACATATTTCTGAGTGTGTTTAGGAAGGGGCTGTTGCTTCATTTCTCCCCTGGCAGTCATTGTCTTATCCTCAACCAGCCGTAAAAAAAAAAAGTAAGCCCATAAAAAGATGATGGGGAGGAGAAGTGCCTCTCCTTTCTCCTTCACCAACACAGTCGGAGAGTGCAGCAGCCACTTCAGTTTGCTCGCCACGTCTTGTGCGCTTGCCATCTCTCATTTGCTGTAATGGTATTCTCCTTTGATTAGATTCCCAGCTCTGCTCTCCTCTGACCCTTTAATGCAGCATCATCCAGGGCGAACTCATACAGCATCACGGAGCTGGATGTGCACTCACAGGCTGAGATGTGAGAGCAGAATGTAAAGCGGTTAAGTAGCGAGTTCTTACAGGAAGATGTTATTGGTGTCTGAGGCTTCTGTCCATTATCTGTGTGGTGAATAATTATCAGCATGAGGACATTGGAATGAATAATGAAAGGCTGTAGGCAACAACATGTGATTCTGCACAGTAGGTTCAATATTACCATGAAGAGGGGTAGGACAAGATATTGATAAGGCAATACATTGTACCGCAAGAGGAGGTGATATATCGTATTGCCACTGGTACAAAATATCATTATTTTTATTAATACACAAAGGCGCTCTAAACAGATTCACCTGCCAATCCGACTTACCACAGTCAGTATTTCAGGACTCCTTGTGGTGTAAACTTCTGTAAACTTAATTGAATTTATACAGATTTTGGTGAGGCATGTAGCTCAGGAGGTAAAGCAGTTTGTCTGAATGAATGAATCAATGGTTGTGTGTGTGTGTGTGTGTGTGTGTGTAAATGGGTGAATGTGACAAGTGTTGTAAAGCCCTTCGTGTGGTCAGTAGCCTGGAAAAGCACTATAGAAATGCAACTCCATTTACCATTTATAGTTGTACGCCTCCTTTAACAATTTCACTCCAGAACTGATTTGCCTCCTGGCAGTTTGGCCATTCACCAATTCACTTTACATCGGATGGCACGCATGGACAAGTTGCAGTCGATGTGTGTGTGAGGCAATAAACTAGTAAACTTCTCTACGCACCTTTGACATTTGTTTCATCTCAGGTTTCTCTGGCTTTTTTATTCTTTCATCTGTTTCCCCGCTAAAGCACACCTGAATCAAAAGATCAGCTGGTCAACGAGCTCTGCAGAAGGCTGATAACGACCCATTTGTTTGAATCAGGTGTGCTGGAGCAGTCTGATAATACTACCATCGATATCGTTGGCAACATATTGTGAAAGATTCCCATCCGTAATGATAACTTCATGTCTATGAGACCCAATCCAAGCTGAAGACGATTTTCTACTGTACCATATCAATAATTAATGAAAATATTATTATGGGCTCATATATGTTCGTGTAAAAAGACCATTGAGATGTGTTTAAGAATGACATAAGAGTCTCACAATCACTGGTATGACGCGAGTGGGAGAACTAAATGTAGAAGTTAATAGTGGTGAAATGTAACATAAGTACTGTGCTCAGACACTTACTTAGATACTGAGGTACTGTAGTGGAGTATTACCAGCCTATGCTGTTTTTCTAAATTTGAGAGTAAAAGAAACTGTATATTTTACTCCGTTTAATTTGACAGCTGCAGTAACTTTATAGATTAAGTCTGTATATTTAAGATTTATGAGATAAAATGTGACGCACTCAAATCGATTAAACATCGGTAAATGGTTTAAATTCGTGCCAGTGCAGCCAGACAAACACAACAACAAGCAAAATGCTCCAGTAATGCATCATTAATAGTGAGTGTGATTCTGATATCATGACTGACTGGGACCATTTTCAAATATAATGAGTACTTTTACTTTTAATACTTCAGTGGTGGAATGTAATGTGAGTACATTTCTTCAGCTATTGCAGATAAGTACAGATTTGAGGTGCTGTACTTGAACTTCACTTCAGTATGATCGAGTAAGGTTTACTTCCTACTTATACAATTCAAAGGGACACACTGTACTCTTAATTCTGCTACATGCATTTTACATCTATGGTTTCAAGTTTCTTTACAGATTAAGATCATACATTCAAAAAACGTTTTTTTGTTTTTAAAAGCATGCACTGTAAAAGCAGGAGACATTTACTGAAAGCTAAAAGATAAAACAGTTCAAGTTAGCTCCCCCTCCATCAATTAGCACAGTAACATTCTGCTTAGACCGTCATGCATCAGTAAAAATAACTTAATAATATAATATGTATAGTTTGACACTCACATGGGCCACTTGACTGCATTAGCACTAACAATTAATAATATAAAGGTACTTAAAGGTGCAATATGTGAGAATTGTCCACCTGTCAAATACTCAACAAACTCAACAAATAGGGGGCGGCATATCATTAGAGTAGCCGCTAACTGCTTGTAGCTGTAGCTGCCATTAGCTAGTTAGCTCAGTTAGCTGTGCAGCTAGCACTCTGGACTGAGCGCTTCAGTCGATATCTCTGCAACACAATGAACAGATGCCATAACGTCAGATTGTTATTCGCGTTCTCTTGATCATTTTCATTTTTTAACATACTGCACTTTTAAGTGTAAGAGAATATGAGGCGATGCGCTCTGAGTAACACTATCCCTGGTGATTTGAATCTTGTACAGTAATACTGTAGTTCTTTGCTGACAGTAGATAAAATAAAGCAGTTCCCCTCTGAAATTTCCCGACTCTTTTTTAGATATGTACAAGACACAGCTGGGTCTGCCATATTTATAGATTCTGCTTCTGCATGCTTCTGCTGTCAGCACACAGTTTTGTTAATGGCTGCTTCGCGTGGCCTCGTCTCTGGCCTCATCCCTTCCCAGCAATCATGACTCTGCAAATGAAGGACATCCAGAAAGGGGAGAAATAAAATGAGGAGTCCAGACAGGGAGCTGATAAGCAGGAGAGAGAGAGAGAGAGCAAGCAGGAGAGAGATTTCAGTCTAGGCCCTTGCAGATACCTTCCCTGCTGTCCTCAGCAGAAAGCAAGATGCAATTAACAGGGAAAAAAGAACCATTGATTTCTCTCTCCTCTCTCTCTCTCTCTCTCTCTGCCTTCTGTTTATCTCCCTTCCTCTTTCATTCTCCCCCTGGCTCCCCAGGGATCACTCTACTGTCCCTGTTTCTGCTCTATACCTTGTGAATACCTATGCTAATACGTAATCCATTGCTTGTTGTCAGCCTATAGCAGTTACAGCGCAACCTGATCCAAAGCAACACTCCTCCCTGTACAGCACTGACATTCAAAATAATTATGCGCTCATTAATGCCTGAAACACATAATGAAATGTAATGGAATAGATGGATGGATTTCATCTTAAAGCAGGACGTCTTTCCTGCAAAATGGAGGCCATGCCTCGGAAGATTGACTTAAGAGGAAATCTGGATGCACATTCAAGCCTGCGGGTTTATCTACGGAGACTTCTGAGAATAATGATTCAGGATTGTCTTCGGGTGAATTTATAGAATAAGAGTAAAACAACAAAGCAAGAAAAACCCAAAATAACATGTATCCTCTGTCTTCATGTGGCTCTGCATTTCTTGTTCTCTGTGCCTCCCTCTCATTCTGATGCTGTTAATCCCGAAATCTCCCCCTTTATCTCTATATGTGTGTGTGTGTTTGTATGTCTACGCAGCGCGGTCCAAGAGCATGGTGCTCGGAGAGTTGACTAGGGTCTCCAGGCCCTGCTCTCCTCTGGATCAGGAGAAGGCTCTGAAGGCAGGCTGGCTGAAGAGACAGCGTAGCATCATGAAAAACTGGCAGCTGCGTTGGTTTGTGCTGAGGACCGAAGCTCTGTATTTCTACAAGGACCAGGATGAAACCAAGGCACAGGTGACGCCGGCACAAATACACACACAATATGCGCTAAGATAGAACTTTTATTGATAGCACACCAGAGGAATTCACTTGTCACAGCCGCTCAGGGGTCGCAAGCAGAGCGGAAAAAGAGATAAAGCCATGCAATATAATAGATAGATAACGTTTGCATGGCTGCCAGGAAATATATTTATACCAGTTAAATATGAAACTAGATAAAAACAAGTAACATATAGGTGGAAAGAAGTGACAGATCACATACATAATATCCACCTGTCACATGTACATATATGATCCTTATGGATAATTCCAAAGGGTGGTGTGCACATGGTGTGCAGTATGTATGAGTGGTGACTTCTGTCAAACTCTAGCTGGAGAAATATCCAATCATTTTTCACACAAAAATCATTAAAACATTAAGTCCATCGCTGCCATAGCGTGTGTTGTTACTGCCCTGACACACACACACCGATAATGTGGTTACTAGCCGCCCCCGTGCTCCTGCTGTAAGCACTTAGTATGTGACCTTTGACCTTCTCTATGCTGGAAGGATCAGAAATGCAAGTACATCAGGAAGCGGCGGAGGGATAACTAGATGAAGAGATGTTTCCCTGAGTCATCCCTCCCTCCATCATCATTACCTCCCTCTGTTGGACGGCTGCCCGGAGACCAGTGTACTCCGAACTCTATAGTGTTTAACATGCGCTACGCGTCCAAGTCCAGAACCACTAATGGATTTCTTGTTTGACGCTTGAGAACCGGTGATACAGGTGTTTTCCTCATGCTTGATGTCTGTCAGCCTGTCTTCCCACCTGTCTGTCTCACACCTTCCTCTTGCTTTCTCCTGCAGGGTTGTATTCCTCTCCAGGGCAGTCAGGTCAATGAGCTGCCTGCCAATCAAGACGAGCCTGGTCGCCACCCTTTTGAAATCGTTCCAGGTGAGTTGGCATGGCGACAGCGCTGATGTGAAAGGAAGTGAGTGAGCCCTGTGAATGCTGTGATACCGATCCATCTGTTTAATGAGAAGTGACAGCAGGGAACTGTTAGTATTTTAATTTTAAACCTGTTGTTTCGCTAATATAATTTACAAGAATTCCAAAACTTAAAACATGTTTTCACGAAAACACAACGAGATCAAAGCTGGATTCAGGACAAGAGTATTACACTAAGCTATTGGCAGTGGTGGTCTGTAACATTTACAAGTACATTTACTCAAGTATTGCACTGACGTATACATTTTAGGTAATTGTACTTTAACTGAGTATTTCCGTTTTTCTGCTACTTTGTACTTCTCCTCCACTACATTTTGGGGCCAACATTGTAGTTTTTACTCTACTACATTTATTTGATAACTTTAGTCACTAGTTACTATGCAGATTACATGCCTTCACTGAGACAAAGTAGAACATTTTTAAATGAATTTGTTTCATCAACAATCAAATGAAAAACACAAGTTCTGATAATCAGTAATTTCATACTCTACAGTATACATCCATGTAAATATATGTATCATTTACTTTTACTTGTACTTTTGATACGTAAGTGAATCTACATCATCACCACATCTTGAGATATGTGGTTTTCACTGGGAAGGAAGTTGCTTGTTGATTTTTCTGTTTGCCGTTTCCACTGGTGGAATGCAACTGAGCACATTTACTCAAGGAGCGTTTTAAGGTAGTTTTACTCTCCATCTCCTCCCGCTTTTTACTTCCGCTACAATTATTTGATTACTTTAGTTACTTTGCAGATTACATGCTGCATCAGAGCCAGATATGTGTATTTACTTTTACTTTTGATACATACATATATTTAACATCAGATACTTTAAGACATTTTACTCTATTAATATTCATATTGGTGACTTTCACTTTTTCCAAAGTAATATTTTAACTTGGTAAAAATTTACTTTATTTCAAGTATGATTTTTAAAGTACTTTTTAAAACAAAATAAATTATGTTCAGGAGGGGATTGAAACCTCAAACTATGCAACATCAGTACATACACCACAACCACAAGGCCAGGTTTGATCTGTTTGTGTTTCCAGACATTGTGATCATACTGTACATTAGCAGGTCAGGTCCTCTCTGTAAACCTCGTTGACCCAGAATCAAAGTGATGCATGGAAACAAAAACAGAAGTAACTCACAGCTCCATATGAGTCAGAGGCAATAACACATGTGTGGAATATGCAGAGCAGCAGAGGAGATGTGAGTGTGTGTCTGAGGGTTAAACAAGGACTTTATTCATTTCTGCAGTTGACAGCGTGGGGTTGGCATGATTACAGTCAGAACAGTGGACAGTACTTACAGCATATACATCAGAGGGCCTGCTTGGAACTCAAACTTGGACAGACATCATGTTGGAAGTTGGAAGATATGGGACAGTTTGCAAAGTTACTGGCTGGCTCTTGTCGAATGGTATCATGGCTGTATCATCATAGATTCACCTGCAAGAATTAGATCTTCTCAAGGGCAGCTGCTGCTACTTCCTTCCGGCAGTACAGGCTGGACATGGGTCATTACTGCAGCAGGCTGACAAACAGCCTGACAGTTTATCCCGAGGATGAGGTTTCTGTTAGTGATGGTAGTAAGTACATTTTTCTCTGCTTTGATAATAGAAGAGGAGGATGTGTTGGATGAATACTGTAACTCTCCTGTATGTAATGTTGAAAGCAAGCAGATCAAAGTGTTGAAAAGCACCGTACATCTCCCTCTCTCTCAATCTCTCCCTCTATATAGCTTCAGAATCTTGGTGTATAATTTCAATTTTGCAGAGGCGACTCCCAGATGGCCCTGCATCAGAGCTCGCAAGGAAAAAAAGGCCTAAATTTCCTCTGTGCAAAGAAACAATTGGGATAAAACATTGGCATGTCACTGCTCTGTTGAACCGTTTCAACTTTAGGTGATCTGTTAGACATTTCATACATAATAAGCACACACATTTTTCTTCACATTACCTGTGTTTAGAATTACATGAATGTCGGCAGATTTCACAGCTACTGCAGGCCAGTACGGTGGTAAATGGAACACACTGCATCATTAGCAGGTGTGGTCACATCCTACTGTATTAGCCTCTTGCAGTTCGTGTTTTTAATTATTTATGTGGCCTTTCTGTGTTTGTGCACTTCTCTTAAAGGACCATTCCAGCATGAATATGTGTTTTAACTCATTGACAATGGACGGACATTGACAGGAGGTTGTATGAGTCAATACTGTATTGATTCTTCATGTAGCAAATTTAAATATAATGCAACAGTGCAATATTGCATGGACCTACGGTTGTCGATTTAGTACTGAACTGCTCAAATTTGTTGGTTAACACATGCACTGATGTCCAATAACATCAATGTTTTCCTCAACCCAGCATGTCTTATTTAACAATTCCCAATTGATTTCACAATGCCATAAAAATTATTCAGAAAACAAGATGCTCATTATGATAAATTACCTTCAGGATTTGGTTCTCTGCATGCCTTTGTTCAGAGAAATGAATGGAGACCAGTGGTTCCCTGTAAGTTGAGACATTTACACTGGGGATGCTGGAGACATGTCCCCACCACATTTTGATGATGTCATCGTCACTTTTTAAAAGCACTATTTGTTATACAATGAAAAATAGCTTGTACCACAAAATGTTACCTAACAAACGAGAACACTCTACTCTTCATCAACTGGCTGCTGCCAGTGTCTTACAGTACAGTGCTGCATCCTGGAGTAGTTACTAATGTCTCCTCCCTTTTTTTCTCTTGTCCAATTTGGGTGGATGTAAATCAGTCTAGTGCACTTTGTTGAAATTGTGCAGCCGACTACTGTACTTTCTGCATTAACGATCCTGTGGCAACCCACAGTGCAGGGTTTTGACAATGTGGTATTTCAGTTAACTAATTGTGTGTAATCTGTGAATTAATCGTGCGGTGTTGAAAAGAATCCCTGCTCCAGTTTTCGACATTTACACCTTAACCTTAGAATGAGTCATGACTGCTTGACTCTTGAGCTCTTGTGAACTCCGTTAAAGTATGCACAAGGCAATTTATTGTAACATATAATGGAGCAATGCAATTCCTTTTCAATCATCTACTCTTATCACCTCATGTGATGGTCCAATCACATTGCCTAGCACAGCCACATATGTTGAAAACTGTTTGAAATTTTTTTTTTTTCCTAGCCCTTGTGTCCCCACCACTTTTAAAAACAAAAGTGAGATTGTTGCTAAGATCCAGTATACTATATTGTGATTTGGATAATGGTTGTCAGCAATGCAAACTATGTTCTTTTTAAAGAGAGTTTTTTGGTATAGAGGTGCAGAGGTAAAGGGTCTGGACAGAAAAGGACTGAGTGAGAGGCATGGTGCAGTTGCTGGTGTCCCCAGGGAACGCTCCTCTTTCTGGGTCATTTCTCTCTCACACAACACATTATGCACCACAGTGCAGGACAAAGTAATGAATGCAGGTACTGATATATAGCCTCCACAGCAAGCCATAGGCAAACCCATACCAAATCCACTCACAAAATACTCTGTCTTCTGGATTGGTTTTTAGAAGATTTTCCTTTCATGAGCAGCAGTTTTGATGCTTTTATCTCCATCTGTGACTGAGGAGTGCCTCCAACCTCTTCCCAAGCGATGACAAAGTCATAAAGGGAGAGTATTTCACATCAAAGCTAAACTGAAATAGACTAAAATGTCAAAGTAAAATGTCAAACTGTGGGGCATCCGGCTGCTTGCAGCCAGAGGAAGGAGAGGCAGAGCTGCGTGGCTGTCTTTGTACTTTACAGGGGTGCCGGAGCTAATAAGGTTACTGAAAACACTGATATTTGTGGAACCCACTCCTTTACACATGATAGATTGTGTGATCAACAAAGTAACTGCAAAAGCTTTATCTGTTCTGTTTTGCAATGTGTTTGTCATTTTGTCTCATTGATCCAGACGGTAATGAAATGCGCTTGTGTTTTCAGGGGGGACGGGAGAAAAGGATCGAACAGGTATGAGTCACGAGTCATTCCTGTTGATGGCCAATTCTCAGAGTGACATGGAGGAATGGGTCAGAGCCATACGTAGAGTAATATGGGCTCCACTAGGAGGAGGTGATATTCTTAAGTATATGCGTACACACAATTGTCTACATACGGTGCTGTTTTACTGTGATTAGGTAGAATAAAATATTAAAGCTTTTCTGCGTGGCTGCAGGTGTCTTTGGGCAGCACCTAGAGGAGACAATGTTGTACGAGGCCCAGTGTGGCCCTCAGCGACTGGTCCCCGTGCTGGTCGAACAGTGTGTGTGTTTCATTCGCGAACACGGGCTGGCGGAGGAGGGCCTTTTCAGGGCCCCCGGACAGACCAATCATGTGCGAGAGCTGCAGGATGCGTTTGACCGCGGCGAGAAGCCAGTGTTCGACAGGTGACGTTCTGGGAGGGGGCATTTTGTCTACAGCAGCATGCAAAGCTATAATCTATGCTGGACAGTATTCTTTATGCCCACTGTCTTACAGTACCACAGATGTCCACACAGTGGCATCGCTGCTAAAGCTGTACATACGGGAGCTGCCGGAGCCTATAATCCCATTCTCCAAATACACACAGTTTCTCTCTTGTGCTCAGCTTCTTACCAAGGATAAAGCAATGGTAATGACATGTCTGCTAAATACCTAAGTCTTATATTAACGGACTCTTGCCTTGGCAATAAACATGTCTCCTTTTCATTCAAGGGTATCTCAGAGCTAGGCAAACAGGTGAAATCCCTTCCTCAGGTCAACTACAACCTCCTTAAATACATCTGCAAGTGAGTAAACACAACCTTTAATAGTTGTTAAAGGGACAATCCACCTTGAAATCAAAAATAGATATATGTCCTCTTACCTCTAGAGCTATTTATCCATCTAGATCATTTTGGTATGAGTTGCCAAGTTTCGGAGATAGATGGCCATAGAGAAGTCTGCCTTCTCTTGATTATAATGGAACTAGACGGCACTCAAGAGCTACGTCTCTTCCAGTCGTCATGACCAAGTAACTCGAGATAATCTACAGACCTTGTTGTGAGCACTTTACCACACCGACGAGAAGCTCGCTAACTCAGGTAACTGAACTAGTTAAGGTTAAAAGCTCAGCCAAGGGGGTCACTACTAATCTTTACATCCTGTGCCATCGCAAGTAGATGCACGCTGCCTCTCGGCGACGTGATGCGGTTAGTGGGTGTAGCTTGGGAGAGAGAAAATAGTTCCTACATGACACTGCGCACATCAAGGTCTGTGGTTTATCGTGAGTAATCTGGTCATGATTTCTGTAAAGAGAAATTGCTGTCAAGCTGCTTTTGGCACCACAAGCTAAGTACAACCTATTTCCATTCTATTTGAGGCAAGGCAGACATCTCTCTGGCCAATATGGTGAAGGTGAACTGTCCCTTTAACGGTCACTGATGTGTCTCTGTTGGACTTTGTTGTTGCTGATTTATCCCATTCACTGTGCGATGATTAAGGATTTGACACCCCGTCACACAAGAGAAGTAACATTCATTACACCCACGCCATCGTCGTCAGAGGAAGTGACATCACATTGATTGACTCGGAGTGTGCATAATTGCACTTCCTCTCTGCCCTCTCCATCTATATAAAGGTTGTCAGCTGAGCCCACACGCCAGCCAGAATCATGACTCAGTCCTCCTTTTTTT